>MU839164.1:0-203081 GCA_030685235.1 Copromyces sp. CBS 386.78 | reverse complement strand
ACTTAGTCGTTTTCGCTGCCCCGGGCCTTAAGGAGTTGCCGGCAGGCAGGGAGTTACCGGCAGGCAAAAAACTTAGTCATTTTCAAAATTCAGTCACCCGGCTACTTAGAATCCACGGCCAAAAACGCTTCTTTTCGATTTTTCTCATCAACTAAGCATCGGAAAAAGATGTAACCGGTACCAAAATGACCGCCTAATCGAGACGGTCATTTTGCTAGTCTTTTTATCTTGATGCATCTCTTAGAAGTGGCTGTTTTTATTGAAATAAAAAAAGGTTTAAAAAAGTATCTCGCATCTTCACTAGGATCCACTATCCCAGCCAATCAATCGAATGCGAGACACTGTGCGAATAGTGCGTACGGACAATGCACGGATCAATATGTCGTCCGTGTTTACGCATTCGTAGCGTCTAAACAGAAACACCACGCCACGCTGCGTCGATAGGGCCCACGGCTCGCGACCTTTGGTGCGAATTTCCGTGACAACACCTTTGGTGCCGTGGGCCACCATCTCCTTGCTTGGGTATGGTGTTTCAATTAGCGGCGAAAATTTAAAATTATTTTTTTATACGAATGAAGGAAATTTATATTAAGTATATTCGGAGTATAATTGTATATAAAGTATTAGCCTTCTATTAATTGATTAAAATTTATAGTAAATTATAAAGGATAGCGATTAAATTAATTAAATACTAAATTAAATATTTAAAAGTTATTGCCGGGGCGTATAGAGTTATATTGGTAAGGAATTTAAAAATGGGAATTTTTTATCTACTATTCGACTTTTATTTTAATAAATGGGTTAGGGCCTTCGAAAAAAGGTTTGCCCATATAAATTAAATAGGGTTTGTCCGAAGGATTATAATTTAAATAATTAATTGTATTTAAATAAAAAGGGTAAGAAGTCGGCTACCCGCCGATAAACTAAAAAGTAATATTGTTAAAGTTAAATAGGTTAAAGAATAGGTACCGACGGAAAAATTTCTAATAATTGTAATAAGTCCGCCCCTAGTAACGGGGGCGCCGCTACCTTTATTGTAAATATTAAAATTAATTACTACGGACTATAAAAGGTAATTAGAAAAAGTAATAATAAGAGAATAAATATCGTATTATAATTACTAATTAGCGGCGGCGGTAATTAAATTAAACCGATGGTATAAATTTATTATCGCCGACTTTAATTCGAAATTTAATAATAATATTATAAAACGGTATATAATTAATATAAAACGAAAAAAGAAAAAAGCTTAATAATTGGAGGACGACGACGAATAATACTTATTATTTAAGGCGAAAAATTCCCTTCTTACCCAAATAAGGATAGAAGTTATAGGTTTCTAATCCTTCTTCTTCCGGAAGAAAATTCCGGATATTATAACGTTAATTTATTTTTATAATATAAGTAAAGAAACTTTTACATATATTATCCTAAATTATTTATAAATAGTTAACTATTAAATAATAGTAGCCGATTAATTATAAACGAAAGAAAAATTCTAAATTTATTTAAATAACGGAACCCGAATTAAAAGAATCCTTTTATAAATATTATAGTTTAGTAGGCTAAATGAATATTATTTAATAATTAAATTAGAAGGAGAGTAGCGTAATAAATTCGTACGGTATTTGTAAATACGTTCGATTATAATATTAAAATAAAAAAATATAAGAGAAACGGGAAGAAGAGGAATTAGATTACGCTAATTATAATAATTATTTAACTATAAAAGTAGTATTGAAGTAATTAATTAACGTTCTTCGTAAGTAAAGAGTTTGTAAAGTATATTAAATATTAATTCCTAATTCTTAATAATTTTATAACGTTATTAAACCTAATTTTTATTAATTGGAAAGGGATTGGTAAAGCTATTAATTATTATTGGGGAATTAATATTAATATTTCTTCTATTAGAACCGAAAACGGGAATAGTAAAATAATTGGCTAAAAATATTTTATAATATCCTTTATATTAATAATCTTCGACTTTTATATTCTAATAGCGAAGAAGGATATTAAGGTCGTATAAAAAACCGTCCGTAATTAAATGCTTATATACGTCTTTAAGGAAATTGATATAAGTACTATAGAAATAATAAATTAGGGGATTAATATTATTCTAAGAATGGGATAAAGTAATAATTGTAATTTAAATAGCGTTACGCTTATTATAATAACCTAATGGAATATTTAATATATATTTTATATTAGTAATAAAATAAATAGTATTCTATTTATTAGCGTTTTGAAGAACGTTAGAAAAGAAAACGAAAAGAAAATTGAAGGAGAAAATTTATTTTTAATATTAATATAATAAATATATTCCGCGAAGAGCGTACGGAATATAATTATATTAAAGGACGGGGTATTATAAATATAATTGGTAAATTTTAAATTATAGTAGAGGTAGGGAATATAGTAGACGATACTAATTAATGTAATTAGTAGAAAAAAAGGGAAGTAAACGTAAGGATAAGAAAGATTTACCGGCCGGGAGGAAAGTTAAAGGCGGGGTTAGAAATTAATACCCGGATAAGGGTTTAGAGTTCGGGCGCTAGGGAAGAGGGGGGCGTAAGGGAGCGGGCGAATTTAGGGGACGGAGAATCTATTATACGGACGAAGTTAATATTATATTTAATAGTATTATAATTAATATAAATTACGAAGCTTAGGAGGTTAGATATATAGCCGGAAGGACGGTCGGGAATACGGCTAATAAAAGAAAACGCTATTTTCAAAATTAATTAAATAGGGAAGAAAAGAAAGTTCGAAAGATAGTGGCGGGGAGGAGTTTTTATATAGAAGGAAAAGAGGGGCCCTTATACTTATATAAATTTTAATAAAATTGTAGGAATTTAGGGGATAATAACGAGGCGGGAGTAAGGGTAAACGATAAAGAAGGGACGATTGCTATAAGTAATTTAGGAGGAAGGAGCGGCGTACGAAAATAGTATTTCGATTATTTTAATATTAGATCGAAGGTAGTAGAGGGGAAATAATTTATTTATTGAAGCGGTAAGTAAGTACTATTATAAATAGAATTGAAATGGAGTAGGCGCGATTTATTCGCGACCGAAAGGAGCTGGCGGTTTTTATCCGACGGTGCTTATCGCCGTATAGTTTCCTCTAGAGAATTAGGAGAAGTACCCTATACCAATAAGGCGCTATAGATAAGTAGTATAGGGAATAAGACTATTATTATATAACCTAAATATAAGCTTTTTAATAATAGAGAAATATAATTAATTGAAATATCTATCTATAATATATAGGCTATAGGTATAGGTTTAAAATAACCTATTTTAATTCGTCGTAATATTTTCGTTTTCGAATATATTAAGTAACCTTTATAATAAGCCCTAATGGCCTCTATTATACCTAACTAATATTAATACTCGTTTATTTATATTTAAGTTTTATTTTTGCTTAAATAGCCGGCTATTAATAATAAATAGGCGCGGTAAATAAATTATAAATAAATAATAATATTATTAAGGTCGATAAATACCCTCCCTCTATAATAAACTTTGCCTCCCGCTGTAGAATATTCGGCGAAGGCGACTTTAAGCTTCTTCCTAATATAAGGGCGCTATTTGGTACGACTTAGGTCCTTTAAATAATTAACGGCCTTTTATATTAAAATTAACCGATTATAATTCTTATTAATAATATCGTCAATTAATTTATTTAATTCTTTTAAAATATCTAGGGAAAGAAAGAATATTTTTTTATTAAAATTAAAGTCGTCGCTAATTATTATAGTCGATAAGGAGAGGTAGCCCTCCTTAAAACGGGCGGAATTAATAAGTTTACAGTTTTTTACTTTTAAATAATAGTTGTTTATATTTAGAAGTATATCATTTAGCTTTTTACTAAGTATATTAGGGCGGAGATTTTATAATCTTAATATATAGAGGATTGAGAAATTAAATTGTAATAAGAATTATAATTACCGTATATAGTGGGGTATAAATTGCTTATTTTTTGTAAAAGTTTTTAAATTCTTATAGTCTATAATAATATTAAAAAATTATTAAGTACCTTCTAATTCTAAGCGCTATTCCTCTAATATTTTAATAATAATAAAGAACTTTTTATTATAAATATTATAATTATATTCCGCTATTGAATACTATATTAAAAAGTACGTAATTAAGTAGAATTCGCTATTATCCCCGTATTAGGAAAGGGTATTTCTAGAAGCCTAATTCGAAATATCAGTTTCGACGACCGTTTTCCTAAATTAATTGTAAATCTATAGGGTTAGTCCGCTAGTAAATGTAGCTTTTAAAATTTTAAAAGCGGATTATTATATTATAATTTATATCTATTCTACGTCTTTTTTCGTAAGGTTGTATAATAATACTGCTATTATTAAAAAACTTTTAATAAAACGACGATAGAAATTAATAAATCCTAAGAAATTCTATAGAAATTTCTTTAACGTTAAGGGTTACTAATTTATAATAACTTTAACCTTTACTAGATTTATTTCGATATTACTAAGTATAATAATTAATTTAAAATATTTAGTTTTTTTAATATAAAATTCGTACTTATTAATATTAATTTATAGGCCAGCTTTCTTTAAGCGGGTAAAAATATTATTTATGTATTTCTAATACTCTTCTTCGTTATCCGAAAAAATAAAAATATTATTTAAATAAGCAGTTATATAAATATTTAAAATATTATATAAAATATTATTAATATAGTTCTAAAATATATTAAATACCCCCTATAGGCCGAATAGGTAAATAAATAATTTAAATAGGCTAAAATAAGTAATAAACGCCGTTAGCTATTTATATCCTTCTACAACGCGGATACGGTTAAAAGTAGTAATAATATTTAATTTAGTAAAAATCTTCGCTTTATAAATAATATTAAGGGTTTCTTTAATTAAGGGAAATGGGTAGCAACTCTTAAAAGTAATATTATTAATCCTTTTATAATTTATGTAAATTCTAATACCTCCGCCTAATTTTTATATTAGCAAAATTTAAGAAGCGGCCTTTAATTACGAAGGGCAAATAAACCCGTTATAAAAAATTTTATTAATCTACTTCTTAATTATATTTAATTCGTCGGGGTTAAATACCCTTAATTTTATATAGGACGCCTATTCTCCTAAACGGAATTCGATTTTAAAATTATAAAAATAGTAGGGGAATAAAACTATAACATTACGAGGTCTAAAAACGTTAAAATAATTTTAATATTATTTAAGAAATATCTCCTTAATTTAAACGTCGGTTTTAAGTAGTTTATCAGCCTTCTCGTAAAATTTAGCTATATTTTCTTTTATAATATTAGCGGCGAATTTAATAGCTTCGTATTGTTCGAAATCCTTATTTATATTACCGTTAAAGTAAATATATTTAGCGATCTTTACTATTCAGATAGCGACCTTAAATCCCTTACCAACGTAAATATTAATTTATAGGTAGTAACGCTTTTTTAATAATTTTTTATATTTAGCGTTATTACCGTCCTAAATCTCTTATTCCATTTCTAAAATAAAGTTCGCCAACCCGTTAGGTATATTATAGTCGTATTTAATTCTTATCCTTACACTTCTATTAATGATGCCTTTATTGTTTTTATACTCTTTAAATTCTAGGGCGCCCCCTTCTACCTCTTTAGCCCGGGCCTCCTCCTCCGCCTTAACCTCTTTTAAAATCTTATAAATTTCTATATATAAAATATAGAATACTTATAGATAATATTTCTCGTATAATTAATTGAAATTAACGGCCGTTATATCCTTAATATCTATAGAATTAATTAATTCGTTCGAAAAGTACGTTTTATGTATTATAATATAGTAATAAAGGTCGGATTTTCGCTAGCCGGCTATAATATAGTAAATAATAAGTTTAATCTACTTAGGAGTTTTAGTAATAGTATTTGCAACTAGGGCGGGATTTAGGGTATTAGGGTTATCGTCTTTAATAGTAGTAAGAGCGGGGTTTATAATTAATATATCCGCAATTAATATATTAAAGCCGATTACCTCGGTTATACCCTATACAATTTTATAATAATATGTATAAATATATTTCTAAATTTTAGGCGCGTACTATAAGGAGGGCGAAAGGTTAACGGGAAAATAGCAATCTATATATTAATTAATAAAGGTAATAATATTATTTAATTATAATATTATAAGGTTATAAAATTTAAATTATAATATATTTAAAATAATAAGGTAGTCGTCAGCTAGGTCGTAGGCTAGTATAACGATCGTTTCTATATAGTAACTAATCCGCAATTAAATTTTATAATACTAAATAATAAAATCTTTAAATATATTATTTATTAAATATAAAACCTTTAATTTAAAGAATTTTAATAACGGAATAATATAATAAATAGTAAAACCGTAATCGATAAAAGCGAAAATAGAATATCTATTATTAATTAAAACGGTATATTTACTTTATTAATTACGCGGTCCGTAAATAATTTAAATAGAAAAGAGGATAGAATTATTATTATAATTATTTAAATTTAAATTTTTAAATTAAATTACTTTTAAATTTACTAAATTATTTACCTCCTTTTCTATTATTATTATAAATAATAGCCTCTCTAAACGATTTAATAGAGAGGCGGCATATTTCCCGCGCTATATTCCGTAAATTGGGCAGGAATTAGGGCGGGGGGTATAACGGGAGTAGCGGGTTTACTAATAGTAATGGCGTTAATGCGAACGCTATTATTACCGTTATTACTATAGCCGGTCTAACTTATAGCGGGTCTACTATAATTATTATTATTGCTTCTACTATAATAATTATAATAGTTGCGCTCCCTCTACTCCTTAGGAATACCGATATTAATACTATTACGGTATTTATAAGCGTAATAATTAGGGTTAATATAACGTTTATAAAGACTATTCTATATATAGTAATTAATAACTACTTTATTAATTATACGAAATAATTAAATATTAACAGCCTTAATAGTATTAAAATTTATAGTAGTACTACCTTAGTTAATAGTATATTCGGGAGCGGCGGTATTGTTATTAATTCTTCTAATACCGGTTTTATAATAAACGTTAATTTTATTACGCTAATCGCGCTCTTCTAAATTAGTAGCGAATTTATAATAAAGGGCAAATTATTTATCGAAATCGTTATAAATCGGGGTATTTTATTAATAAGCGATAGAATTACGGATTTTGTTCGTAACCTTTATTTTTAAATAATATATTTTTATAGTATCGTCGAAGTCGTATTTATTAATAATAATAATAAATTTATTTTCGAAATCGAATTATTTAATACCTTTAAATATTTTAAGGGATTCGAAGTCCCGGTATACTTCGAAGGTGAAGTTTATATAATTATATTTCGTACTGAAGTATTCGAAGAAGGTTTCCGCGTTTACTTATTTCTACTTCGTTGGGTTTATTTCTTTAATAATAGGTATTATATAGGGGGCTAGAATTTAAAAGTATTACCGCCGAAATATAAAAAGATTTAAACGAATTTATAATGTTTATTTTAATCGAATTATTAGGCGTCCTAGAATTAATAGAGTTAAATCTTATTTTTTTAATTTTAGAAAGCTTTAATTCTTTTAACGGCGGAGGTATCTTCGTCGGTATAAACGGCGGGGTCCTTACTAGTATAGGATTTAGGGGTAGTTATTTTTTTATTGTTAAAATTAAGGGCGGGGACGGAAGCGGGTATAGTAATTTTATTGCGAACGGCCTTTTTAAAAGCCCTAATTTAAGTTTCGGTAATCTTTTTAAATTTAATATTAGTCTTATTAATTATAATAAAATTATTATAAAATTATTAGGCCTCCTATTAAAGGTTGGCGAATTCTTATTAAAAGTTAGTAATAATATTTTTTTAATTAGTAATTTATTAATAAGCGGCTTCGAAGGAATTTTAGGTAGCGTTAACGAACGTATTAATTTAAATTAGGTTTAAATAGATTAATTGGGCGAAAGTAGTAATAATATAAAAAAAAGTAATATATTAAATAAATTTAGAAATAATATTAAGGACTTCTTTTATAATTAGGTTATTTAGGTATTAGAGAGCGGTACTGTTAAGGGTTTTTATAACGTTTTCGAAAAGTTATTCGTATTTAAAGCCGACGATAACGTTAATTATAGAAATAGCGACGTCGAAATTAATAATAGGGGCCGCCATTTAAATAATTATAATTGTTTTAATTAGTATTTACTACTTTATAGCGTACGGTATCTATTAGCTACTTTATAGTAACGAAAGAGAAATTTGTCGTAGTATAATAAAAAAGAGGTTTATTGCGGTGCGATGAAAGAGAGGTCTATCGTAGTACGACGAAGGAGAGGTGTGTCGCGGTACGACGAAATCGCGGGCTTATCGGAGATATTTACGACGGCGGTAATAAATTTATTTTGAAATATACGTATATAGTGTAATAATAAAGTATAATTAATTATTACGGGGTAGGATATTATTAGGGGTAAGGTTAGATAAATATAGTTATACGAGGAAGGAAAGTAGGAGGAGGGAGGAGTGCGGCCTGGATATAGGGCAAGTTGTGCCGTACTTAGGATCTAGACCGAGGCCTATTAGTGCGTACGTATATGCGGTCTTATTGGCTAATAGTTAATGAATTCGACTATGTAGTGCCCAGTGCTATGTGCCATTATAGGTAATCCTATGATATTCTCTATTTAATAGATTAAAAACTATATTAAAATTATACTTAAGGGAATTAATATTAATAATATTAAGGAGGGGGAGGTTAAAATAATTAATTTATAAGGGAAAAAAAGGGGTTAGTTAAATTAAACCCGAAATATTTAAATCCGAGTAATTTTTATAAATATAGGTAATAATATCTAGTATATACTTTATATATATTATTAACTAATAATATATAGGGGTTCTTTTTCTATATATTAATATACTATTAGAAGGTTTAGAATAACCGTTTAACCTTCCCTATACCCTCTTCGTATTTAACTTCATAATTAATATTATAAGCGATTTTATACTATTCTAGAAGGTCGATAAGTATTTTAATCATTATATAAGGACTATATTTTACTTTACGAATCGTCTTCTAAATATTTAAAACCTTTTATATTATAATAGTAAATTTATAACCGCGTAAATTAGATATTAAACTATTATTATTAATACAGTTGAGGGTAGCGGCGAATTTAATTCGTTCGGCTAGGTTGGAATCGATTTTATTGAAATTATTAAGAATACCGCTAAAATAATAAGATATTTACTGTATTATTATTTTGGCGATACTAAATAACCTTTTAATAGTAATTTTAATATTCTTCTAGTAATCCTTTCGCTATTAACGACGAAAATTGGTATTAACAATTAGGTTAGTAGGCCTATAAAGAAAGTAAGAACGAACGTTAATTATAAGAATTAAATAGTTTATAATTAAAAGGGTTTATTTACTATATTAATACGAATAATTATATTAGTTAATAATTTCTTCAATATACTATTTATTCCCCAATCTTTTATATAAAACTATTTTTACCCTATAAATATACTTAATCCTTCTAGTACCGCAGTTTCGTATACCCTAACTTTATTACTTAGAATTACCCCCGTAATTATATTAATAATTATACTTTATAACCTCTTCCTTATCCTTCTTATTATTAATTTAGCTATATATCGTTACTGCGAATTTAAATTTCGAAACGTATTGAAAGAGGGTATTTTAAATTTAGGTAATTGTATTAAATAGTTTAGTAATAAATAGTAGCAATTAGATTAGTAACCGCTATTTCGTTGTACGTTCGCTAGGGGATTATAGTAGTAATTATATTTGATTGCAACGGCAGTGGATTAATAGCGTTTGAAATCCGTTAGCGAGGGGAATTGTATTCCGCTAAGGAATAATTAGTTATATCAGATTTAAAGGTATTTTAGCTAGGGATTTTGGTTAAGTACCGTTAACGCTAGTGTCGGAGTCGTAGGTAGGAGTTTAATTTACTTTAACTATATAGGGTATATGCGATTTGCTAGCGGGCGGGCGAAGTCTGGTAATATAACGAATTCGATAATACTTTACAAAATAATAATAAAAATAATAAAATAATCGCTTAAAATAATTATATAACGATAGGTAATATTTCGCGATAGCTTTATTCAATTGCGTAAAAGATTAATAGTCGTTAATAGACTACTGCATTTATTTATTTATAGCAAATATGCTCTATATGTTATAATAGGTTATAGGTGAATCTTATTGGAGAGATGCTGTATATGCAGCTAAGAGGGAGCTAAAATCGCCCGCATAAGCTGTGACTTTCCCCAAAGAGGAGATCTGCTATGAATGAGTAGATGCGGTACGCGACGATGGCGGCGGTTGGGCAGCGATGTGCACGGTGTGCTGGCGCGGCTGGGCGGCTGGGCGAGTGCACGTGCAAGAAAATATGGGGGAGGTCTAAACCGTTACCATCTGGGGTCTAAACCGTTACCGAATGCGCCGGTCCCTGGGACACCACCGATACTCAGCCCTGTGGCCTTGTTCACGACTAGGTACTATCAATGCCAACAAAAAGAAACCCGATATAGCCAACAACGGAAAACCGGTATAACCAACAACTTGCCATGTGTCTGATAGCCTAACGAGCCGCCTTGATAACTGCCGAGCGAAGCAGCAGGTCTGCCTGTCATCTCATCGTATTTCGCGAACGGTCAAAGAAGGAGACCTGACCAGGTGTCAATCAAGGAACTATCTTCCAGACCTTTCCCCATTCCGGGGGTTATACGGAGTAGGCCGAACGCAAGCCGGTTTGGTTTCACGCTTGGCCGTTGGTGATACTAACAGCTAACGATGGAAGAAGTCCGAATCACAGTTAAAGGGAGTCCTCGATCAATGGGTAGGTACGACATGCCATGGACGTCACCGATGATCTTACTCAACCTCACGAGGCTTTCACGACCAGCGTGGAAACACCAAATCAAACTCCAACCCGATTGTCGGTTAACAGAACGGCCAGAGCCAGCAGCCAAAATCGAGCACACAAACATCACGTAAGCAAGGTTGATGTAAGGTCGACATGTATCGTTTTGATAGCTTGATGCCCACAAGCTATCCTAGTTCTAGTCTATACACATGAAGGATATGATAAGGACGACGACAATTATAGCCAGTCACCCGTCCGTCGCCATCAATGTCTTACATATCCTCTGGCCAAGTGAAGGAAGATGCACGCAACCCCCCAGACAATGCATCAAGATAGGAAAGAGAAAGATTGGTATATCGCAAATGCAAACTAAAAGCACACAGAAAATCTTGGCCGGAGAAAGAGAAAGAAGAGCTTTTGTTATACCAGAGAAACCCAATTTAGCAAAAACAAAAAGGACGAATCAAGACAGGACAGAACAGGTCTAACAATGTGACCGTTTAGTCATCGAACTTGATGCTACCAACAGCGGTGGTGTCAATGGGCCCGCCCCGGTAGCTGCCCCTCTTCTTCTTGTTCTTCTCCTTGGTGAAGCCCTTGCCTCTGGTGACAATCAGGTCCTCGTGCGCCTTCTGGCCCCACGCGTGACCGGCGAAAGCGTTGCTAGAGAGACGCGGGTCAACGACGATGTCCTTGCGCACGCGCGAGAAGGGCTGGATTTCCTTCTTGGCCGGGGGAGCGCTGGCCTTGCCGCGGTTGTTGGCCTTCTCCTCGGCAGTAGGGACGGGAGTGGACTCGGTGGAACCCTTGAGCGTAGCAGAGGAATCGGAACCGTTAGTCGAGGCCGCCTTCTTGTTGTCGGTCTTCTTCTCGTCCTCGGAGTCGGACGAAGAGTCAGAGTCGGACGAAGAATCGCTGGAGGAGCTGTCGCTGGAGGAGCTGTCGGACTTGGCAGCCTTCTTGACCTCTTTCTTCTCAGTCTTCTTTTCGGCCTCCGACTCAGAAGAGTCGGAGTCGGAGTCAGAGCTGGAGTCGGAATCAGAGGAAGAGTCGGAAGAGGAGTCGCTGGAGGAGTCGCTGGAGGAGCTCGAATCCGAATCGGAAGAAGAATCGGAGGAAGAATCGGAAGAAGAGTCGGAAGAAGAGTCAGAGGACTCCTCCTTCTTGGCGGGAGCGGCCTTCTTAGGAGAAGCGGCCTTAGCGGCGGGCTTCTTCTTGTCGTCCTCGGATTCGGATTCGGATTCGGAAGAGGAGTTGGAGGAGGAGTCAGAGGAAGACTCAGAGGAGGAAGAGGAAGAGGAAGAGGAAGATTCGGCGACCTTCTGCTTCTTGGCCTTGGGGGCCTCATCCTCAGAGCTGGAGGAGTCGCTGGAGGAAGAATCGGACGAGGAGGAAGAGCTCTCGGAGCTGGACTCGGCCTTGCGCTTCAGAGGGTTGGCAGCAGGGGCGGCGGCCTTGGTCTCGGGCTTCTTAGCCTCATCCTCGCTGGAGCTAGAATCGCTCGAGCTGCCGCTGGAAGAGTCGCTGCTGCTGCTAGAGCTGGAGGAGTTGGCCTTCTTGGCGGGGGCCTCCTTCATCTTCTCGTCCTCGCTGTCACTGTCGCTATCGCTGTCCGAAGACTCGGACTCGCTAGAGCTGCTGCTCTCGTCATCGCTGTCGCTATCGTCGCCGCTGGTGGAACCAGCCTGCTTGGGCTTGGCCTCCCAGGTCTGGAAGATGGAAGCGAGGGAGGCGTCGGAGGACTTCTTCTCCCAGCCGTTCTTGATAATCTGCTTGGTGAACTCGGTCGCGGCGTCGGTGAAGTTGTTCTCGGTAAGGAATTTCTCGACGGCGGCGAGAAGCTGGGCGGAAGGCTGGGCGGCAGCCTTCTTCTTGTCGCCCGACTTCTTAACGACCTTCTTGGTGCCGGCCATTTTGGTTTTTGGTTCGGTAGAGGCTGCTGAGGCAGGGGCGGTCGACGAAGAGGTAGTGTTGTTGGAGAAAAGCCAGGAAGGCGGGTCAGACATGGAGGTGAGAATACAAAAACACACTGGAAGAATGGATCCTCTGCGACTCGAATAAAAATGGGTTCCGACTGCACTGGACAAAGAACGCGGGCGCGCTGGGCGGTGATCGACTGTGGAATTCGAAATTCAATGGGCCCCGCGACGGGACGACTGGCAAAAATTTACGGGGCTTGGCTGAATTGGGCCACACCGCCTTCTGCTTTTGGCTTATGTACCTTTTGCCATCTTTCTCCGCCCTCCCTGTTGCCCCCTTGCATTCGGGTACCTCGTCCTATGCTTCTTTGTGCAGCTGTCGGACAGTTGCAAGGTGGGGTATCCTTGCTGCGCCCTCTCAACAACTAGCCACACTGACTTCTAAAACTTGGTGTAAGTCGAGGATGCTGACCTTCTCCCAACCCAACACCTTCTGAACAACTCGTCTTTCATCACATGATATTCAATCGTAGCCTCATTGTGACAACATCCTGAAGAGACGACCAGTTAAAGGCTCTGGCCAGTGAAAAGTCATTCAGTATCAGTTCGGCCGGTGTTATCACCGGGCTCCTCGACGGCTCACTCTTCCACCCTCCGTTGCAGGGTGGTTGGATCGTTGGTCCATTAGGCAGACGAATAAACTCGACTCCCATTTGCTCTCCAGCCTGGATGTTGAAACCACAGTGTTTCAACGTCAGCAAAGTATACAGAGCTATAGGCATGCCACAGAACCGCTGATGGGTACAGGCCACTACCAAGGGAAAGCGGCCACGAACAACCCTTAGGCCTCGTTCTCCTCCAGTTTTCAAGCTGATATGTGGAAGAAAAGGCGTTTTCTTCGTATTGTTGGTAATGAACGCGTCACGACGATGATGGCCCCGCAGAAGCTGCCCTATGAAACCGTTTGAAAGGGATTATGTGAGGCTCAACATGGACGGGCAAGTAGAGAAGTGGAATGTATACATGGAAAATATCCTCTTGAATTTGTGGCTGTGGCTTCTCTGAACGTTCATGGTATCATCCTTATCATCAGCCATTTGCCTTTCTAGACTAGGTTCCATGGTTTCTTTCCCATCAATTTCTCAAGTCCTAAATGCCCAAAGTACACCCAACATGGGCGGCGATACCTTCCCCGGCTGCCCCCTCCTCGCCTCATCCAGTACAAACTCCCCCAAACAAGGCCCCGGACCAGGCGGCAACGCCGCTCTCTTCCTCGACCCCTCTCCCTCCTCCCCTCCCTCAGAAACCGAAGACTACCTCGCCGTCAACGACGAATCCTCCGACGATGACAGCTCCAGCGACAACAATGAACGACCCACCAAACGCTTCGGAATCAGCGCCTCCATGGTGATGCTCACCCGCATTCTCCTCTTCGTCCTGACCCTCGCCGACCTCATCACCTGGTCCGTCATCGGAAGGCTCAGCAGAAATCGCTTCATAATCCTCAGTTACATCGAGCTGGTGTTCATGTTGATCACGAACGGGTGCTTTATCTTCAAGTTGGTGCGGGAGAGCCGGCCTGCTAGTGGCCGTGGTCTTGGCCGTGGCTTTGACTTGAGGATTCCTAGAATCTCGCTGGCGGTTGGAGACTGGTCTTGTGGTCTGGGTGGTAAGGAGTTTGGTGGGTTTAGTGGCAAGAAGTGGGTTGGTGATGATAAGGAGACGAAGGGGGTGAGGAGTCTTGTGAAGAGGTGGTCTTGGGTTTTTATTGAATTGTACTTGGGGGTTACGTTGATTATTTTTACGAGTAAGTCTACCCAATTCCGGGATGGTGATAACCGCGTTTGGATCGAGGAACAGGCCATCCAACAGAAACGGACGAACTACTGACGACTGACAACTATCATCTAGAGTGCGCCTTCCACACTACTCGCTGGCGGTACTTGTCTGATTGGAGAGCTCCCCTCATCATTGGATACGTCGTTGGGTAAGTCATGATCTCCCTGAACATCTGATGCCAGGATTCGTGTCCGGTGCTGATATGTTCTGTTCACAGAGGCTTCCAGCTTCTTGCCGTTATCCTCAACCAGATCAAGCCGCTTGGTCGAAGAATCACCATCGAAGTTGCCTACCACGGCGTCGGGCCCGTGCGAAAGGACCGCTACATCCAACTCCCTGTTGATGCCGAAACGGCGGTTCCTCCAGTGTCTATCGCCGCTTAAACAAACACATCTGAATATACATACCGAATGATACTACCTGCGGCTCGGCACTTTTTGGATACGGAATGATTTCACGCCTGGTGAGTGTACTGCATGGTTGTGAGTTGATGGATCTACGGGTTTCTAACAAGAGCTGCTATATAGGGTCTGCTGGGTAGGCCGAGGACTAGATGTGATGGACGTAAATGAAGAGTCGAGGATATAAGGAATCCATCCCCGGATTGTGGTTACGATATGAGATGCTTCTTGTCGGTTTTCGTTTTGGACAGCTTTATCTAGTTACAATCTATACAAGAGCTGAGTTTATGTGTATCCAACAGCGCATAGTTACGTTACACCCCTTTTCCACCTCCACTTGCCTATCAACAACCACAGGCGCCTTACATGATCACTCATTCACCGCGCACACTTCTCCCAGACCTCTACACCAGTAAGCCACGTACTTCCAACCATCATAACCCCAATCATGCCCGGCCAGTCCGGAAACCACCCAACAACAGCACCGGGCTGAGCGAGATCAAGCAGATCAGCCGTGATCCTACGCTTGATCCGCATGCGGCGATCCTCCCGAGTCACAATCCTCTGTTCCTTCTGCTCCAACGCAGCGCGCTGGCGCTCTTCCTCCTTCAGTTGGTTACCATACTCATCATTATCACCCCCCTTTTCAGACATATCACTGACAGAACCAGCATCACCATCCGGAGCAGCAGCCCCTGCATCCTCCGCCTGATCATTCACCAGCTTAACCACACCGCCCAAAACCCCACAAACCAGCGCAAACAACCAAAACCTCTGCCCCTCCACATGCAAAAACCTATTAACCTCCGTGCCCCAGGGATCCAACCCCGGCACGCCCAGCGCTCCAAAGAACCCCAGGGTTTCAAAGAGGAGATACATCCCATTGAAGCTCTTGGACATGATATCAAGCCAAGTCTCTACACCCCTATCCCTACCCCTGTCGCTGTGTGTCTGGTAGTAAAGAGTCGAGGCAGAATGAAAGCTCTCTAAGAAGCGGAATACCCTGAAAAAGCGGCGTCCTTGGGCTAGTTTTGAGCGGACGCCTAGGGCGGCGGTGATGATTTGGGCTTCTGCTTCGGCTGAGGCTGGTGGTGGGAAGAGGTGTTGCAGTGAAAGAGATGATAGGTTGAACGTGCCGTTCATGGAGAGGGCGGTGAGGAGGAGGTGGGAGGAGGAGAGAGAGAGGATGAAGATGGAGCGGATGGAGGGGATGTAGGCGATGCATTGGGACAGGGCTTGGAAGAGGCGGAAGGTGCGTTCGAGACCGGCTGATGAAGGTGTCAGTAAGGTGTTGTACCAACTAGCTGTCTATGCAAGGAGAAGAGCGGCGGTGGAGAGCATCAAGTGCCCCCGAAGAGGTGCTAGAGCGTGAAATGGGGGGAAGTAAACTTACAAGCATCCGTCCCAAACTTGATGAGAGTCTCAAAGTTGCTTCGCTTCTTCACCTTCATCCGCTCACCCATTGCCGAAGCCCTCTTCCCATTGCCCGTTGCCGGTCCTCTTTCGCCCATCGTACCGTCCGTGTTTAGAGTCATCCTAAGTCTTCCAATCTCACGAACCTCGAAACCTGTATGTGCGTGTGTTTGCCGTTCAAACTCATAATCCGCCTTCAACAACTTCTCCTAAACTCAAGAACCAGGTCCCTTCCCACCACCACCAGCACCACCACCTCCTCCTTTCCCTCCTTGCCCTCCTCCTTGAGCACCCCTCTTCTTCTTTTTTTCCTTGTCCTTCGCGTCCTTATCCGCTTGTTGTCTACCACCACCCAGCAACGGACCAGCCAACAGACCTCCCACGTCTTGGTTGGTACCCGTCCTCAGCGACAGCGAGTAATAGTAATAATATCCCCGGAAACTGGGAATCCCCGTGGGACGGATGATGTGCGCGCCTGGACCGCGGGCGAGCGAGGTGGATGCGTGGCGGGTATGGATGCCCAAGGAGGAGCCGCCGACGCTGGCGCTGGAGGGCGGGAGGGAGGAGGTGGATTGGGAGCGTTGGTGGGAGAAGCCGGCTGGGGGCATTTGGTGGTGTGAGTGGTGGGTTTATGTGTTATTTTGTTTGTTTGGCGGAGTTGGATGGGGAGTTGTTGAAGTTTGTTTCGCGTTGAAAAGTTTGTGGCCTGATGGCAAAGGTGGTAGTGAGTTTTTGAGAGTGAACTAAACTGAATGATATCTCAAAAAGCGGTAAAGATTCTTTTGAGGGCTTTGACTCAAAATATCTTCAGAAGAAGGCTTGTTATATGTGAACCAAGAGTCGATTTAAACAGTTACAACATGACCCATCGGCGTGACTGTTTACTACCTCTTATGAACCTAAATAAGGAAAAGCAGAGGGGCAAAAGAAGGCTGTGAAGCTGTTGTTTGGGGTGTCTTGGGAGGTGTTTTATTGGGCTGACTTGGAGCCCTGGGAATTTTGACATGGTCATCAGGGTCCCCAGAAAAAGGCCGTTCTCGGCTGTGAACGAGTGGAAACTCCGCGCGGGAATACCTACCCCGAATTGCCGACTGCTCCCCGGACGTAAAGTGGAGGTTGCTGGGTTGATCGCTTAATCGGTTCTGGGCCTGAATGTATCAATGGTTCCATAGCGGAATGAGAATTATCATCATCAAAACAACCAACACATGCGATCTGACGGGATCGTCAACGACATATGCATGGTATCTCGCCTCGTCAGAATTTGTCTCATCCAAACCCGATACCCCATTAATTGAAATCACGCCAACTCTGCAAGACATAAAAGCCAACCTAAATAAATACAATAACATAAGCCCAACTGGGGCAGTCCAAGAGCTTCTACGGCATGGCTTTTATGCACAAACGTACAATACAGACACGCATCAAAAGCGGCCGGTTTTCTCTAAGTTAGGGCTTATGACAAAGCAGGCACTATGCGTACTGGGAACGCAATTATTCGGCCTCCATCCTGTTGTTCATTATCCACTGTTGTTGTCGTCGTGCCACCCCTTACATGCCGGGGGAGACAAGCTTGCCCTGCTGTCTGGCATTGTGTTGCCAGCCACCGGCAAGAGGCTCACCACCGTTCTCCTGAGCGAACTTCTGCATACGGGCCTCCAGCTGGGGCCGGAAGTGGCGGATGAGGCCTTGGATGGGCCAGGCAAAAGCTTCGCCAAGAGCTGCAGATATCATTGTCAGTACCATCAATGACACTCATGGGACAAACCGAGAGGACTTACCGCAAATAGTGTGGCCCTCAACCTGCTTAGTCAACTCCTGAAGCATGTCAATCTCCCTCTCACGTCCCTGGCCCTTCTCGAAACGCTTCATGATCTGCTCGGTCCACTTGCTGCCTTCACGGCAAGGTGTGCACTGGCCGCAGGATTCGTGGCGGTAGAAATGGCTTAGTCGGGAAATGGCGCGGACGACATCAGTGCTCTTGTCCATGACGATAACAGCGGCAGTACCCAGACCGGACTGGCTGTCCTTGAGCGCATCGAAATCCATCAACTGGTCATCGCAGATGTGCTTGGGCAGGATAGGTGTCGAGGATCCACCGGGGATGACGGCCAAAAGGTTATCCCAACCACCGCGGACACCGCCACAGTGCTTGTCGATAAGCTCGCGCATGGGAATGCTCATCTCCTCCTCGACAGTACACGGGTTGTTGACGTGGCCGCTGATGCAGTAGAGCTTGGTACCCTGGTTGCGCTCACGGCCGAAGCTGGCAAACCAGTTGCCACCGCGGCGGCAGATGGTGGGAGCGACGGCGATAGTCTCGACGTTGGCGACAGTCGAAGGGCAACCGAACAGACCGACGGCAGCGGGGAAAGGAGGCTTAAGACGGGGCTTTCCGGGCTTGCCCTCGAGCGACTCGATCAAGCTGGTCTCCTCGCCGCACACATAGGCACCGGCACCGCGGTGGAGGTAGACATCGAAATCGTAGCCAGAGCCGCAGGCGTTCTTTCCGATAAGCCCATCAGCATACGCCTCGTTGATAGCGTTCTGAAGAACGGCGGCCTCGTAGATGAACTCGCCACGGATGTAGATATAGGCAGCGGTGGCATTCATGGCACGGCCGGCGACCAAGCAGCCCTCGACAAGCTTGTGGGGATCCTTGCGCATGATCTCGCGGTCCTTGCAGGTACCCGGCTCACCCTCATCGGCGTTGACGACCAGATAACGGGGCTTGTTGTCCTTGTCCCAATCCTTGAAGTTCATGAAAGACTGGCATGCGAGAGAAAACAGTCAGTAAGCATGCCAATTGGTTTTATTTTTCTAAAAGGCCCATTTTGCGAAACACACACCCATTTGAGTCCCGAGGGGAAACCAGCTCCACCACGGCCTCTAAGACCAGAAGCCTTGACCTCGCCAATGATCCAGTCGTGACCCTTGAGAAGAATCTCCTTGGTCTTGTGCCAGTCGCCCATCTTCTTCGCATGCTTCAGGTCGGGCGGGTAGCGGCCGTAGAGGTTCTGGAAGATGCGGTCCTGGTCCTTAAGACCGCCGTAGTGGCGTACGGGATTGGCAGAGCCATCTTGGACGGTCGCAAAGGTTCGGCATTGCTCGACGGCGGCGCGCGAGAGGGTCCTGGCCGACGCCTTGGTGGGCGCCGCGGTACGTGAAAGCATGGTGATATCGTATCTGCTCCGGACACAGAAGCAGTGTGGAGTAATGCCTATGGAGGCCGGGAGCGGGAGGGGACTCTGGGGTCGTCGTCGGGGATGGGGACTCGAGAGGAGTGGGTGAGGTTATTCCACTGCCATGGGGCTGGTGGCCTTCAACTTCATGGACATAACCGGTTCTTGCGCCATTATGATTGGCCCATGGCTGTAGGCTCAGGTGTGGCGCTTGGATCTGTGGCGGGAGCTTCTTTGTGCTCCGAGGTCACGGTGCCAGTGCACTGCTGCCACTGCAGAGTGCCCCTCTCAAGGCTGCAAGTCGGAAACTGTGACCAATTGGTTGGGCCATCTCGTCTCACCTCCTTACGTATTGCGCTTTGTCCTGCGTCCAAATGCCCTCCTCTTTCGTTCCCAGGTGCGCATGCACGACGCATGCCGTCCCGGTTGAAACTTGGAAAGAGTTGAAAGGTTGAAGAGGTCCACGAGAATTTAAAGACCTCAGATCCAACAGATCCATCCTCCGCGAGTCAGGGGTGCCCTTTGCAAAACGTCAAGCATGCATGACTAGCAAATCCCCGCCCACCGAACCCACGACCTCCATCTACCATCTCCATAAACTCCATAAAGTTGACGATAGCGCCCGAGCTTTCAAAGCTTCCAAAGCTTCCACCCAAGGCATCGGTCACCCGGGATTTATCTAGGTCTCCGCCCGATCGAGCGACCAATACCGACCGAACAGGACTGACCGCCAAAGTTCGAAACAGTATCTTGCGTGCAAGCTCTTGTTTACACTTTACAACATAACAAATACCCACCGCGACAACACCTCAGTCACCGAGGTTCTCCCAACACCCACCATAAACAACATCACCACAATAATGTCATCAGCAACCCCCTCCCCCGACCCCCGCTCCTCCGCCCACGGGCACCACAAACGGCACTCCATCCTGCCCGCCGTCTCCCAATCCGGCCCCAAGCCACCCGTGCAATTCTCCTCCTCCTGCACCATCGCCGACAGCGCGCTTCTCACAGGGCCACATACCATCATTGTCAGCACTGAGAGCGTGATTCACCCGCGCGCGCGGCTCGAGTCTTTGGGCGGTCGCGTCACGGTCGGCCGGCGCTGCATCGTGCACGAGCGTGCTTGCTTGGGGGCAGCTGACCTCCAGGGGAGGTATCACAAGGGGATTCCGGATAAGGATGGGCGCTCGATGGGCGCGGTGACGCTGGGGGATTATGTGACGGTCGAGGTGGGCGCGCAGGTTGAGAGCGGTGGGACGGTGATTGGGGAGGGCACGACGGTGGGGATTGGGACGAGGGTTGGGGCGGGTGCTGTTGTTGGGAAGGTGAGTTCAACTGTCGACACAAGTGATTCATCTCTTGCTCCAGTGCGTCCGTGATGTGCTGCTGGACCTACTCGTCGTGGCTGTATGGGACCGGTCGGGTTTGGACAGGACTGACGTACTGATACTGTCACAGCATTGCACCCTAACCGCCAACAGCACTGTTGCAGCAGGTGAGGCTATTCCAGACTACACGGTAATCTACTCGAACGGCCTGCGGAGAGTCGACAAGAGAGGAGTGTCGGATCTGAAGAACAAAGCACAAGCGCGTCAAATCGATGTCCTCAGGCGAATGATACCCAGCAACCCTGCCAAGTTTCAATGATGCCCGGATTATTCTCTGAAGTGCTGGTATCTAATCAGTTCATGCTGCGGTGTTGTACTGTTCTGGTGCAGGAAGAGGGCGAATCCCTAGTAGGTAGTAGATTGGATTGGCCCCTAAGCCTCAACAGGATCGAGTGCATACAAAAACATGTCGAAAGGTTGTGCAAAACGGGTCTCCTGCCGTACCAATGCTATGAGTGCAAAGCAAAAGGAGGACATGGCTTGAGGAAAGAGAGAAATGGTTGAAGTTGTCATGGAACGGATCACGGTTTGGAACACCTGGTTCTAGGTCCTGGCCATCTTCACCACAAAAGAGATGGCGAAGATGACACATGAGAGAAACAAGAAAGTCAAATGAAGCAAAAAGAGCTGCATGGATGGAATCAGAGAAAGAAGAGCCAAAAATTAAAGGAACGATCGGGAATTGAGCCCGACGTGGGGGTCGAACCCACAACCTTGAGATTACGGAGGAACTCCTTAAGAGTCTCACGCTCTACCGATTGAGCTAGCCGGGCAAGCGGCTATCAATCACTCCTTGATGAAAATCACCTCAGAGCATGGCCTTATAGAGTCAACGAAACGAAAATGTCAAAAATTCTCAACTATCAATAAACCAAGACTCCTACTTATCTTCTTTATCCCTTCACGGACTGCATTTCCACTCAGGCTACCATGATATCAAGACCTCAAAATTAAGTCAATTTATCCTCCTTGTACCCATGTGATATTCCGTTTTGATAACCATCTATAGAAACCCCGTTTTGCCAAATCCGTAGTCATAAGTGTCATGACGCCTTAATAGTAGTCGCTATCCCGATGTCCAAACTGCATTACCATCCCATAATCCATCCTACCAACTCACAAATACCTGACCTTCATCCACTCACTCGTCCCCAACCCCAAATTGAGTCCGTTCTCAGCCCACCACCTCCTCACCCTCGTCTGATCGCCCAACGAGTCCTCCAACGCCTCCTCGATATCCATCGTCTTATACTCCACCCTCTTCCCCTTCCGTCCATTCATCCCCGGTAGCTCCCCATGCGCATACCTCCGCCACCACTCCAGCACGGGGATATGTGCATGAAAGGTAGGCTCTATGAGGATCTGATTATCAAACTGCATCTTATCGTCTCCCCTTAGCTCGCGCCACAGGTCCAGAATCTTCACCTGGCCCCATCGCGAAGCCATCTTGCATACTTGTTCTTGGTGTTCCAGCGGAACCTCGGACTGCTCGAGCCACCAGCGCATGATTTCTACGTGGCCGTATTGCGCCGCAATTAGTAGAGAGCGACCGGGTTTGAGGGAGATGTTGCGGGAGGGGTGTTCGCGCTGGGAGGCGTCGCGCCACCACTGGAGCACGTCTAGATGGCCGCGGGAGGTGGCGAGCTCGAAGGCGGACTCGGTGTATTTGAGCGGCAGGCCGGAGCGGCGCCACCATTCGAGGACGGGGATGCAGCCGCGCATGGAGGCGAGGTTGAGCGCTTCCGTGTCGTATTGCTTTTCCAGGAAGGAAGGGGAGCGCGCCCACCATTCAAGGATGTCGGTGCGGTAGTAGTATGCTGACGCCTTGGTCGGGATCGTCTTGCCGTCGAAACACTTGAAGAGGTGCGGGAAGTTGGACTCGATGTAGGTGAGCACTTCGGTAAGGCCGAATTTGAATATTAGGTGGACGGCCAAGGCGGAGAGGTCCTGGAATGACTCGGGCGCTTGCGAGAGTTTGGAGCAGATGGCTTTGGTGTTGGCTGTCAGGAGCGTCCATTCGAGCTCGTGCATGAAGACCTGCAGCGGGTCGTTGGGGTCTTTGGGCTGCAGTCGCCAGCCTTCGCTTTCGGGCATGGGGATGGTGGTGAAGACGCCCATGGAGGTGGCCAGCTCCCAGTCGTTGGTGTATTCGAAGATCATGCTCCATAGCTCTGGTGGTAGTGTGCTTCTGGCCTTCTTCCCTGTTGCGGCGGATGTCCCCTGCTGAACGGATACTTCGACGGTGTGACCGATCTTGAGCAGGTCGGCCTGGTTCTTGATGATGGCCAGAACTTCGTTGAACGCATCCCATTTCACGACCCGTTTTGGGTGCGGACTGTCGTCGTAGTGCCACAGAATTGGGGGCAGAACCCTGATCCAGCTCCATTTCCGGTGAAGCTTGCTGATCTGCCTCTTAGTCATTGGGTTCTCCCACATGTGTGTGGTCATGCCGGGTATAAGAAGTATCCTCTTGGAGGCGTCCCAGCCTCTCAAGACCTCGAGCAACAGTGTATCCGCCATACCGCACATCATCCTCGCCAGGTGGTCCGCATCGATGGGCGCAATGACGAGAAGGTCGGCCCATTCCACCAGTTCGTATGCTTGCTGCTGATATGTTTCGATTTCCTTGCCCGTAAGACCATCGGGACTGTCTGCCCTTAAGCTCCTGTTCTTGTATACCATGATCTCCTGTGCTAATCGGTGGGTCATGTCGTCTACTATCGCTCGTGTTGTTATCTGTGGTTCTTTTGACAGGCGGACGGCGATGGCCTGCGCGTAGGCCACATCTCGAGGGCCATTTGCAGCGATCAGGAGACGCAGTTTTCGAGGACGTTGGATTTCGTTTAGCGATGGCGTAGATGGAACCCGATCGATGGCAGATACCCGGCTAGCAAGGCTAGCAAGAGAACCATTGCCAGCCATGGCGGCGAGATGGCGGTGTTGGGGCGTGTTGGTTTCGCTCGTTTGTTCGTTCGTCCGCTCGGTCGGTGGTGGTTCGCCAGGGCGCAGTGTTTGTTCGGATTCGGCTGGATAAAGAAGGATCAGAACGCCGTTTGAGACCTCGATCAATATTGCGCTTTTTCCACCGTGGATATTTTGTTGTAATAAATCGGAAGGCGTGTTCTTGCCAAAACAGCAATATGCCGTTGTGTTTGAGTCGATGTTGCGCGGCGATTGGACCAAGGTAGCGCACTGCGATTGGCTTATCTCGGAAACCGTCGGATAAAAGGGTCCGGGACTGATGACATCGGTCTTGCGATCAGAGTAATATTGTTGTCATTGCCAGGTCATGTTGAGGGATATGACACGAGAGATCGTGAGGAACAAAGAGGAGGATTGAGCTTTGGGTGAGTAGTTCCTGTGTTGTACAAGGCGAATCAGAGGCGCAAATCGTTGGAACGTTGACGGAAAGGTGTGTGACGGGAGATAATCGACGAGACACTTGGAGGTGCGCGATTAGGGAGGTACACTACTTTGTACTACTAGTCTATACCGTACAAATGAGAGTCCGGATACAGTGGGGTGTCAAACACTCCGTCCGTCTCTTTCTTCTCCATGTCTCTGTCGTCAAAACCCCATGAGGCCACCCACGCAGCAGATGGGACGGTGCGACAGTGACGTTGTTCTTGCGCTCAGATGCCCAATGAAGCATCGAACCGACCGCCCAGACAAGCACAATGACAGCAAATGCCTAAAAATCTTGGCCGCTCGTCACGTTCGCTGCACAAGCAGAGACAAGTTCACAGACCCTGCTGCCCGGTGTGGAGTACTTCGACGGGCCAAGTGGAGAAATCATAACGGCGGAACAGAAGGTTCTCCGGATGATGAAACCGAAACCGGGAACGTCGCATCAGGTCTCGACATTCCACAACACTGGGAATCTAGGCCATGGGGAAGACGGAGACCTCGATGGATGTGGGTGGACCCTTCTAACTTGGCAGCCCAGCCCAGCAGGTGAACTGTTCTTCTGATTTCAGGAAGAAACATGGGAGACATTTTACTCCTAGACAACAACTGCGAATCAAGAGACATGATATGTAGATGACCGCTCGAGATAAAAGGTTAAACGTAGAACAAACCTGCAATTACCAACGCCCCAAATCCCTCTAATCATCCAGACCCAAGCCGTCCACCTTGCCCAAGAATAGCCCCTGCTCACCCTTCAGCAACTCGCTAACATCCAATCCAGTGAGGTACCTCTCGCTGACGCCCGTGTTGATTCTCTTGCCCAAGAGATCCCTCAGCGCAGCCCTCAAGCTCGCCAACTCGCCCTTGCTCATCTGCTGTGCCTCCTTCTGCTTCTGCTTCTTGAAGCTGCCCTTGCCGGCCCACTTGCCCGCCTTCTCCAGCTCTTCCGAGTCGTACTCGACACCCAGATCCTCCGCCGCCTTCTTCATCCAGTCGTCCTCCTTTCCACCCATGGTCTTGGCCTGCACCGCATCCGCAATCTTCTTGGCCAAGTCGACACGCTCGCGCAGCTTGGCGACGATGCGTCGGTCGATGTCGATGGTGCGGAGACCGCTCGACACGAGCTTCTTGGTGTTGTTACCCGAGTTGCCGGCTTTGACCTCGGCTTGGGCGTGCACCTTGGCAACAAGGCGCTGTGTCGGCACGGCTTCCTTGGGACCGCAGAGCAAGATGCTCGTGCCCGAGTTGGAAGCACGCGCGGTGCGACCGGAGCGGTGCACGTAGTCCTCGGCGGCGCGGGGGACGTGGTAGTGGATGACGAGATCGACTTCGGGGATATCGAGACCACGGGCGGCGACGTCGGTGGCGACCAGGATAGCGGCAGATCCGTTCTTCTTTTTCGCGCCTTCGTTGGCCTTGAAGCGGTCGATGGAGCGGAGACGGGCTTGCTGAATCATGCCGGAGTGGAGAGGGCAGGCTGGGAGGTTGAGGTTCTCGAGGAGGGGAGTCAGGCGCCGGACCGAGTTGACCGAGTTGGTGAATACGAGCGCGCGTCGTGTGGGCTGGAGCATAAGGGTAGCGTAGAGGTAGAGATCCTTCTCCATGTCTCCGCACATGATGAGACCCTCCTTGAGGTTCTCGGCCATCTGGTGGACGGGGTTGGCGTCGACGAACTTGGGGGTCTCGCGGAAGTTGAGCTTCTGAAGGAGGTACTCCATGTCCTGGCTGCTGGTCGCCTTGAACCTGGATTTTCCAGCCAACTTTTGCTGCAAGTTCTTGTTGAATGTGGCGGAGAAGACAAGAGTCTGTCTCTTGTTGACAGGCTCTTCTTCTTCTTCTTCTTCCTCCTCCTCCCCCTCCTCGCTTTCCTCTTTCTCCTCTTCCTGCCTCTCCTCATCAGTGTTGCCCATCTTCTGATCCTCGTTGTTCTCCTCCACCGCTTGCCTGTCAAGCGCCTTGAAAATCTCCTCAGCCTCCTTGAAGGAACCGTCCTTCAGGAGTCTATCCGCCTCATCCAATACGAGGAAGGAGATGTTTCTCAGAGAAGCGAGCACCGAGTTGTCTGAGCTCATAACCTCCCACATTCTGCCCGGGGTAGCGATAACGATATCGGCGACCTGAAGCTGGCGTTTTTGCTTTTGTACGGCCATACCACCAAGAACCGAGCAGATGTAAGGCGCCGTAGGAAGACCCTTGCATAGCGCTTGGAGATGGTCTCTGATCTGTTGAGCAAGTTCTCTGGTGGGTGACAGAATCAGTGCTGTGGCGCCCTTCTTCTCTTCCTTGTTCTGCTTCCTCGTCTCAGCAGCGCCCAGCCAGGCTTCGACGACGGGAATTCCGAATGCCAACGTCTTTCCTGAACCGGTGGATGCCTTTCCGATAACGTCGTGACCAGCCATGATTTGGGGAATAGCCTGGGCCTGAATAACGGTGGGCTTGGTGAATTTTAGTTTGGCGATGGACGAAACCATCTGGGGCGACAAGTCGAGCGGCACCCATTCGGACATATCAACTTCCTCCTCTTCGGGCTCCGGAAGCTCCTCTAGTTTGGTGAAGAGGTCGGTTTCTAGTTCGGGGTCCTTTGGTTCGACAGTGGTCTTCTCGTTCTTGCGGGCCTTCTTCTTGTCCTCGGAGGCCTTCTTGTTCGCTGCCTTATTTGGCTGTTCTTTCCTTGGCTGTTGCTTTTGCTGCTTTTGTTGCTTTTCTTGCTCCTTTGGCTGCTCCTTCGGCTTCTTCTGGTCTTTGGGGGCCTTCTGTTCCTTGGCTGGAGTTTTCATTGCCTCGGCCTTGGAATCTGATGTCTCAACTTCCTGATCCGCATTCTCGGCAGGCTTGGGTGTCTCTTCATCATCGAAACCGTCGAATTCTTCGCCGTCATCTTCTACCCCCGCCTTTGACTTGGGAACAGCAGCCATCTGTCGATATGTGTGAGTTGATGCATGCCCTATTATTGTCATCATCCGTGCCCAAGACTTACAAACTTGACGACATCTCCCTCTTTTACGACATCAACACCGGTAATTTCCTCCAAACCAAAGAAACCCTCGGCGTCATCGAACATTTCGGGAATGTCGACCGTCTTCCATGCCAGCGCATCGACCGAAACGGGTCGCTTAGTCTGCTTGGATTGTTGTTGCGTCTTGCGACGCTTTGGCCCGCTAGCGGGGCCCTTCGTGTTCTTGCGCTTCTTATCGACGGCCATGGTGTGAATATGTCGTCGTGTTTTGGCGGGGAAATGTGCTGGGTTTCAAAGCTTGTTGGTTGCACTGATGAACTTTGAAGGAGTGTTTTCCTCAGTGAAAATGGTTGTAAAAGTGAAATGGAAATTTTGGCTCCACCCTGCAGCTAGGTTGCAGCTGTCGCTAGCTGGATCAGGCTAGCTCAAATGCTGTTAAATGCCACCGCCTACCTATTCTGGATATCAACATTGAGAGAGTGCCGACAGAACGGGACGTGGAAACCTTTGTCTGTTTGATTTTGAATGAAGTGAAAGGCTTGAAGAAAATCCGGAACCCTACAGAGTTGTTTTTTCTTCAGATTTTTCCACAAGATCTGGGCGTCCTCGATGCGCAAGTTCCATTGTACGGCCGGCAGGGTGCTCGGTAATTGTGCCGGCAGAATCTTTTTGGCGGTGACAATTTGCAGCAGACGGACCCCTCGTCGCCAAAAACCCATCGGCGCCCAGCGACCTACGGCGACCTCCACTGTCACACCCAAGAAGTGGGGCATTCTTGATCTTCCCAAACTCCCCCAGTCTCTTTCACAAGCGCATTCATCCACTCATCCACTCTCGTCACTCCCACTTCACTACTTGAATCAACTGAGTGAAGATTTCAAAATGGGAAAATCATCAAAAGATAAGCGTGATGCCTACTATCGCCTGGCAAAGGAGCAAGGATGGCGTGCCAGAAGTGCTTTCAAGCTTCTTCAACTAGACGAAGGTAACAACCTCTTGATTCTTCCTCATGTAAAAACAGTGAATTACCGCTAACACTATGCTTCTAAATACAGAGTTCAACTTATTCGAAAATGTCACTCGTGTGGTCGATCTCTGTGCTGCCCCCGGTTCCTGGTCTCAAGTGCTATCAAGAGTTCTGATCAAGGGAGAGAAGTTCGGTCGTTGTGCTTGGCAAGACCGTGAGGCCAAGTTCCGGCAAAAGATGTTCGAAATCTTCCCCGAGGAGCAAGACGCCCAGGGGGAGGCCCAAAAGGTGGAAGAGTCTCAGGAAAGCACACCTACTCCCAGAGAACAGGTCAAGATTGTGTCGATCGATTTGCAGCCCATCAGCCCTCTGCCAGGAATCATCACCCTCCGGGCCGACATCACACATCCCGCCACCGTTCCGCTCTTGCTCAAGGCATTGGACCCCGATTTCGATCCTAGCACCATGAACCAGCAAGCGTCGCACCCAGTGGACCTGGTCATCAGCGATGGTGCGCCTGACGTCACAGGTTTGCATGACCTCGACATCTACGTCCAGTCGCAGCTCCTCTTCGCTGCCCTCAACCTTGCCCTCTGCGTCCTTAAGCCCGGCGGCAAGTTCGTCGCCAAGATCTTCCGCGGCCGCAACGTCGACCTCCTTTACGCCCAGCTGAAGGTCTTCTTCGAGAAGGTCTACGTCGCCAAGCCCCGCTCTTCGCGCGCCAGCAGTGTCGAGGCCTTCATCGTCTGCATCAACTTCCAGCCTCCCGAGGGTTTCACAGCCAACCTTGAGGAGCCTCTCGGCGTCGGCAATAAGCTTGCCGAGATGCTGGCCGAGAAGCATGCCAAGGAGAAGGAATCAACAAAAGAAAATGCCACCCAGACACCGGCAGATAAGGATGGCATCTACGATGTCGAAGTGGAGGACCTCACCAACGAGCCGTTGAAGGACATCCGGTGGGTGGCCCCCTTCGTCGCCTGCGGTGATTTGTCCGCTTTCGATTCGGACGCGTCGTATAGACTCCCAGAAGACCACGTCTCGCTCGATCCAGTCCAGCCGCCTACGGCACCGCCGTACAAGCGTGCCATTGAGCTGAGGAGGCAAAATGGCGGAGCGTACAAGAAGACAGGAACAGCAACAGCCAAGGCATAGTTTCTTTACTGTTGTTCAGTTTTTAAAAGATTCCCCATAACCAGTTAACATCTGCGAACCAACCTCGTACTTTCTCTATGATACCACCATCCAAGCAAACCCTCTCCTTGTACTTAATCCTTCTTTCCCTCCATCCGCGCCGCAGCCGCCGGCCCCGTCCTCTGCATAACCATCAGTTTTCCTCCATTCTCCCTCGTATCCCTCATCCCCAGCGTCCTCTCGTACAGCTTCGCGGCGTAAGCATCGCCCGTGAACAATACGGCCCTCCGCAGCTCGGGCCACTGGTCCAGCGCTTCGTTCAGACACTCCATCATCCACCCGCCCAGCCCTTTGCCTTGGTACTCCGGCAAGACGTAGACGTCGGTTAGGTAGCCGAAGGTTACGTAGTCGGTTATTAGGCGGGCGAAACCGACCATTTGCTGTTGTTGCTGCTTGGAGTTGTCTTTTCCTTGAAAGTTGGGTTGTGTTAGTTTGAGTGTCTTGTGTATGTCTGTTTTATGAGAGTCTTACCTTGTTCGCTATCTCCCTTCTCTGTGACGTATAACCCAAAGTTATACGAGTGCTCTACCATCCGCTTCAACGATTCCTCTGGCATGTCTCGGCCCCACCAGACAGTGTCGGAAGCCAGAGCCGCGTTGAGGGCGGCGAGGTCAACTAGGCTTGGGTCGGTCGAGTAAGTGTAGATGGTGTTGCCGACTTCACGGGTCCAGGTGCGTATCTGGTCTTTGGGAGTCATCTTGTGTTTTTGTACTTTTGGATTGTATCCTTGCCTAGTTGGCTTTGCTTGGAAATGAAGACCGTCAATGTCTAGCTTTCGATATCTTTGGTTTGTACGATGTTTCTTTCCACTCACGGGATGTTCTTTCTATTTATCTTCACCGTATGGAGGAGTCATAGAGGCAAGAGTGTCTTGAGTGTCTGGTTGTAGTGCCTGCAACGTCTGGTGTCGTTATCACTATATCTACTGACTCCAAGTAGGGTATTACTGATGCAAATGACTCACTACAACGCCAGGAATGGCCTGGGCTTTCGGCTAGTGCGACCTAAGCACTCGGGCCGAGCCTTTACAATCAACCCGAACGCATCAATATCCCTAACCCCTGCTGTTGACTCCCCCCTGATGTCAACAAACGGCATGTGTAAGTCACGAGGCAAGTCATCTATATCTGTTGTTTTGTCCTTGACTTTTCACCACTGCTTCATTGTTGATGTCGAATACAAGTCTCGCTGAATATACTTTTCATGAAAAGACCACCCGGCCCTTTATCCTTGAAAAATGTCCAAAATAAAGCATCAAGTTATCTCGTCTTCGACCAATGGTACTAGCACCTGGCATATCTTTTGTCGTCGAGCAGAAATACCTAAGTCTGGTAAGCCTTGAGCCTTGACTTCTCGCCTCGGTAGCATTTCAGCATTGGTCCAATTGTCCATTTGTTCGGTCCTAATCGCTGATGATCCCCGGGCGCATGTTATCACTTGCAACCTTATCAAGGCCGCAAAACAGGTTTTGCCACTTCCCCGTCGTCTGGCTCCAGATCTCCTTCCCAAGAAGCTTTCCGATCTCGGCAGTTCGATATGGACTGAGAGAAGGGAGGAGATGATGTGTCGGAGTCCGGGTTGCAGGAGACTGTCGTAAGCTGAGTCCCTATACCTTATCTCTCCGTACCTTCCATCAACGCCCAAGACAGCGACCTATCAGCCTTTCATCCCACCCTCAGTCCCGTGCCCGTGCGATAACCCTTCAGCACAACCAATCACTCCCTCTGCAGCAGCAGTGTCAGAGGGTATATATATTACTTCGGCAGCGCATACTTCCAACAAAGAGGACTGGACCACCTGGGCCCCTGAACGGTCGGATGGTCTTGCGGTACGGTGTTGGGCGGTTGGGACCCGCTTCAAGCTGCTGCTCTACGCGTTCGATTCCGGGGTGAGTTCTCTATTATCCCATTTTTTTTTCTTTTTTGCTTCTTTTTCTTCTTTTGCTCAATCCTTCTCTTTTGTATGAACGACCGATGTCATATACGAGACTGTGTGTGCGTACCCATGGTAATCTACCTTTTCTTCTTTTCTGTTAGCAACACTTGATGGGTGGGAAAAGAATACTTGCTGAGAAGTGCATCAAGGTGAGCCAAAGGAGAAAACTCAAGCAAGGCCTTGTAGTTTCCTGTTGACTTAATCGTTCGAGCCGGTAGGAGGCACACTTTTCACTTCACACCTGCAGTCAGATTGAATGGGGCTTGAAGGTCAGAGTGCAAAGTAATGGGAAAGGGGAACATATCCGATCATTGCCCAGAAGCTCACGATGGGCTGTACAGGATCTAATCAATGCAGGAACATGGCCATCACTTGCCGCCTCCAAGATATACCGTGATCGGTAGCTATTTCGACTTGTTGGGAACCGAACAGGGACGTTTGGGACCGTGAGGCAACTCCCGTCGTTCCAGTGAAGAGCTACCTAGCTGTCCTCCCGACCTGGGAAAGACGATTGAGTTGTTGGGTTCCGTCAAATTGCACCATTGGGCAGGCACGTTCCCGCACTCACCAGAAGACGTGCGGCAAGTGCGGAGAGACAGCGAGCGTGAGCCTTCCTTCCACGGCTGAACACAGTCAATTCTGATGAGAAGTGGAATCCATAGTTGGTTGTACCACCTCGAAATACTTGGATGCCCGGGCACTTTACATCGTCGGCTGGATGCATGGACCCTTCCCCCCCTGGATGAAGGGCGAAAATTGGGTAACCATATTACACTGTGTCGCGATAACATGATTTTTATTGAATCTTATCGAGACATCCATCAACAATCCTAACACTGAACGCAAAGCCCCTCTGACCAGTATCCTCTTTCCTCTCCTCCAAGTTGTTGCAATGATCGCGCCGCAAGCATCCTTATCCCTTGTGAGGATGCGCAGGTAGTAGTAACCTTGCGACTACCGCCGAACCTCAACCCTCATCGCCTTACCAAAGCGCAGCTACCTGTAATTCAATCACCTACGACACCCAGATCTCGAAGCTCTCGACGTTTCAACCTCGCGGCCACCCAGAGCAGGACTCTGGCCCACCTACCCTTCCACTACCATCGACAATGGTCCGATTACGATCTTCCCTGCGACTCTACCCCCCAGGCTTACCGCGCCTTTCACTTAGCCGCCACATGCGACTCGCGCTTCTCCTCGTCCTAACAGCCGCCATCCTCGAAGCCATCCTCCACACCCGAAGCTGGGCCGTCCAACAACCCGACCACGAGCTCGACGAGCCCTTCTACACATCATGTCAAGAACCAGCCATTGACCAACCGCGCGAGAAGGCGGCGATGGTGATGCTGGTCCGGAACCAGGAGCTGATGAAGGCACTCAAGACTGTACAAAGCATCGAGAACCACTTCAACCAGTGGTTTCAGTACCCCATTGTGTTTCTGAACGATGAGCCGTTCAGCAAGGAGTTCATCAGCGTGATGAATGTGACTGTGAGTGGAGAAGCGCGGTTTGAGCTCTTACCGCAGAAAGACTGGCTGTTTCCCGAGTGGATGGACGCGACAAGTGCGAAGGCGGCTGTTAAGGCGCAGGGGGAGGCGGGGATTTTGTATGCTGGGTTGGAGACTTACCACCATATGTGTCGGTTTTACTCTGGGTGAGTCTACTCATGCTCCTCCGTGTGTTTTTACGTCTTGCTGACCCATTCTGATGCCCATCACAGCAAATTCTACACTCTCGAAGCTCTAAAAGACTACAAATGGTACTGGCGAATCGAACCAGACGTCGACTTCTACTGTTCCATAACCTACGACCCCTTTGTCGAAATGGCCAAGCACGACAAGGTGTACGGCTTCACCATCGCTCTGCCAGAGGAACCCCGGACGTGCCCGAGTCTCTTCCGCAAGATGGCCGACTACAAGGAGTTGAACAACATCCCGACCACCGAGCTCTGGAAGGCAACGGTAGCTGCTTCGTGGGTACCATGGCCACTTCGCTCTTTCATGAGCTGGTTTGGACACCGCGACCGAGCTGGCGATGGGTGGAGTTTGTGTCATTACTGGTCCAACTTTGAGATTGCCAACATGGACTTCTTTCGGACGAAGGAGTACCAAACGCTGTTTGAGTATCTCGATAAGACTGGGGGGTTTTACTACGAGCGGGTACGTTGTTCTTCTCTTCTGGCATGTCGTTCTTCAGACCGAGTGCTAACACATCCATCTTGTTCCAGTGGGGTGATGCAGCCGTCCATTCTCTCGCCTTGCACATGCTTCTTCCCTCCCACAAAGTTCACCACTTCGAGGACTTCGGTTACCGCCACGATTGGTTCTTTCAATGTCCAGCCAACGCACTAGACGGTCAGCTGCTGGATTCAAAATTACTCCCTGTCGGCCCATATTACCCGGAGCGTGAAGGTGGTATTGGGTGCCGGTGTGAGTGTGATGGGAGCAGGATCCGGAACTTCCCAGAGTATTGCACGGATAAGCTCAAACAACCTAATACTGCCAGGCGTTTGAGTATGGTAGAGTCTGTTCGCAGCTGGTTCCCATGACGTCTTGTGATATGACGAGACATAACGTTAGAACATTGCCGGTACAGGCGCCGCGAGAGCCGAGGACATGAGCTGATTTTGCATTGGGCCGGCGTTTAGTAAGAATGCTGTGATAGATTGAAGCATCCATCATATCACTTCCTCCTACAAACTGCCGAACACACTTCTGAAGTAGAGACTGAGATTGCATAACTTCGATAGAATTCTTAAGCTTCTTGACCCCTTTTCCGAACCCAAATCTTTTCCTAACCTCTATAAACACCAGACGCCACATGATAGTGTTTCTCTCACGACAATCTCATGATACCCCCCAAGCCGGACCCTCTATACCCTGAGAGTGACAAACCCCCCTGCTCTCCATTCCCAGTCCCTCCCAGTTTACAAATCATCCTCCAAAAACCTCCTCACTAGCAAATTAAACCTCGTATCCTCCTTCCGAATCACGTCAGGCGTCAACCACTTCAAATGCCTATCCCACGCCATCTGCCCCCAGGCATGATACGCCAACTGATTCTCAAACAGTCCCCCTCCATTCCTCGTAATCTGAGCCTCCCAATACTCCTTCTCCTCTTTTGTCCTTAAGAGGGTATGCATCCACTCGACGTGTCTCCAAGTCCATGTTGGCCAAAAGAAGGCGTCGGGAGGTAAGGCGCAGACATCTTGTCCCCGGTTTCCTTCCTCTTTCCGTTCAGCAAGTTTCTTCGGCAACAAAACACTCCGATAATTCCACGCCTCCTTCTCCAGATCCACATCCTCGTACGTCTCCAACCATCGCCTGACAAACGTCGCATTTGGGCGAGCGGCTATAACAGCATTGCATAGACCCCATCTGTTTCCGCCTTCGTACCCCAAAATCGTGTCTCGACTGTCTGCTGCTGGTCGAGATAACAAAGGGGAAAAGGAGCGGAAAGCAAAGACGTCTATGTCCAGATAGACTCCACCCTCTTCCAGCAGGATTTGTAGACGGAGGGTATCGGACATGTGAGCGTACTGCGTTTCGCTCTTTTTGTTTCCTCTGCTCTCTTCCCCTGTCTCTGGTGGTGGCGGGTGATGAACCAGCTTAAACTTCTTCGGCCATCTCTGAGCAAGCCTTCGGATCCAAGGGTTGGAAAGCGGATCAGCATCCGCATCGGGAGACGGAGGAGACGAGAGGTAAGCATAGTGCAAGTTTACGACGGTCGGCTGTAGAGAAACGAGGGCGGCGCGCACGGCGAGGTAGGCCAGGAAGTCGAAGTGGCCTGCTGAGTGGTCGGAGTGAGGGTTGGAGAGGCCGTAGATGAAATGGACTATGTTTGGAATTGGTTCGGAGGTGAAGGTAGACGTAGAAGAGTGAGCTGGGTGGCCGTTGTCGTTGTTTAAGTCGTTGATCGGGAGAACATGGTGGCCGCGGAGACAGGCGAGCTCGGAGTCGGTCGGTGTGAAGGATTGTTCGATGGAGCGCTGGCCGGAGAAGGGGTTGGTTTGGCGGATGTAATCGCCACAGTAGTAGAGGTATGGAAAGAGGAGGTAGGTGAGGACGAAGGAGGTTGTGAGAGTTAGTAGGCGGCGGGTGGTTTTTGTTACCATGATTTAACTATTCGAGCAAGGAGAGGCGCGGGAGGCCTTGATGAACTGAACTGTTGGGCTCATATGATGAGAGATTAACAAAACGAAAGAATGGCAAAATTGACGAAGTAGACAGTCTCTGCAGAGGTTACCGTCATCTGGTGTTTCGTCTCTTTCCTGTCAAGTTGGAGTTCCTTCCAGAAGAGAATGGATGGTGTGAACTTGAAGGGGGAAGTGACGAGATGGAAAGTTGGAACAGTGGAGACGCCCCCGCCGTTGTACAAACTAGAACGGTTCGCGTTTCCTCAAACATGGTTTCCATTTCGGAGAACTGTCATAAAGAACACAGCTGAGATGATCACAATGCCCGACCTTCTTGGATACCAGTTACACCTGCCTCAGTTGAGAGGACTGCGGTCGATTTGGGGACCAGGGGCAGGAAGTGAGGAAGGAGTTATCCCGTCGTACGTTTTAGGCGGCCGCCCACACATGACGAAACCCGGCTTGTACCTAATAGTGCAGAGCATATCCACTCCATTTGAATTGTTTGCAGTGAGGGATGGCAAGAGGAAAACTGTTCCAAAGACAGAGAGTTTGGTCACTGAGTGCCCTGACGTTGTGTGGGAATACATTCACCTTCTTTGTTTACTACCTATAGTACGTACTGGGACGTTCCGCTATAAAGGTAAAGTTACCCTGCTGCGCTAGGTATTGGACCCTGCAGTTGCTGCCCCTGAAGGGTGGGGTTCCTTCCACTGTACCCGCTATGGGTGATTTACACCGTCCTGACGCTGCATCTTCTGCGCCCTTTCCCTTGCTGAACTTGCATCATGCTTCGACTCTCTGTGAGCTTCTTCTCATGCTTGAAACTTCTTGAGGTAGAAGTGAGCAAAGTTTATGAGTATATCTTTCTTACCTTGCCGCAACATGATCAGCGCATTCACTGGTCTAGCTTCATTTGTACCTCCATTCATCCGCCACATCAAGCTCACACCACACAACCCAGATGTCTGAATAGCTTCAAACCCTCACCTACCCGAGCACTAACCCCAGGGCCCCCGCCATGCACGTGGGATTCACCGACCGACGGCCCCTAGAAAAAGACGTTTGTGGGTCCCGTCCTTACCGTCTGATTCTCCCGTCCGTCGGCTTGGGAGGGAAACGGGCGTTCGGGCCGACAGGGCATTCCCTTGCAGACAAGATCAGATGGTGCATGTCAAACATTGGTAGCTTCTTCGATCGACCTTCCTTGCGTCAGCCTATGTCAACGGTTCTTGGTGAGATCTTGGAGCATCATCCTCAACGGTTCTCTCCCGAGTCGACCCAAAATAGGACCGCCGGTCTTCGGAACGCTCAGGTTGCCCTGGCTACGTAAGCGTCATGCTCAGAAGCCCCCGGATTCCGTGTACGGCACGGGCTTGGTTTTGGGCTGCCCGACAACGTGGCAGCCGCCTACGGTTGTTCAGGCTCTTCTTGTTCAGGTCAGTGTGTACAGAACCCCAAGCGGGCGACCATGAGAACCTCCAACAAGGCTTCTTGGCTATCCGTTTATCGAGGGGGGTAACAACACATTGTTTCACCACCCGGTTTTCTGCAACTTTCCCATTGCCGGTCAGGGAGCCGGTCCGCGGTCGAAGCAAAAGGGCGGTAATGTTCTGGCTTTCTCATCATGTGGTGAGGTAGCTTTTTTGCCATTTGGAACCATCCACTTAGAGCCTAGGCCCACTGCCTTGGTCTACCACCCGCGGCGGCCCGGGCTGCTTGGTGAGACGACCCTACCGTCCTGTGAGGAGCTATTAGCGTTACAGGTTACCCTTATCAGCGGCAAAAAAACATGGAAGCTCTCCTTTTCTGTTCATTTCAGCAGCACAGCACGGCTCAGCGCCCGCATCCGCCCTAAGCTCGAAGCCCGCGGTTGGAGCTCCTTTCCTGGCACACCTGGCTCTGGCCGGCCGGCTATTGCAACGAGGAAACCAAACCTGAAAGGAGGAGCTTGTGAGTAAGGTAGGTCCACGAATGTCGATAGCCCTGGTTGATTAGAAAACGGTGGGTGTTTATTACTACGAGTCCAATAGTCCTGCCCGGTGCTCGAGCCCCCAACCTCGTGTGTTTTTGGTGTGTGGTGCCCGCCGCCCGACCTACCGTACCATTGTTGTTTTTCGTTTGCGACCCGCGACGACATACCTTACGACACCTCTTTCTCTCTCTCTTCTTCTTCCTCCTCTTCCCCTCTTCTTCACCATCTGGCCTTTTTGTGAAAACAGCTTTTGTCTATCGTGTCATCGCAAAAAGCATTTTGCTGCATTTTTGCTGTATTATCTGTACTGTGAGTAGAACCCCCCAGCTTGCGACATCTGGCCCATCGCATGTCGTCGCTTGCACAAGGTTTTGCGCGGGGACTGTTTCGCTGTGTCGCGAGATCTCATCCGCGACCACATTGGCGCCCGACGCTTGCTACGTCTCGTAGTCGCGTTCTCTTTTGCCCGTACTAGTATACTCATACGTCTGCGTTTTTAGTTTTCCATATATACCTTAATCCCGACAACATGCCTCGCGAAGGTACTCGGTCGCAAACCGGCAACTCCAAGCCGCGCGTCTTCCCCGTCGTCGACACCGCGCCGGCGGTCAAGAGGACTACTAAGCCCAAGCCTGTCGCTGCTGAGGAGCCCAAGGTTGCCGCGCCGAAGGGCGCCAAGCCTACGGGCGTGACCAAGAAGGCCGCCCCGAAGAAGGAGAGCACTGTTGCGAAGAAGGCAAGCATCCCCCTCCCGACTGGATTCATGATGGGTCGTGTCCGGTTCTCTGGGCTGTGTGCATGATTACTGTCCTGTGCGGCATCCCGATGTTAACTCACTCCACAGGTCAAGGCCGTAGCGGAAAAGGTCGAGAAGAAGGCTGGCAAGACAGCCGACAAGGCCGAGAAGAAGGCCGAGAAGGCTGCCGTAGAGCCAAAGGTGCCGTTTTACCCATCTACCAACATCATTCTCCCCACTGGCATCATTCACTTTGGCTAACAAATAGCACTGAAGGAGCCCAAGGCTAAGGCTGCCCCCAAGAAGAAGGCGGCTGCTGCTCCTGCCGCTGCTCCTGCCGCTACCGCCGAGTAAACTGGATCACCGCCCGGATTGTCTCCGCCTTTTCGCGCCCGAGAGACAGAAGGCGGGAGGAGCTTGGCCCATGTCTGTCGTCACTTGTCATGCATTTCTTTGGTTGGATATCTCTGCCGGTTGATATTTGGAGTTTGTGAATCGTGCAATCCGGATGTTGGGTTATTCCGTCTTTTGTTTGGTCTATGTCTGTTGGTGTCTCCTGCTGTGTGTATGAAAGCGCAAATACCGAACGTGTTATCAAGCTCTCTCGTGGGTTTCCGGCCATATCGCGTTTGAATGACCATGTGGTCGTGGGACAAGTCTTGCTCAGAGCCTGGAAGAGGTCACAGGGACATATCCGGTTTGCCGTTTTTGTTCCTGGCGACTGGTCACAGCCTGAGATCTGCGCTGTGAAACGGTAAAGAGTGCTGTGTGTCCCTAACCATGTCTCGAAGCGGGAGAGGTGATGGTGGTGGTCTATAATCAAGGCACTCGTGATTGACATTGCTGAACATGCTGCTATGAGCTCAAATGATTCCAGTATTGTGGAAATTGAAGGGCATGGAGGAAAGTCAAAGCAACCAAGGCCATCGAGGTTCGGTTTGTTCAAATTAGAAACGAATGAGGAAAGTCCAAAGAAGTTCTGACAGAAGGTTGATGGAAGGAGACACCCCACAGGCCGTCGCTGCATCCCCGGCTCAGGGCAGGCAAGCCCACCGTTACGCAAATGCCGGGGGCAATAGCGCCATGGGATCCCGGCTGACTACAATGTTGCTGGGCCTGCCAAGACCTGAATACATAGAGGTAGGTATCCATATCTCACACAGAGCCGGGGATCAATCCAAGCTCCCAAGAGGAATGCTCTTGCCGGACGTCCAGTGTCTCTGTGCCCTATCGTGCCTACCAATTGGCTGTGTTTCCAGCACTAGAGCAACGTAACAACACCCCCGGACGGAGAGCAACCCGACTGACGCGGCGCATCCATCTTTCGTCGCGCATCCCAATCCCTCCATTCCATTTCCCTTAGCACTTCCAAAAAGTTGGCCGGCCGTTGTTGTCTTTGCCCGGACAACTCCCCAGGACTGACGGCGTCACACCCGACATGAATACTACACCATATCCATTGAGAGACCCGATCCAAAGATGCATCTTATCAAGCCTTCATGGCTAAGCCATAGTGGTACGTTTGTCCTGGTCACCTTCCGAGCATGCCTCAAACTCGATGATGTCGCGAACCCAGCACAACACCAATGTTGTATTTTTGGTCATGGTCGAATCCTCAGCTAACTGTCACCTTGTCTTGATTTCCAGGCGAACAAAAGGACTTCGAAGTTTACAGCTGCCACGTCTCTCCCGACGGCAAGAGACTAGCCACCGCCGGCGGAGATGGCCATGTCCGCGTCTGGTCCGTCGAGGCCATCTTCAACTCCCATGACAGAAACTACACGAAACCCCGGCAGCTCTGCCACATGAGCCACCACCTCGGAACTATTCATTCTGTTCGATTCTCACCCAACGGTCGCTATCTTGCTTCCGGCGCCGACGACAAGATCATCTGCATCTACCATCTCGACAGCAGCCCACCATCTCACACATCTACCTTTGGTACGGACACACATAATGGGGCAGATCTGCTGTCAAGAGCAGAGAAGCAGAGTGCTAACTAGGTTCTCAGGTACCAACGAACCGCCCCCAGTCGAGAACTGGAAGACGTATAAGCGCCTAGTTGGCCACGACAACGATGTGCAAGACCTCGCCTGGTCCCCCGACAACTCGCTCCTCGTGTCAGTTGGCCTCGATTCCAAGATTGTTGTGTGGTCAGGACATACCTTTGAGAAGCTCAAGACACTGGCGGTACATCAGAGCCACGTCAAGGGCATCACGTTCGATCCGGCCAACAAATTCTTTGCAACAGCGAGCGATGACAGGACCGTCAAAATCTTCCGCTATACCGCGCCAGCGCCGAACGCGACCCAACACGATATGGTCAACAACTTCATCCTGGAAACTTCGATCAGCGTCCCGTTTAAGCACTCGCCGCTGACGACATACTTCCGGAGATGTAGCTGGTCTCCCGACGGCAACCACATTGCTGCCGCTAATGCAGTCAACGGACCCGTTAGCAGCATAGCCATCATCGAGCGTACCGGCTGGGACAGCGAAATCAACCTAATTGGACATGAAGCACCTACTGAGGTCTGCATGTTTTCACCTCGCTTGTTTTACACACAAAAACCAGACGAAAACTCAAACGCAAATGGCGCTGCCGCCCCTGGCTTGGTGACGGTCATTGCGTCCGCTGGACAAGACAAAACTCTCACCATCTGGAACACGAACACCTCTCGACCAGTCCTGATAATCCAGGACATAGCGTCCAAATCAGTCTCCGATCTCGCTTGGACCCCAGATGGTCAGACAGTCTTCGCCGCTAGCCTGGATGGTGGTGTAATTGCTGCCCAATTTGAGACGGGAGAGCTGGGGTGGGTAGCAAAATCAGAAGAGAATGACAAAGCCCTGCAAAAGTATGGCGGATCCAGAAAGGGAATGGGGACCGCCGAAGACGTCGACGGTCTTCATCTAGAGAACCACAGCAAGGAGAAAGAGTTACGAGGAGCTGAATCAAGAATGGGTGCCCTGATGGGGGATACAGGGCCCGTGCAAAAAGAAACCGCCACTACAACCAATGGCGTCAAACCGGCAGCAAAGACTGCCGACACAAACGGCACAGCGACCCCAGCTCCCCCGGAAAAGCCTGAGGAGGAAAGCGCCGACAAGACCGCCGAGCGAATTGCCGAGCTGAAATCGCGTGTTACGATCACGAAGGACGGCAAGAAGAGAGTTGCCCCATTGCTTGTTTCGTCATCCGGAACAGGCTTATCATCCCTGCCACAGGCACAGCTTGTCGGCGCAAGCTCAACGAAGCCGGTTCAAAGCGACACACCCCAAACGATATTGGATCTCTCAAAGCCATACGACGGTCTACCTCGGGGTGGTATTGCGGCAATGCTACTAGGAAACAAGAGGAAAGCGGTTATTGTGGAGGGAGAGGAGGAGGAGGAGCCTTCTGCCAAACGCTCAGCTGCTGGTCCAGTCCCTGTAGTGGTAAATGGAGTTGATGGCCTGGAGCCGGCGCCTCTTTCAACACCCGCACATGGCCTTGTGCCTACGCCCGAATTCCTCCGACCGGCCGTCATTAGCCCCAACATTGCCTACTCTCAGGTCAGGCTGGCTGTCCCCAAGATTCGATCGCACATTCTTCGGCCGCTTGAGAGGGGCGTTCTACAAGAGGAGACCAACCTAGAAGACGCAACAAAGGTACCCGAGAACGTGGTTCTGGAGGCGAAGAATCCTACACACGTCCGCGAACCTGCACGCATAAAAGCCACGAAACGTGGCGCCTTGCTATGGCAGGATTTCTTACCCCGTGCCATTATCTTGGTCGCTGGCAGCAAGCATTTCTGGGCTGCGGCGTGTGAGGACGGGACACTCCACACGTGGTCACCAGCCGGACGAAGGCTTCTGAATGCCATCATGCTGGAGTCACAACCCGTCATCCTCGAAGCGAGAGATTCGTGGTTGCTTTGCGTTACCGCAGTTGGCTTATGCCATGTCTACAACATCAAGACAATGTCGTCGCCTCACCCACCTGTTTCTCTAGCCCCCGTCCTCGACATTGCAATGACCTCGTTATCACCTCACGGCGCAACTCCAGCGCCTGGTGTGACGTCTGCTCATCTGAACAGTTCTGGTGTTATTGTTGTGACACTTAGCAACGGAGACGGCTTTTACTATTCAATGAGCTTATATGGTTGGCAACGACTATCGGAATCATGGTGGGCTGTAGGCAGTCAGTACTGGAACAGTAACGATTCCTCCGTCAGCGCGCTACAGACGACAGCCGTGGGTCCAGTTTCTGGAGCCAAGAACGGAGAAGGAGAAGCCAACGTCTCAGCCGGAATCATCCCGTATCTGGAACGCCATACCACGACTGAGTTCTTGCTCAAGGGACGGGCCTATACACTTCAGCGCCTCGTTAAGGCCCTCTTGGCGAGAGACGGGTTTGAGAACTTCGAAAGCAGCGTCAGCATTGCTCACCTCGAGAATCGCATTGCGGGCGCTCTGGCCTTGGGTGCACGGGAAGAGTTTAGGCTCTACCTGTTCATGTACGCCAAAAGGATCGGAGCCGAAAATCAGAAGACAAAGGTTGAGGAGCTACTGAATAGCTTGATTGGAGGCGTTTTGCGAGACGCAGATGATGGAGAGGGATGGTTTAGCAAACAGGACAAGCTTTGCGGGTGGGATCGTAAGGACCTCCTACAGGGTGTTGTCCTTATCTTGGGTGAGTCCACCAGTGCTACTTCCTTCCAACCAGTGTTACGTATGACTGTTCTAACTCGATAACAACAGGTAAATTCCGCGACCTCCACCGGTTGACTGTGCAATACGCCAGGATATTGGACATGACCTTGGGCGACGAGGAGAAGGAGACCACCGAAGAGGGCATGGAGGTGGAGGACTAGGCGTCCAGCCTCGTGTCTGACTTGGTTGGGCCCTGTCCCTTGGTTGCAAAGCCCAAGTATACCAACGCCATCAGTTCTACCACCGTCCCGTCTGCTGGCACCAGAGTCGAAGATCAACAGGGGACCAAGTCGCCCAGGAGTCCAAAGACTCCCCACAAAGTGGCGGGACTCAAGGCAAAATCTCCCATGGTCACCCGTTCCGCCTCAAAAACTAAGCGTTTCATTTAGCGGATGAGGGGCCAAGTATCTTCGTTGTGAGACCAACTCTATGCAATGCTATGATACGATTTTTCAAGCTGGAGAGGATCCCACATAGGCCTGTGTTATATGCACTGAAGTACAACACGATCATTGCTTCGCGGCAAAATTCGACGAAACGAAGGAAGCCCGATGGAAGATGGACTATTCCATTTCATACGAGGCTTCATATATACTATTGCCGACTTGACAAGCCACTCACTCTTCCGTAAAGAGCAAGTGGCAGGCATTCAAAGAAGGACTCGGTACTGCAAAACAGCCACTGCAAACTCTCCATGACAACGAACCAACTCATTATCTCTACATCTTCCGCCTGTCATATTAGCAGAAGGATTATATCTGTGTTGGGTTATCGATTGGCAGGCCTTCTCTACTACTTTTCGGCGTCAACTGGGAGGTTTCTAAAGGAGACAGCACTGTGATGACTATCATCAAACAAATAAACAGCTTACGCGGGCGTTGATTTTACCTGTCATAATCTCGCGCTCTGCACATCTTTGAATTATCAACTGGTGAACATACGGTGACATTCCAGTAAATGGCAACCACGCGTTAATGTGCAAATGGAACTTGACAAACGCTGATCGTAAGGCAATTGTCGAAGCATGAGTGAGGACCAGGAAGGAATGGAGGCTTGATGACACCGCCACGGTCACAGCATGCATGCGATACCACTCGGTTGTTATACTAGGACATATAAGGGAGCAACATCCCTTTTACCACCATTCCAGTTCTTCCCGTCACCGTCACCCCGTACTGTCACACCACCTCAACCACAATAACTCACCGTCTCACCGTCTCACCGTCTCACACCTTCAGCACAACACCGCCAAAACCTAATAATCCAAACTCCACATTACACCACACCACACCCCATTCCGCTCTTCCAACTATGAAACTCCCCAGCCTGTCCCTCTTAGCCCTAATCACCGCGGTCCACTCCTCCACCAACCCCAGCGTCCTCGCCAATCGACTGTTGACAGGAACAGACCCGATAATAACAACCTTCCACTCCTTCGCCGACTCAGACTGCGACAAAAAAAGCTGGTCAACGGGGTACACTCTTTCCCGCTCGCAGGCTACGGGAGATTGTATGGGGTTGTATGACAGCCAGTCTGTTAGCGTGGGATATCTGGACGCTAAATGTCGGGGTGAGTTGCCCCTTTTTTTTCTCTCCCTTTATTGTTATTGTTCTTGCTGGCTTTCCTATCGACGTGCCTTGATGGATTTTTGAGGTTGGAAAGGCTTGGATTACTTGGGTGGTGTTTTTGGTGGGACAAGTCCGAAGGCGCTGGGGAAGATTTAGTACGGGGGCGGCATGGGCTATTCTATTATAGGAGCTGGGGGATCGGGTGCGGTAGGACGGGAGGAGGGGCGTTGAGTGGGAGGAAGGTCAGAAGGATGGAAGGATGGAGTGCTAACGGTGACGATAGTGACGATCTATACGGAACAGGGTTGCAAAGATCCGGGAGTCGTGATGGGTGTTGGGGGATGTTTTTCTGATGGAGAGAAGGGGTTGAAGGGGTATAGGGTTGATTGTCCTTGGTGGTAGGTGTCCTCAGTACCTGGTGCCTGGTAAGCTGCGGACGGAGGGATGAGGGGAGATGGTTGGTGGGTTTTTGCATTGGGGATTTGGCGGGTGGAAAGCAAAGAGGCGGGCTACGTGTTGAGGATGAAAGCTTAGGAGTGTTGAATGTATTCTGGATTGGAGTTCACGAGCAATCCGGAAAGAAAGAGGTGGTTATGCGCTAAACCCCAGGCTGGTGGTAGGTGTTTCGGCGACGACGGGGAAAAAACGCGGGCCAGTGCTGTATCAAGAGAAATATGCTGCGTAATCGACTTATGGCCATATGCATACTGCCATTAGAAGCCTGACCTTTGGTGTAGTTAGAGAAGCAAGAGTGGCCAAGTATTTTTCATAGCATCCCGGCGTTTTCCCGGATCCCGAATCCGAGGAACCCACAGACCCGTAAGTGGATCCCCGGGAGCGGCCTGGGTGGGTCTAGTGATCCGGGAGTCTGTCCGAGCTCATTGATTACCGGAAGTTCGTTCTTTGGGTATCGGCAAGAAACCTTCGAATAATCCCGTGAAGAGACAGAGAGAAATTACCACAAGAGCCTGCAAATAATACACCAAGTTCAGCGCTGAGGGCGGCGACGTGTCCTCGAGGTTTTGTTCCGGCTAACCAAGCAAACACCGTATTTGGTATTCCCGGAATCCCTGTCATCGACGGAAGACTGGCGGCTTTTGCTTAGTATATACCATGGCATTATCTCACTTGCCTCCTTTTTCACCAGTGTCAAGTCAATTTAACAGTCATCCTTATTAGCAACCTTGAGATTGTGAACCCCGCTATTGTTGGGGTGTTGGCAACGATCTGTTTTTGTATGGAGCTTTCCCCTCATGTGCCGAAAACTCGCAAGAGCAGTCTTTATGAGTAATCGAAATAGCGCGGTCATGCCATTCAGGAAGAATAGACGAATCTAGCGTCTTGACGCCCAACACGGCGGGACCAGGACGGAAATACAAAGGATTCATGTACGCACCTCTTCCTGGCTTTTGCTTGCCGAAAGAACTTGGTCGCATTCTTGCCTCTACAATTTCATACTCTCTGGACTTCTTCTTGCCCAACTTTGACATCTTTTCCATCAGAGCTTGCGGTCAACCAAAAATGGCTCGCCCACATCTAATGAGTGCGAGTAAGGAGTGACTGTATTTCGACCAATCAACAACCAGGACCTCTTCACGGTGGTTAAACTTGTTAAGCTTTGCGCGATGTAACACCCCATCAGTTTCCCTTGATAAACGCCAAGTCACTTAGCCACTATAACGGGCCCGAGTCTTGGCGTTTTTCGCACAGCAAGCCCTTTTGGGAAGTGGTCAGTTGGAGCAATGCCATGTTGTCGGTAGGCAGGGCGGAGAGAATCTGCTCCGGTTTCATGGTCCCCTTTTCCTTCTAAAAAGTTCAGAATAAGCTGTATCGAGGACCAGTAAGAAGAGGAGAGCCTGGAACGAGCTGAGCTGTCTGTTGAGGCCCGATGGGATAGATATAGTTTCGTATCTATCCGGCCTGAAATAGCTGAGGTGTTCGAGAGTGTTCAGCAAGGCGTCGGATGAGTCCTTGCGGGGAAACACCAAAAGGGCATACTGTACCTATCAGTACCTATCAGAAGATCCCATCGTCTGTTTCTCACGTAGATGTGTAGTGTAACACAGCCTGGTACGTACCGTTTGCTTCCCTGGATGGGCTGCGAAACGCCAAGCCAATAGTCACGATACCTGTCGACAGCCACACCATGGAAGCTGTCCTTCGAATGGATGGGTTAGCCGAGCTAGAGCAAGGGACCAGAAACCTTATCGTTTCCCATGAGCTTTGTGACACGAAAGTCAAGGGACCGCGAATGGGAACTCACGAGTCTCGATGAATGAAGGTTCAGCTGAAGGACTTTGGGTTCTCTCCTGATCTCGTCGTTGATTGAACGATGGCAATACGAAGAAAAAAGCCACCTCATAAGGGCTAGACCGTCGTGGAAGAGGTCTGTACCTTTTGGGGTTTGCGAGCCCCGAAACCCAACGTCCTGGCGAGAGATGCAAGCAAGTGCTGGTCCCGATATTAGAGTATCACCACCAACACCACCGGCATAAATGGCAGGATGCTTCCTTGCCTGGGTTGCGGCTGAAGCAATAGTTCACCAAGCCCTGACATCTCATTGGGTCCAAATGACCAGGAAACATGCGAACAGGGGCCTCATGGCTTGCCGTGTGTCTTTTCTTGGCTACAGACTTCACAGATTCTGCCTCGTCCCATGCAAGAGAACCGACCGAAACCAAGTTGGCTGAAGAGATTGGCGGGACGACTCACTGCGGGCTTGATGCCCCTCGAATTCGGGGCCGCTTTGGGTCGAGTTTGATGCAGTGTGTCTGGCAGACCCCTTGACATGCCGATTTTCTTAAGAGTCAGGCCCTCCGCGTCTGAGGAGCTCAGGCCTGGCTCGTTTTCTCTGAACCACGGCTCCTAATTTTTTTTTTCCGAGTCTCATAAGGATTTTGACAGCATATTTGTTCTGCTAGCATTGCAGAGCCTCGATTCAAAATGGCCTCATACGAGCCGAAACAACCGGCTGTTGAAACATCCGCAGAATGGAAGCAGTCCTGGTCAGCACCCAAGGCCGCTCCCGGGAGTGAAGAGCCATGGACCACCGAAACACCAATTTGGCATGTCGTTGTGCGAGGATTCCAGATCTTCTTTGGCCTCGTAATTGCCGGGTTGGCTGGTTATCTCATTCATGGTTATCTGATGGACGCTGTCGCATTTGGTCTCGTTTGTGTAAGTCATGTTTCCCTGGAAGGCCTCGATGTCACTGACTAACGTATTGTGAAGTCGCTATTTACTTGGATCATCTGCATCTGGTCCCTGGTCAGCGAAAAGGTCCTGAGCGCTCGGAAGGCGTACAATATCTGGGCGACCTTGTCTTTAGATCTCTTCATGGTCATCCTTTGGCTGGCCTCCATGGGTGCGAATGCGGCGAACAGGGCGACCTTCACAGTGAATGTTAATGTCGAGGGATGTTATGACGATGGAAGCAGCATCAGTGCCCATCACTGCACCGTTGTGAAGCGAGGTGCCGTCGCTAGTAAGGGCGGCCTCGCCATGATGTCTGGTATCGCCGGTCTGAGTGCCGTTCAAATGTGAGTCTCAGGCAATGGGTTTCCTGATGGATGATTGTCGCTGACTTGAGTTGGGACCAGGCTCCTCTTCGTCGCAACATTTGCCTATAACGCGCACAAGTTCCGTCTGTACTACCAGGCCAACAAGGGGCCTAAGGCTACTCACAACCCTGGGGCCTTGGAGATGAACGCACAGCACACGCCGATGCTCAACGTCCAACAAGGAGGACCTGCACCTCCATCATACCCACAGTACACCGATCAGCAGGCATACCAGTCACAGGTCCCCGTGCAACAGCCGGTAGAGCAGTATCAACCAACGCCTACAACGTCTCCGGCCCCGGCCCCGATCCCGACCCCATCCCCACAGCCATACCCATATGGACATCCCGACCAGCAATATCCGGCACAGCAGGCTCCCGCTCAGTATGCTCCGGCGCACCACCCTCCTCAGCAATACGCCGAGGCCCCAGGTCACACCCCCGTCCAAGGTCATACCCCAGCCCAGTACCCTCAAGCCACCCAGTCTTACAGCTCCAACCCGCACGAGATGCCCAGTCACTCGCAAGGATATTCACAACCTACATCATTCCCACAGTGAGACATGATGATTTTGTGATGGCCGACTCGTGCTAAGGAATGGCGAGCGAGGTTGGCCAATAGGGAGTCATGAGGCGTGTTGTCTTGGTTCATGTTTATTTTAGATATCCGGCGATGAATGTGTAATAGGTCCAAGTTTTGATGCGTGCGGAATGTCTTGTATCTTTGGCAGGTGCATAGCTGGGAGTATGTGACACGGAGAAGAATCCATCTTTAGCCCTGAAACGATTTTGGAGTCAAGGATGGAGAAATTGGGCATGCTGTGTACCTATTAGCACCAGATGGGGGAGCCTGTTTCCACCATGATCCATGGGATAATGATACCAATTTTCAATTTTGGATGATGACAGCTGCAGGGTGTGTTGACCAGCAGAAGCTGAGATCCGTGTAACGGTGCACAACCTCAAGGGTCGTCCTATGTCCTTTTTCTTTGGTGTGATTGGATCGAGGATGCTTTTCCGAGCTGATCCAGGGGAGTGAAAATGTAGTAAAAGCGTCTACCACGGGGGCATCCAAGTTGTTGCCGACTGGACTCTTCTCTGTGCCTGACTTGCTGTGTATTCGCATGGTGTTGGTATTATTCATGGTGTTGCCAGAGCGAACATCTGCTGCGCTAGGCACGATGAGTCGGAACCTCCCGTCAATGTGCCGGCGCCGAACTCGGACCCAACCACTGACAAAGCCATCGGTGCCTCGGCCCCTTGCTTACCATTCCCCTAGTATCGATAGCACAAGGCAGGTACGGCCGCACGAATCAGCAAGATTGAGTGTCATGATTTGCGCCTGCTGCTCTGATACTTGGGAAGGTACTACCACCAACTTGGGTTCTCAAGGTGGGGCCATAGATGTCGTGCTTCACGAGGAAGCTGCCCGAAGGGTAACTACGACTGCCATATGGATGGGGAGGCCACACTCAAGGGGGCAGTCCAGGTCACCATGGCGGCCGGTTGTGGCTGGCTTCATTGTGGTTCACTTCCATGCTGGTGACGTTCTTCAAGACTTCCGTTCGTCTTGTCAAATGATGTCAAGCAGTGACGATTGAGGAAGACACGTCTATTCAACCAGTCGCGACCAAGTGACACTTTAGACAAATGCAACCTAACTCACGCGGCTAGGGCCGAACGGTGGTGGGTGCACGGCGATCACAGCACCGAGTCCAACGGGTTTGGAGTTGTTCGAGGAAGGTACCACAGTACCTGGTCCAGATCCTTCCAAGACCCACCGAATCTTGAGTGTTGAGTGTCCAGACTTGGTCAACAGAACATGGCTCTTTCCACATCTCCGTCTCCCAGATGGAAACCACAAGCGTGGTACTTTGAGGTGCGGGTGATACCTGGCAGACTGGCATCCCAGGTACCCGAATGACGGACATCCATGGTTGCCCAGTCCAACCACAAGACGGGTGAACAAAAGCAACAACATCCGAATCCAAACGATACACGGGAATGAACAAGCCAAACCAAGTGACGCCGACTCGGCTTCAAGTTTTTCACTTAAACCCGGCCTTCCGTCCCCTCGGTTTCCCCCAGATCTTCTTCTCCGTCTCGTACAAGATCAGCTTCAGGAACTTTTTACTTTTTGCTTATGATATTCTCATCTCCAACATCACTTTTGCAAGACACTTCCATCGCATTCTCCCCCATTCAAGACCGCTGCCATCGTCACGGTATCTCCTTAGCCGCTTCCATTCTCGCCTTCTGTTTTCTGGATACCCCCGCCATCATCCAGTGAAGAGAATCCCCAGCAAGAGCCAGTCCATCACCACAAGATGAAGCAATACCAGGCCCTCACTCTTCTTGCCTGCGTGGCCCCCGCCGCTGCCCAGGGTGTCACGGCCAAAATTGCCCCCGAAGCCAAAGCCCCCGCGGGATGTGCCCCGAGTTTCGATGGCAAGTTTGAGATCTCAATCTTGGAGCTCGGCAACCCGACCAAGAGAAGCGAGGTAAGCCCCGACTGTCTAGACCTCGGTTGACCAAGAATGATCGGCTGACAATACCCTGGTACAACAGCAGACCCGCCAGTGCCATGGCGAAGGCACTCTCGTCTCCCAGCTTGTGGATGGTGTGTTGACTGACGCCCATGGTCGAACCGGATACATTGCCTCGAATTTCCAGTTCCAGTTTGACGGGCCTCCCCAGGCCGGTGCCATCTACACAGCTGGCTTCTCGGTATGCAACAACGGCTCTCTGGCATTCGGCGGGTCCACCGTCTTCTACCAATGCCGCTCTGGTGACTTCCAAAACCTTTATGACCGCTGGTGGGCGGAGCAGTGCAGTCCCGCAGAGATCTTGGTGATCCCTTGTGGTGACAGCCACCAGGACGCTGCGATCAACGGGGTCGTCGTCGGGACCACAGTCCTACCCACGACAGTGGTTGTCCCACAAAATGATGGAGAGGGTAAGGCTGTTGTTACCACGGCAGCTGTTCCGCTGTGCTCGGTTGGCCAAATCGGAGATGGTATGTCATTCCCTCTTCCTGCCACCCATTCCTCGTCAGGTGCTGGGACTAACACGGCCAATTTAGGCCAAATCCAGGGACACCTGACTCTGTGTTCCGAATTTGCGTTCCCCACCCCACTGACGGACCTGGTACCTGTGTCCGAACATGCCGATGGCCAGATCCAAGTGACACCTCCTGCTCCTGTTACACCTGAGAATCCTCCCAAGTTGCAACCCACGCCCTCTAATTCGGTTCCCGACATCTTTCTGACGACTACTCCTGCTTCCGGATCCCCGCCGGCTCAGACGACTGTGGTTCCTCCCGGCGGCGTTGTTGTTCCCAGCTTTTCCAAGCCGCCCAAGCCCAGCGTCGTGGTCGCCAACGATGCCGGCCGCCGCTGGCTGTCTAGCACCACCGGATACATGGGTATTATCATGGGCGTTATCGGTGGTCTTCGGTTTCTCTGAGCAGAACTACGTCCTGGCAGAATCGCCATTGGGTTGAGGGTTGACTGATGAGTCAGTGTTGATGTGGAGGGGTGTTTTATTGATTTCGGCCAACAGGGTTATTGCTTTGCATTGATTTGGGCAACGGTACTATTGTGCTTCTGAGTCTCGGGGTATAGAGTGATAAAATGAGGAGGTTGATGGATGATGAGGAGACGCGTAACACCAGTAGTTGCGACGTCGTGGTTAGTAATGACGGTGGCAGACGAATTCGGATGGTTAGACATGGGGTTGTTGTTTAACATGGGTAGTTAGCTGTGACTTCGGGAGCTTAGGTCATGAGTGGCTGACGACGAGCTCAATTCGCCAGCAGCATGGGAATCGAGGAAGAGAAATACATAATTAGAAGCCGTAGATGTATATAGAATTAGGGATGCGCGCCACAGCGAGCACATTTAACGGGTTTTGGGTCCAACATTGTCGTTTCTCGATCTTGTGACGCCGAGTGAAGTTGGTGATAATTTCTGGTGATAGTTTCCCGATTGGCGTGGCGTTGAGTTGACATGCTGTACCTTTAGGCCTTGAAGCCCTGAACCAATTGGGTCACAGCGTTCATGCCCAGGTCCACACTGCCTGCCGGCCGGCTGCACTGGAGTTGCAGGACCCACCCAATTTTCAGTGGACGTCAACGTCACGGCTGTTTGGCACTGCAATGGAATCCTCGCCGTCGCGTCAACCTTTGATTCAGCGCGGAACTGAATCTTTCACTTCTTGATCACAACAAATCGCCGTCATTGAAAGCTGATGCCCTCATACATCACTCAACAAGGCGCGCAATAGCCTTCGAAAAACATTTGTCAAATCAACGACAAACCCGCGACTAGAAATCATTCGTGGCAGCTGCCCCCCCTTCTTGCACGACGTTCGATCACTTCCAACACCCGTCCAAACATTGCGCTCTGGTCTCTGAAACCCACTATCTAGCAAGTCGCTGTCTAGTCACCACAACCCTTCAACCATGTCGGAATTCTGGAAATCCACCCCCAAATACTGGTGCAAACACTGCTCCGTCTTCGTCCGCGACACCCCTCTCGAGAAAAGAAACCACGAGTCGACCGCCAAGCACCAGGGCGCCATCAAGCGATCTCTGCGCGATCTACATAGGTCTGCGGACCAGCAAGAACGAGAAAAGGAACGGGCGAAAAGGGAGGTCGAGCGGTTGAATGGGGTGGTCTCTGGCACACCAAGTACCAGTGGTGGTGCTGGACAAAGAGGAGGACACAAATCTGGCGGCAGTGGTGGAGGTGGAGGAAGTGGTCCGACAGGAGCTAATGCTGCCGCTGTTGGTCTAAATGAAGCGGAAAGACAGAAGCAGCTGGAACAGTTGGCGGAGTTGGGCGTGAATATCCCGACGGAGCTGAGGGGGAGTATGGCGTTGGCGGGGGAGTGGGAGGTTACCAATGTTAGAGTGGTTAACGAGGGCGCTGATGGAAACTCGGCAGCCGCAGCCGCAGCCGCCGGTCAGGGTGTTATCCCCGTGGGCGCGGAGGGAAGGGCGGTCGGTGTCAAGAGGGAGAGGGAACGGACGGAAGAGGAAAAAGAGCAGGAGGAGGCTATCAAGGGGCTGTTTAAACGGCCGAGGAAGTGGGGCGTGGGAAGCAAGGTGGCGAAGGTGGAGGAGGATAGGGAGTTGGAGGAGTTGTTGAGTGGGGGGATTCCGCTGAAGAAGGAGGAGAAGGTCAAGACTGAGGAGGAGGATGTTAAAAAGGAAGATGAGGCCGAAAAGAGTGGGAAGGGGAGCGTCAAGGAGGAGAACGAGGAGGGTGGTGGAGACGGAGGTGTGAAGAAGGAAGATGGTGCGGATGCGGAGGAGAGCAGTGCCATTCCCAAGGTTCCGGCCATCAAGAGCGAGCCTAGTGAGGGAGTGTCGGGGATTGCTGATGAGGTTGTCCCTTCTCTGCCTGCTACGGGCGAGTCTGATGCTACGGCTGCGGCTGCGGACGCGGTTCCGGCTGTGGTGTTCAAGAAGCGGAAACCGAAGAATGTGCGGCAGAAGTAGTGGGTGTGTGTTCTGCTACAGATATTCCGGACTTTCCTTGTTCTGTTCTAATGATACCCCTTTACCATGCTTGGAGACCACTCGAACCTGTGGGCGGAAATGACCTTCCATTAACCTCGTAGCTAACATTTGATGCCGAAATGGTCATTGTGGTCACCGGCACCACCGGCTTCCACACTAGTTCTAACCGTACAGATAAGTTACAATGCACAATATACCAGTCCAGCCACACATCCCTCAAAACACCCACAGTCCTCAGCCGAGCAATCCCTCAGACACAAGAACAACAAGTCAAAGGAGGGAACGAGTCCGTGTGATGGTCTCACGGGCCGCGGCACAGCTTCCGGACCACCGTCATATCTGATGAACCTCGTTCTTTGTTACAAAAGTCAATGTCTCGGCAGACAACCCAATGGAAACCCACGGACTAGTTACCCGTACCGAAGAGCAGACAAGCGGGCAAGACCAACAAAGGCACTTGAAACCGGGGGAAGCACACAACTTACCGGGACAATGGACTTGTTCTTCGCTTCTCTTGAATTGCTCTGAACAACTCTGTCATCCAGCAATACCCGCAGAACAGACCAAGGCTCACAAGGCACAAAGCCAGTTGAACCCGGGGGATGTTAATTCCTTAACCGGGACAATAGGTCTGTCCTGTTCATTTTCATGGACGGCTGCGAACAACTCTCGAAGTGCTATGACTGCCAAACGACATAAAACCGCGAGGGTCTTGCGAGTTAAAGTTTCTAGACGAGTCCACCAAGTCAAACATAAGCATAGCTTCCAGTTTCATTCAACTCTACCAGCTGAAAGTACTACAACCCAAACATAACCACCACCGCCGCAACCATGCCATTCCTCTACGAGTCGTCCAACCCATCCGACCCCTCCGATCCATCCAACTTCTCCACCCCTCTCAGCCCCCCCGGCGCTCTCAGCCCCCCTCCCAGACCCTCCTCCTCTTCAACCACCTCACCAACCCTCCCCTCCATCAGTACCATCACCCATTCCCTCCTGCAAACAGCCCTCTCTCTCAAGCGCGACTTCCGCTTCCTCAAACTGACCACTACCACCACCGCTTCCCATCACTCCTCCTTCTCCCCTCTTGACATTGCCATCGACAACTCCGATGGAATCCACAAACTCCTCCAAACCTCCCTCTACCGGCTCAACTCATCAACCCGAAACTTCGTCCGCGACGCTGATACACTGTTGGACGAGGAGGTTAATAAGTCTTTTGATGCTTATTTGCACGGTCGTTTACACCGCTCTGAGCACTTTGGGGACTCTGACTCTGGGTGTTCGAGCCCGTTGAGCTCGGAGGGGGGTGATGATGAGCTTGAGGATGCAATGATGATGACCGTGGAAGAAAAGGAGACGCGGAGAGAACTCCAAAGATTGGTGGGGGTGGTGGAGGAGTTGAGGGGGGCGTTTTTCAAGAAGGCTGGGAAGTACGTGCTTGGAGAGAAAGGAGGAAGAGGAAAAGACAAAGCGGAGGAGGAGGATGGGGGTGATGTGGAAGGGGTGGAAGATTTGGTGATGGGAAAATTGGATGGGAATGGAGAAGGTGATGGGGAGAAGGAAAAGGTAAGGAGGGAAGATGAGGATATCAAGATGGGACTGGAGAGATTAGCTGAACGGTTGAGAATGGGGAAGAGAGAGGAAGTAAGAGTTTGCCGGGTTTGATGGTGAGAACAACACGTGGATGGGAGTAGTTTGGTGGTCGTATAGAACCGTGCTGTTAGCGGTTGCGAAATGAAGTCAAGTTTTCTCAATTCCTGTCGGTATTCGTGTTCAAAATAGCGTCAATAATGGATTCCTAGTGAGACTTGAATCATTCCAGCCTAGAGAACTGATTCAATCTGTCAAATAATACTCTTGAAAACAACAGTGTCGTCGACAGCAATAACACTTTGACAATCATCGCCATGACAGGGGTCTCTCTTGGCACTGATACCCTTTTCCACCACCAGCTCCATCACCAACCATGATGCTGATCATCGAAGTGACATCGAAACTGACGGACCATCCATTGCATTTCCCCAAACCGAGAAAGTAATTGAGGCCTTCGGGTACATCTGACTGGAAATTCAGTCGTGTCTATGACGCTTTGCGTTGTCATTGAAACTTGAAGGGTCGTTCAAAATGGTCCCAACGCTCCGGAGCCCGTGATCTGCCTCCGAATGGATGACGTTTTGAGTGGATCCCCACCACCCCCTCGAATCATCGGACTGCTCGACTGCTCGATAGTGATATAAGCGATATCCCCGATGAAAGAGAGGAGATCGAGACAAGCAAACTCGCTAGAAATCGTTCAAAGAATAATCTTCAGCAGAAATCTAGAACCAAAACTTCTGACGAAACAATCGAGGTTTCAACTCATATCCCTAACAACCTCGACTCTTTTCCCCAAACCTCAACAGCAAACAGACAACAACCGACCGAAAAGTCCAGACCGCTTCCCCAAAGAACACACGCACAGACACATTACATCACAACCCACTCTTCCATCCTCAATCATGTCCTACGCCGGAAACTCCAACGTTGGCTTCCCCAGCATCTACGAAGATGGCAACCAGCGCCACATTTCCCAGGCCGAGGTCAACGATCTTGCTCAGCATAGCGGAAAGAACGTGAAGGGTTATCGTCCTGGTATGTCTCTCTTGTCTCCCAACTCTCAGCACTACCCAAGCAAGCGGAAAGACGTGTGCTGTGCTACCTTGCGTAATGCTATGCTGACCTTGCGAAATGACAGAGGACCAACAGGCCGCGGTCAACCAGCATTACATGGAGGAGTCGCAAAAAGGGAGGGAAGAAGCTTTCAAGAAGGACCCCACGCTTGCTGTGAGTTTGGCCTTCCACCCCCATACCCCCTCTTGTGATCCTGTTTTCATGTTATCTGCTTTCTGTGTTTGCTTCTCGCCCCTTCTCATTAGGAAGCTTTCAGAACGGGATGGCTGATTGACCTCATTTCCTGATTTAACAGGCGGAATTCCACGGCAACAAGCCCCACTGGGGCGCTCGTATCGACAAGGAATTGGCGGAGGAGGATGCGGCCGAGTTGAAGAAGAAAGACCAGAAGCAGAAGCATGCGATGACTGGAGCGAGCCATTACAGAAAGAACGAATCGACTTCCACAAAGTGAAGACTGAGGGACGGAAGGATAGATGGAAGGAAGGAACGTTGAGCCTCTGAATTTGCCGTTCGCGTAATGTAAGATATCATTATGAGATGAGGGAACGGGTATGGACGGCATATTTGCCATGAGATGATAGGAAAGAACGAATGAAGGATTGAATGAATGAATGAATGAATGAACTGATGAGCAGCTGCCATCTGTTCAGCGTCAATGCTCTTGCCATTGATTGACCTAGACACGGATTATTCCGATGGAAGTTGATCTGGCTCTTGTTGCCCCTGGAGTCGTTTTTCATGAAATGGGAAAGAGACCGTCCCATACTTTAGCATGTGAGAGAATATTGGAGGAAGAACCTTGGTTGAATTAGCTCAGAATCATTTGTTTCAGAATAGTGGCCGTGGGAAATTAGAAGCCCTAGATCCGAACACAGAATGGGGAAAGACCTAGAGGTAGTCTTGAGAATGTGTGGCAACGTTCTAAGCCGTTGCGTCCAGTTCTCTTTTTCTCCGGCCATCTTCCATTGGCTGTGCCTTTCTCATGTCGTGAAATGACATTTCCACTGGACATGATTGGAACTGAGCCATATTTCTTTATGGCAAGAGCAGACTTCTCCTATCTGGCATGTCAAAGTGCAGCAGCACACGCGTCAGATCGCTTACATCCGCAGTGCACTTGCCGTTCATGAGGGCGTGCCTTCATGAGGTAGAGCATCATGAGTTCAAGCGAGATGTGGAAGGAACACGCCGGCTGGCAAGATCTCGCGATCTTGACAGCCTTTGGCTTCCACGCAGTTGTGAGATTTCCCATAATTACGCCTTGACGTTCAGGATGCTGCGCCTACCCGGTCGATCAGGCATAATGAGCCTGTGCACCTGAGAAAGCACTGGTTTTCGCTTGAAAGTCCAGCGGAGGATGCCAAAGAGCAAGAAAACATATATCAGGCCTAGCTGATATAGTTGAAGATAATGATCCTAGGATACATCGGAGACAGCACCACCACACCATGCAGAGTTTGGACATCTACACCAACCAAATTCATGTTTCCAAGGCTCTTGTGCCAAGAAGCCTTATTCCAACTGCGTAACCTGTGAGAAAGAAAAAGAGGTAACAGTACCAAGGACGTAACTTCACAACTACAGCTCCAGAAATAAGAAGAAGTAGTAAAAATGCCTTGTATTGGTATTGCTCCGTAAATGTCCGAGATTTTGCATACGCTATCAAACCCGGTGATGGTAAACAAAGATGACGCCTCCCACCAATAAAAGCAAAAATCCAGAGAATAACGCCAAACATGGTGTGATATGCAGTGATGCTGGAAGGAAGGATGCTTGGCTTAAGCGGTCATCATTCCCAGGAACCACTTCTCGTGGGCACGAGGGTCGAGGCCGTTAAGCCACTTGACAGAGCCTTGGGCAGTTGCGCGTGCAACCCTGTCATAGTTTTGCTTGCAAGTCATCAAGCGGAGAACGGCGTCCTCCCAAAGATCGATGTTTTGCTCCGGGACGATATAGTCGCCATTTTCATGCTTGTCACCGGTGACCACGTTGACGGGGAGACAGTAAGGCAGGTCGATCTTGGCCTCCTTGAGTCCGCCGGCATTGGAAGCGATTACGGGGATGCCACGAAGCTGGGCCTCAGTCACGACAACTCCCCACGCCTCGAGCCAGACAGAGGGTGCAAGCAGGACCTTGATGCGGTCCCAAATCTCGTCCGTGTTGCTGGTCGTGGGCATGACCCTTGATTCAAAGTGAAAGGTAAGCGTTGGGTTGCACTCGGGGATAGGGGAATCTTGACTTACTTCATGTTGGGAAGTGCCTTGAGCTGATCGAGGTGCTTGCCGCGAGAGCCCCAGCTGCTCCAAGTGACAAACTGAATTTGCGGCAGTCTTTTGGCGAGCTCAACGAGGATGGAGAGACCCTTGTGAGGGCAGGGGTTAACCATGCCGACTTCGAACTTGTCAATGTTGTAGCGCTGGACGGGCATGCCTCCGGTGCGGGCATCGAGGTAAGTGAGCGGACTGTGAACCAGGAATGTGGTCTTGAGTCTTCCGTACTGCCAAGCATAGTCTCCGATGGCCTTTGAGACCACCCAGATTCCTTCCAGCTCTCTAAGCAGTCGGTCCTCGACCTCAGGGGACGAGCAATGGCCCAGAATGCCGTTGCAATACGGGCCAAAAGGCAGCTGCTCAGCGGTGTGGATGACGTTGATCCGCTTGAAGGTGGTCCGGAGTGCGTGGTCGGCCGTGACTTTCATAGTGACGGGATCGTTAAAGACGACGTGGGTAGGACGGTACGCAGTGATATGCTCGGAGAAGATGTCGATCAAGGTCTGCATGCGCTGAGTAATGGAGCGCTCCTGGACACCTGATGTTAGCACTCGATCTTGAGGCACGGAGGATGGGGGCAAGGGTACCTCAAGGTAATCTTTGGTGTCCTGCCAGAATTCCCTAGTGGGGTAAGCTTCATTGAAGGGGACGCGAGAAATGACGATATTGTGAATGCCATGCTCATCCATGAATGTCTTGACATCCAGTTGGTGCTGGTTTCCCTTGGAGTCGACGACTGGCAGAGCTGAGTGGTTGGTGACGTTGGGCTCAACACCCTTGGCCCTGGCCAGCTCCGCGTACTTCTCGACTTCGTCTTCGAAACCGTAACAGATCTGGGCGGCGTCGTGACCCAACAGACGCAACTGGCGGAGAAGGTTGACGTTTGCCTTGTAGCCTCCTGAGGAGGGAGTGAGACCTTGGGCGGTCTGGACCAAAAAGACGCGCATCTTGCTCGCCGGAATGCCGTTGGTGGCCACGCGGGGTCCGTAAGGAACGTCGGTAGAAATGGTCATGATGACCATTTAAGTTGGTGAGGACAGGTGGAAAAGGAATGACAACTTGAAAAGTCAAGTCAGCTCAAAAAAGAAGAGAAGTCGAGTCTCGCAACCTAGTCAAAATGGCGAAGAAAGCTGTGAGGTCTCTACGGTGCTGGGGAGGAAAGGAAGATGTGAGAGAGGAGGAGGGGGGGAGAGGGGAGCAAGGGTTTTGTTCAAGCTGTGGGCTTTAAAAGGGAAACTGGAAGGTACGAAATCAGATTTTTCCCGTCGTCCCAAGTGCGAAACTGCGAAGTGCCTTCCGTTGCCCCGCAACTTCAATACCAGCCAGAGATCAGTCGGTTAAAAAGAAAACCCCCTAATCATCTTATGATAACGTTGAGCCTCATCTGAACTCAGTCACGCGCCAGTCCTTCGAGCGTTTCAGTCGAAATTACGGCGGTGGGAGTTCGGGCTAAGTGACAGCAGCTCTCTTGATGGGATGACGAAATGGGCACTTTGTATCTTGAATGCATACAGCCCCAAGGTAGAATTCGGTCAGGAAGACGAAAAAGCCTGTGCAGGGGAATACAAACAGTCGGTTCAACCCTACGATGGGCACAATCGACAGCAAGAGGGATGAGGTATCAGACGAGGCAGCTTGAGAACTACCTACCTAGTCTAGGCGGGACGGGAGGCAGTAGGTAGGCCATCTTGGGCGATAAGTACGTCAGATACGGTTGTGCGAGAGTGAGAAAGCTCCATGGAAGCTGAGAAGACAACTGAGGCTAAATGTACTCAGACGTAGCAGTTCACGGTACTTTCACTTTCTACCGCTCGAAAGCAGTTTGTTGCTTGCAGCGCAAAGTCCAGGCACTTGCAGGAACAACTTCTGAAGGTGCCCGACGGGAGGAGTGACACGAACAAGCCGCGAACACAAGCGTGGGTTAGTAGGTTGCCAGCGCGTGGGATCATCGTTGGGTCGGGTCGTGCTGGCCGTGTGCAAGCTTCAATTGCCGTGGCCCGATGTTGAGAGTCCCACCATACAGGTCGTCAACGGAAGGCGCCCATGTGTAGACGGGAATTTCTTGTGGAACTGTGAAAGAAAGACATGGGGCTTTGCAGTAGCTTCACGGAAGCTACCCGCCAGGTGTATGGTGAGAGCAACCTGAAGGCAGATAAGAGCACCCAGGACGTGAGCCGTAGAGGTAACATTCCAGTCACGATGATGATGCAGATAGGCCTGTCGTCATGAGCGTGAAAGTGCAGCTCAACTCTGAACCAGACCCCAGAGCACAGCATACACCAGAAGGACGGGGAAGCATCCGTTGTGCGAGTTTGAGTCGGGTGTAACACAAAACATTGCAGCCAGGCAGTACTTCGCAACTTCTAGTTCTTAGGTCGTACGCCGCCTTACACGGTAAGGTATTGTAAACGGTATCTCTGCCTTGGGCAAACCGAGCGGGAACCACCCAATCAGCAGGGTTAAATAGCGACACAGGCGACTTCCTTCCCTTTTTGTTGCCATCCATTGCCCGCAGCAAAGCGTCGGCAGCCGACGAGGCAATCGAAATTTTCTGGGACAGGCAACAGCTCAGGCTACCAAGCTACCGCTGTGCGCTCGGCTGTGCGACTTGCACAACTTAATCTTTAAACGAACAAAAAAGACGGGGCCATCAGAGGGGAGTCAGTCCTGCCCTGGCCATCCAAGTAAATGGCCCAGCTCCGTCCTGGTTTGGTTGATTTGACGCAGTGCCATGTCGAGCGCACTCACTGCCGGCCGACACCCGTCGTCTAGCCCAGCTCTCTCAGTCCCAACCGGGTCGCGCGATGGGAAAGCCCATCTCCAATCTTCTCCCAGCTGCCAGTCCTCCATATGTAAGCCGTCCACTCGCCCGGTCCGTCGAGCATTGCGTCCACGAGTTTCGAAGCCAGAAGCTTACAGTCTGTGTGTTAGCCGTGTAACGGAATGTTGAAACGACGTGGATGTTTTGGTAACGGATAGCCTGTGTTGCCGCCGACGCGTCGCCTACTTCCTCGTCCAACAAGAGCGACCACAGCTGCCGCGGCGACTTGCCCTGCCTAACATCCAAAAAGACGAGCATGAACCGAGGCTCGCGCAACATGTTGCCCCGACACCTCGACATCTTTATGCGATCATTGCGGACGCCATCCACAGCGACTACCGTTTCGCTCGAAACGGAAACTCCGTACAATAAGAGCGGATGCCTCAAGACCACCAAAGTGAGAGGTGAGCTCTGCTCTCCACGACATGAAGCCCATCTTTCTCGCCGGATAAACCCTCATCGGCTCTCGCGGTAGCACCACTTCTGCTCTTGGCGCACCTGGTTTTTGTGTTGGTGATGCCGTCGCAAATGACACCGTGGATTTCGGAGAGCCAATAAACCAAATAGCCAACCGGTGTATTGGCATTTGGCGCAAGTAATCGAAAGGAAACAATTAGATCAAAAGGATCATGGACCCAAGCGCCGTTTGTGGGGATTGTTTCGAGGATAGGAAACATATATCCTCCGAAAACCATGCGTAGGGCCATCTGTGAAACTGGCTACGCGTCATGAGCTTCAGGTTCCCCCAGGTCAGTCTTTCAGCCGACTGGAGCTCTTGGGCAGCATAGAACTCCTCAAAAGATTCGTGGAGGGCGTCAATTGAAATGGAACTGGTTTGTGAGGATGGCCTCGAATGGCACAAAGGCATTGCCAGCCTGAAACGGCACGTGAGGTTTGAAGAGTTGAGCGGGACTTTGAACCGCACCTCGGAGTGGGCGCGTCCTTCATTGTGTCACTGCACTTTCTCGGGCAGGCAAACCATCAACATAACAGGTCCTGGAGGATATTGACCGGGGGGGAGTTTGGGGAGATGCGGGGTCCTGACCTGAGCAGTGGTGATCCACAATGAATTCAGGGGCACTATATGCCAAGACAAACAAACTTCCGCATTTGTCGCGTATTAACCCCAGTGAGATGTTGCAGGTCGATGTTCTTTCTCGACGATGTTGACGATAATTAATGATTTACGGCGATTATTTATGACATTTCAGAACTTTCACCTACTGTACATTATAAGAGATTCATCGTTAGAGTTCTTGTGGAATCGAAGCTCTCCCGAACACCAACTTCCGTCCCGCTGCGCACTACACCTTCCCCGCGGCTGCGCCTGGCAATCTCCAATCGTCTGTGAAAAGCGGGACACAAAATATTTGGCCCGTCGTCATGGGATTCAAAGTTATTACCTTTTGGAAAAGCATAATCGAGTGTTGATCACACAGAAATAACTGGCTAGAATTTTCCTATCGAGTTTAAAACAATTCAAACCACTTGAAAGGTGCTCATAGCAATATTATCGGTTCGGTAAACGAGTGTCTAACTAAACTTTCTCGCCCGCTCCATTTCTTGTAGACTGCCCTTGCATCGCGATTTCCACATTTCCAGCAACGCATGCACGGCCGATGCCCGAGCCCGGTTCAATATTTCCGTCGTCCCCAGCTTGCTCCGCTACTCCTTCCTTTTTCCAGATTATAGGCACGAAGCACGTCGGCCCCTCTTTCCATTGCTTGATACCTGAGAGAACCCCAACTTTTCACGACACGAGGGGCGGAAGGAGCAGTTAATGCAGGTAGCTGTAACGCCCTGTAAAATTGAGGTATCTGCGTGCCCAATGTTCATCTGGCTCTTTCCACATGGTGATTTTCACGTGTTACTTGACTTGTAAGCAACATACCTGCGAATGCGTCTCAGGCACTGGCAGCCCCTCACCATCAGATCTCACCACGACCCAGTCACGGGAGCCTTGTTGCTGACGGGCAGTATGGAGGTAATCGATCACACTTCTGATGCATTCTGGTCCAACTTGAAGATATCGGCATCTACCCCGGCATTTGGGAAAGCACAACTTGCAAGCTCATGGAAGACGGAGTGGAACATGAAAGACGACGGAAATTAAGTAAGTAATCTCTGTTTCTGTATGTCTATCTCTCAGTTTCCCTTCTCTGAATTGCAGATTCCCTCCTGTCCTTGCGCCCATCCAAGTCCATGCCACCATAAGGGCGGAACAGACCAAGAGAATATGGTTGCAATGTAGCCGAGTTCCTCCACCGCGATCAGACAACTGACGATTCGTTCTCTCATTCAGATAATAATTGGAAGTAGACTCCCCAGAAAAAAAGAGGATGCACCCTACCAGCAGAAGAAGTGAGAGTAGAATAAGAAGAACGGGAATTCCCAGATGATGGGGCGCCCAACTGATTTCTTCCACTTCTTCCGTACTATCCGACTTGGTAAGAAAAAGAAGAAGAACAACCGCAACCGATATGCAGAATGACGCCGAAAATCATGCCCAACGCACGCTAACGTCTGCCTGCCACCACCATACCATCGCTTCAGAATTCCTTGACAATCAAACTCCATTCCCTGATGCGAGACATCACGAAGAATCCCAACCATTGCTGCGTTTCTTTTCAGTAGATGGTCATTCAGATCTAGAGCAGAGATGTCATAGCTCTGTGAGTCGGCAGAAAGGGTTCATCGGAAATGACCCATCCCTTCAGAGCTGCGATGATGGCAAGTGGGCCATCTTGCCCTCCAAAACCTGGCGCTCCTCAACGGTGATATCCGGGCCATCGTGAAGGAGTCGTGCGGCAGCGGTACGAACAGACTCCATCTCCTTCAGCGCGTGATCGTTGATCCTCGTGAGCATGTCCTCCTTCCTCTTCAAAGCCTGGATGTGAGTCATGAGGAATTTGATGGTCTTTCTCATCGCCACCATCTCAGCCTTGGCCTCGAGTAGCTCGTCCTGCATGCGGGCGCCCCAGGATTCAACATCCGGGTCCATGGGTGCGACCTGCGCTGCTTCCAACTCCATGAGCATCGGAGGCGGTGATGGCGGGCCGGGGATGCTGTGGTTCCGGATGGCGTTTAGCTTCTTCCTCAGCTGTTTGGCTCGCCTGAGCTCCGTGGCTGCTCTCTCTGCTTCAATCCTCTTGGCTTCCCTCTCGCCCTGCTCTCTGATCTTCTTCCGGCGCAAGGTCTCGGCACGCTTTTGAGTCTTGCTGCGCTTCTTCTTGGGGGCCTCTGCGGACGGAGAAGCGCTGCCGGTTTCCGGCAGAGTCATGGTCAACTCAGCCAAGTCTTTGTAGACGGGCTGACTAAAGGTGAAGACGTCGCCACTGGTGTCGGCGCCGAAGCCAAAATCGACCTGGCCGGTGGTGTCGACTTGGCCGGAGGTGGTGGACTTGGGGGAAGTTTGGGAGGACGTGGAGCCGAACCTCATGGTAGCCTCGGAGCTATGTCCACTGCTGGCACGACGAGTCTTCTCGATCTTCTGGGCAATGTCCTCAATCTGCTGCTTGATTTTCTGCATCTTGAAAGGATCCACGCCGTCAAAGTGGTTGTTGTCGGCCTTCCGAGTGCGAGACATTGACCTCGCACGTTTGTTCGAGCTATCATCGGAAGAAGCGTCCTCGTTGCCCGAGGAGGATCGCTTGCGGCAAACAACCGGCATGGGGGACGACATGAGAGCCGGCATGATAGATCTTTAATGGGATATTGATAGGTGGTAATTGGCGGGATCTCAGTGCAGACCAAGGGTATCTGGGTAGCACTGCCGCCCTCGAACAGCCTTGTACCGAGCCGGTTTTGTTGTTTTGTACGGTGCTTGGTAGACCAGAAGAAAGATGAGGATGTCGTCAAGACCGTGACCGAGGCCTGATCGTTGACAAGCGAGGTTATGCTCAGGGTTACGGTTGAGGTCCTGGTTAGGGCTTTGACTCAGCGAGGTCGATGGATTGAGCTGGGACCCGAGGGTGGTTACGGTGCTTGGAAGAGAATGGGTCTGTGATCAGGGCCGTGACCGAGGCTTGATCCTGGATGGGCGAGGTTGCGATCAGGCTTCTGGTTGACGCTCAGATAATGGTGTAGACTCGACGACGCTGTGAATTGACCTGGCACCCAAGGGTAATTGGCTCCTGGTGAATGTGGAGGTTGTCCTACCGGGCACCGCACTCCTGATGGTCGTCACTTCGGGAGCCGTACTGTACGAAGTGGCACCGCTGTCGTTCAAGTCAGGGCTGTATGTGCTGCTGATGATGGCTGTTGACCTAAACTTACGGTCCTGAGGCTGTCAGCTAAGAGCGAGTTCTTGTGCTTACAGCAAGTTGGCAGGAGATTTTAAAAGTTGGTGGTTAGGAGAAGAAAGCATCGGGTAATTTGCGAAGTCTGATATAGTTTTCACGTGAAAGTGTCTGCTTCTGTGGGCTTCTTTGAGGCTCGCAGGGGGCAGAACTCAATGCTTCGGATGGAGGGCTGTGGTCGAGTGAATGGGGAAAAGTTAGGATGAAAAGGCCAAAGATACAAAAAGGTTGAAGAAATACCGTTTGTCACCAATACGAGTCCAGTGATCAGCAGTCAAGGTTTATTTTGCTAATCCCAGCTGGCTACTCTAGGTCGTTACTTGCCCGGCGGAAGAATAGCCACACAAATTTACGATACCATTGGAGAGTGAATGTGAGATGGACCGTGTCGCTGGCAATCCCCTCAGGTTTCATGCCCGCCCGCGGGAAGTCCACCACCTTATACAGCCTGAGTCGAACCAATATCGCCCCATTTGATGTTGGAAAAAGTGACTGTGACGTCCGGTGTCTTCTGGGCAATCTTGGCCGGCTTCCCTTCACCGTCCTGGCATGGCCCGTTTTGCCCGGCGTCCAACCATTTCATGGAGTCGGCTTCGGAGTTCCAAATACTGAATACCATAACCATACCGCGACCCAGCGCCTGACCCATCGTCTTCAACCCATCCATCTGTGCATGGTCGCCGAAGTCCCGAGCATTGCAGTATCCCTCCGTCAACGCGCCTTCAAATTTGCCACCGCTAGGCGAAATATTGGCCTTGTTGAGAGCCTTGATATTCGAGACGGAGGTGCTTGGAATCGTCTTTCCATCCTGAATGTAGAGCCTCCTGATCTCGCCGAGGGCGCCAGTCGTCGAGTTATTATCCGTCAAGAAGCGGGTGACGACTGTAAACGGCCGAGAGGTGTCAACCTTGTGTTCCTCGCCCTTGCCATAGAACTCTGGGGCTCCAAGCCTGAACGGATTAATTCCGCAGCCTTTCCTAGCGCAAACACCCTTTCCTCCCTTATTCAAACACTCCTCCTCACCGTTGCACAGGAAGGGCCCCGTGTGGTTGCAAGGATGCGAGGTCATGGTCGTGGCGCGCGAGTTGGCTTCCCAGATGTCCATTTCGCTGCAGCAAGCACCGGAGGAATTAAGGTTTACCTGAGGTGTAACAAAAGAAAGTTAGAAGAGATGGAAACGATATCGTTGAGATGAAGATTGGGGGGGCGTTCACTTACCACGCCATTGATGAAATCGCTCTGAGGACACTGCGCATCGCAGTACCCGGTCCCATACTTCGCCCCAGCCGGGTTGAGGTTACTTTTCCCGCCCGAGAAGTCCATCTCGGACAGATACAGCGCGCCGTTCATGCCGCACCCAATGTTGGACGCATCCACCTGGAAGCTGATTTCCTGATTCAGCAGCTGGATCGGCTCGTACTTCTCGCCATCCTCCGCGAGGAGGTACACCCGCGGACTGACTCCCCTGTGCTCCTTCCCATCAAAGAGATAATTGCGCAGCGTCACGGCCGTGTCGCTCGCCAGCACGCCCAAGCTGCCGTATTCCAAGCCCTCAAGGATGCAGTTCTTGGCGCAGGTGGCCTCGTCCGGGCAGAGCGTCTTGTTGGCGGCGGAGCATTCGATAATCTCGCCTTGGGTGTTGTGGAAGGGCCGGTGCCGCGAGTCGGCGACTAGACGCGTCTGCTGGCTCTTGCAGCCGCCGAATTTGGTGCATTTTTGGGTGCGCAGACGGGGGTGGCCTTCGGGGATGCCGGTGCCGATTTGTTGGGCTGTTGCTGCCTCGGTGAAAATGGAAAGGAGGAAGGCGGAGGACAGCAGTAAACTGCTGAGTTTTCGGGAGATCATGTTGCTTGCCAAAGTGACTGAGCGAGAAGTTAACCGGTGTGGATGTTCGAGTAACCGCTGAGTAGACCGGGCGTACTTCAGGTGTTGAAGGGGGATTGTTCCCGGTGGCAAGAACAAAGAAGCTTATTCCAGTACGTTGGCGCTTGTATTTCTTTGCCTTGGTCGGTGACTTGGGGACGAGAAAGCCTTTGTATCCTTCACGATGTTCTCGTGTCCTCAAGGACCGTGGCCTGGATCTTGAAGTGTACTCGTGATCACACCTGAGGCTCTCCCTTTTCTTGTCTTTCTCCTGTCGAACAGCTGAAAATGAGCATTAGGTGGATCTTATACATGAGATAAGATGCTCGGTCAGGAGCGACGGTGCATTCCTCAGTCCTTTCGAGTCACCGACTCCGATCATTGGGCTTCGTCACTAGTCAGTGGATAAACTGAAACATGAAAAGCTGGCGTCCAGGAGCAACTCACAGACAGGCTCACAGGCTCACAGGAAAATCGCCGTTGTTTCAACTTGGTGCATTTGGGATCGTATAGGGTAGATGCTGCAACAACTTTGACATGACACCAATGCTGACTGGAATGTTCCTTGCAGCTGGGTCGGCGGCGGGACCGAGAAACACGTATGCACGTGGGTGTTTGCGCCTCAACAGAATGGCGCCGGCACTTGCAATTTTAACAGCATCGTACCGACCCGGGGCGTTTGAGATACATCTTGTACACTTCCCGTCCCGAGAACCCAGAAAGAGACGGAGATAAGGGTCCTTCTTATCGGGCACCTTCCTTACTGTTTGTGTCCGAGTTTCATGTCAAAAAGGTTGGGGCATGGGAAGGCTGGTCAGGATCCGGGGGGTCACCTGACCCCTGGTCCTGACGAATGTACTCTTTCTTATTCGTCGGTGCCTGAAAGTGGCTGTCAAATTTCCAGGAACAGGGGGAGCGGGTAAAGGGTTACGTACATGGGCACCAGATCCGTCATCCGTCAATCTCATGCGTAACAGCAAACTCCCAGACATGGACAAACAACCCCCAGGTACTCCCAGCCCATCTCCTAAGCAGCGAACTGACACTTTCCCTTACATGAAATTTCCACATACATTGGCGATAAGGTTGGGATTGTTTAAGATATAGGATACGAACAAGGGAGAACGAGGAGTGGTTCACACTAGGAACCTTGACTGTCATGATCGCAGGAAAGAATAGCATGAGAAAACAAAAGGAAAAGAGGACAATACCAGATTCAAGACCCTATCTGGACTCATTCAGCGCATAGATAGGACGTTCTCCCCAAAGACACCCAAACCCAAAACAACCTGACCTTCTATACTAATTATCCATCCTCAAACTCCAACATTCACATTACCCTTCAGAACCATCCTTTCACCAATGATCAAACAGTTACTTCTTCCTAGTCCACCTCCTTGTCATCCACCTCCTTACCATCTACTACCTTCTTAGCCTCCTCTGTCTTTTTAGCCTCCTCTGCCTTCTTCCGAATTCTCTCAACCTTGGCCGCCTCCAAGTTGAGTTGCTCATCCACTGCCTTACCCACTCTATTGGCAAAATTTGCGGCAAAACTTTTGGCCATGTCCGCCATGCGCCGGGTCGAATAGTTGATGGGAGCATCCCCAGCAACGCTGTCGCTGAGCCTCTCTAGATAGTTGCCGATAAGCGCGACCTGCCTGGGATCGATGACGTTGTCTACTGTGTATGGCAAATCCCAGTTGAACTGGATTCTTCCTGTCTCATCGGGCGCGGCTATGGGGGGCAATGGCAGGTTTCGAGCAGGTTTCTTGACAGCTACTGGATTGTCAATGATGACAAAGTCATCCTTCTCGTCCTCCTCATCGGTGTCCTTCTCGGCGTCGGCGATACAGTCTGCGCAGCGAAAGGACGGGGATCTCTTGGGGTTAGTTGTGGTATTGGAGGTGTCGTTCTTGGACCAGAGTCTGTTGAGGAGTGGACCGCAGAGAGGGATGGTCCATGTTGATGCTGGCATGGATTGTTGCTGCTCAACCTCCTTGGAGTAGGAGGTATCGGTTTGGGTCGTCTCGATTGATTTCGTCTCAATTGAGTCGGTCGCTTCGTCGGCTGGGGGCTTTGCGCCGAAGAGCTTTTGAAGGTGGGAAAAGATGGAGAACATGATGAGATGGGGGTCCTCGGGCGGACTAGGCGATGGCAAACGGAGGATGGATATGGGGTAACTTCCTGATTCACTGGAGTAATGACGATGAATGTTTTTGCGTGGGAAGCTCTTTCGACGCCCGTTCTATTTTGTATGCGCCCGTATGCCCGATTTCGATATCCAGGATGTAATGGGTGCTCGAAAATGCGGTAGGGATGGATGGAGGGCGAAAAGGCCATATATCCATTAATCGCCTCTCGTTTCCTTCATTAACCGCCGAGGCCCGCGCACAATTGGATGAGTGTCTCAACTTCCAATTGACAAAGCTGGCCAAGTTGTTGCCTCGGTCTTTCCTTTGTTCTGGCTTTGTGCTGGCGGCGCCTGCCAAAGGGATGCCGCTGCTTGTTGGATCCCGCATGCCGCATTGGGTCCCAACACGCAGCCACGACCGGCATGTTGGTACTCGGGCGGCAGCATCAATCGACGCAACTTGGCAAAATTGACACTCGTCAGAAGAAGCCAAGGAAGTCCAGGACTCCCAAGAAGCAATTTTTACTACTTCTGTTCCCTGTGTTGACCATTTTTACACAGTCAAAGGGTCGGCCCAACAGTGTTTGCTTTTGTTTTGTACCGCCCTTGATTGAGTCCTAACACAACCCATCTTGTTCTTTTACTACCAGCACACTCTGAGGGGTTGATGACATTTTTGCTTGAGTTTGTTGCTGACCGTTACCGATTTCCTCCGTATACGATTCCGAGAAGTTTGGGCTTTGCGGGCGACGAAAGGAGTTGGTTTGAGGTAGTGTCTAATGATGTGCTGGATTCTCTGGGTTCGCTGACCGTACGAAGAGAGGGATGAGTCAATGGTTATTTTTCATGATCACACAGACGAATAGTGTGAATATATCGAGGTATGTACTTCCGACATCGTAAGGGCAAAATAATCTCTAGGCTTCGTAACACCACCAGCCGCCCTCCTTTGTGTTATACGCCCGCTTCTCATGAGCCACCGAAGCCCAACCGTTATTTATCATCAAGACCTAAATGAGGCTATGTGTTTTTGCTAACTCTTGGTGAGTCCGAAGCGCGTGTTGGTAAATCAGGCCATTGTTTGGCGCCGTTCAATCTTCCATTATGACCTAAATCCCCCTGTTTCCGCCACTCATGGATTCGGTACTCCTTTTTCTTTATTGTGCTTTGGACTTGTTGGCGCGGCCTGCCGCCTGTGAAGCGGCTACGATACTTCGCTGCGAGTCAAAGAACAAACGAGCCGCGGTCATACACGTAATCGGATGGGTCAGACGATGAGTACGTCTTCCAAATGACGCAACTGGTGGGCGGATGAGTAGTTCGTGCTTCAACCATGCCTCAATCAGTTCCTTGGGACATTGACATGGCCCAGGACCACCATTTTGTCAGAACTTGGCTCATGAGCAATCGGTCGGCGAAGCAGGATTATCGTATCTATTTCTACCCTTTTCTTCCTTCAAGACCTTGTAATCCGATAACCTTCGACATCTCCAAACAAAACTAGTCCAAAAATTGTAGAAAACCAAAGACCACACCACAAACACCTGAACTAGCCATGCCATCAGAAAACAGCCGATTTCGGCAACGAAGATTCCACAAAGGCAAGCGTGTGGTATCCAAAATTCAGGCGGTGGTGGTAGTGTCAGCGGCGGTGATGGTGAAAGTGATAGCACCAAAACTATTAGTGCCTTTGGCGAAGGCGGGCATAGTGAGGGTACAGCACCCAGACAAGAAATGATGGATTAGTGCGGTAGCAATCACAGCAGGAATAAAGATATTTGATATGACTACCATGTTCACCCAACTATACTAGTTTCCGAAAACAATGGATCATCTTTCACCAACCTAAGCTCCACTGCTCCAGTCATGCCTTCCCACGTAGTTTCATATCCATAACCCATCGCATATATCCTTGTCCTGGAAACAGTCCGTCATGTCGGCCTATGCTTCGGGGGCTCTGGTATTCTTGTCGGCATCCTTCAAAGGACGGGATATCTGAGGAGATGAAGATACATTTCCGTTGCTGCCTCGAGTAACGCTTCCACCGAGCCAATCATGGTTCATTGAACAGTAGTCTGAAGCCATCTGCTCCCATCTCGCCTATGATTCAACCTAGTCAGCATTTTGTACGTGTATTCATGGCAAATCTATACACAAACATGAGCGTCAGTGTCAATCACGCACCTGTGCCTCCTCCTGTCGCTGCTTTTCATCTTCTTCACGTGCAAGAACATACGCAGGCTTCTTGATGACTTCAGAGGCTACTGGTTCCTCCTCATTCCTCTCCTTGTCGGACTGTTCTCGCTCTCTCTTGAAGTTGACACGAGATGGGTCATCTTTTTTCGCCGGCTTCAGCTTGCGCAAAGCTCTCAATTGCGACTTAACATTCTCAACAATGGGCTTTGCTGCCTTGGCTAAACCGTACTTGTTCTCGAGAGCTAAACTTGGATGGTCAGTAATTCGTCAACCAGGAATCTGAGTTATATGAAGCACATATGGGTGGCAGCTCACAGTTCTTTTGCTTTTCAGCACCCTCTTTCTCTTCAGGCGTAGGACGGAACATCCTCCGGTTCTCCTCTGTAATCTGTTCGCCTAGGCTTCCCTCCACGCGGCTCAACTTGTGCGTATTCATACCTACTGACTTCTTGGGCTTGGGCTTTTGTGACTGCAGATGTGTAGAGGTAATTGCTGATTTGAATATCGAACTGGTACTTCAAAAGCACAGGGCAGAGGTCGACTGTTATTTGTGCAAATTTCGGCCGTGCCTGCGGCCTCGACAACTCGTCGAAGCACTTCACTTGATGCTTGCCGCTGTGTGTCAAAGAAGCCCATTGTTCGCCAGCGTTGGTCCGATCTCCTTCTCATTTGCGAACAGGGTCCCTCATCCCGCGAGGGCGTAGAGGCTCTTTGTTAAACCATAAGGGCTAATAATAGCAGAAGTAATGGGACCCAAAATGTTACCTAGTTTCTCTGACACAACAGGGCATACTAAGAGTGTGGTTGTTTCCGTACTGTTGTCGTATAAATATACGACAGAAGCTCGCCCGGGCCATATTGCTCATGCGCCGTACAGCCATTTACACCCCCCTCGATCCTTTTATACGGCTATTTGAATGGATTGATTGCAAAGACGACAATGTCTTTATAGTGGATTATAGCGAGTTGAGCGTCGTACGTATGCGCTTAGCCCCCTAGAACTACAGGGCGCAGGAGGCGTATGTACGGTATGTACGATATTTTCGAGCGTGCATAAATTTTTATCATTTGTACAACAATCGACGAGTTATACGATTTTTTCTTCACATATAACCGTAACCCACAGGACATGCAAGGCAAGGTATCATCAGGGGGTCGCGAATTGCTTCTTCATACGACTTGCAACCAAACGACCCTTAGAGGTATGTATACAACTACCGTAAGAAAAAGGTGGGTTCATGCGACAAAAGTACGGAAACAAACACACTCTAAGGGTCGACTTTGGAGAGGAAAGAGTTTAAAACCTTTCCCGGAATATGCTAGAACGTTTACTCGAGAATAAAACAATATTATTACCCCCCTTCGCCCTAGTTCCTTCCCAGTGCATTCCCAACCTTTCCATGTCCATTTCAGATCCATTGCCCATCACATATATCCTTCTCTTGTTGATGATCCGTCATATCTACCTACCTATGCCTTGGGAGGTCTAACACTCTTGGAGCCATGTCCCTCGCCGCCTCGAGCAACGTTTGCAATTTCCCGCCCTATTGTCCCTCGAACCGCTGGTAAATAGTAGCCACTTGAGCTCCAATTCCATCTTTGCCTATAGATGTAGTGAGTGTCTGCTACCTATGTAGGAGGAAATAAAACACAGAGAGTAACATGAAGGTGTCGGCTTTACACACCTTGACTTGTTCCAGTAACCAACACCGTTCTTATCTGTCAGCAAAATTGCTAACGGCTAGTTCATAAAATTCAGAAATGTCGTCAGAAATATCGTCCTCGTAGGCCTCATCGTCATCCTTCAAGCTAGACTCATCCATCTTTCGCCTCTCCCGTCGTTCTTCACGCCGCCTCTTCCTCAACTCTTCCTTAAACCGCTTGATCAGCGGCTGATTCTTCTTGTGTTCCTTCCAATCCAGAAGCGTAGCCAGCCAATGGGCATTCAGATTCAGAAACAAGATCCTCAAAACGCTCTTGCGAAATTCACGAGTCTCCGGGCTTAGACAGAGGCACCCAGCATTGTGGCATTGGCTGGCCAGCTTATCTAGAACAGCATCTTCTGCGTGAGGATTGTTTTGGAAATCTTTGGCAGCGGTTTTGTAGACATCCAAGTCACTTAAGATATCTAAAAGCCAGCTGTGAAACATTTTGGTTTGTGGATCCACGAGCATGGAGGATAGTTTTGTCTTGGTGTTTTGAGCAAGCTCCCATACCGAGAGGTTCTGCCAATCCCCCGAATTTCCCATGACTAGTCGCTGACTATACGGTAGTTCTAGTGTACGGCGCGGCCTGGTGGGCGAGGAACGTGCTCTTGGCTATGTAAAATCGTAATTGACTTCTCTGATCGAGGTGATTTTCGGCTGGGGTATCGTGACGACCTAGCTGGGCGATGATGAGTTGCTTCGTGATAACACTGCGAACGTGTAGTGACCTGCTTGGCTATGAAGTTGAGGATACCGGGACAGATATAAGACTTCATGAGCTAGTCTCGACTTCCTTGTACGTTCAACACACAATGAAACATTCGAATCCTTGTCGTGATCATACAGGTATCAAAGAGCATTGTTCCGCCGGCAGTGGTCCCATCTTTGTGCCGTGAACAGGGACCATCGTCTTGGGGTCCACGTCGAACCTCTTTGTCAAACCAACAATGGGCTTGTTCTCGGGTCCTTGATGACCGTCCTCGCCCGTTTAGTCGTCTACACCACCTAGTCCACTGACAAAGGCCCAAAGACTAGAGGTAACAAGCCATTAGTGACGAGTCTGCACACCACTGATCTCGAGGATTACTCACCAGTACCTCGAGGTCAACATCCCCCTGTTCCGTGAACATTGAACCATCACTACCGATGCTCTCCACACTGCCAGCCATCCGTGAGTCCATCACCGCTCTGAACACAAACGCCCCTTCACCCCGAGTAGGCCGCGTCAACGCCTACCGAGACACGATGCCCACCAAAAACACCGTTTATCTTCACCGATCGTTCCCCGGATTACACACCTCTCCCTCTACCCCGTGCCCCTTATCATCACCCATGACTACCTGACAACCATGACTATCTGACAATCATGACTACCTTACCTGACAACCATGACTACCTATTGACAATCATAACAACCTAACAATCATGCATACCTGACAATCATGACTACCTGACAATCATGACTAGGTAAGTACCTGACGATCCATCCTCCAAGTATAAACCCAAGCCCGCTCTCCCCCTTTCCCACACTCTCTCGCACATCCGAGCCCACAAGCCAGAAGAACGCCCCCGACTTGAACGAGAACAAAGCAGCAGCAGCAACCACAACACACTCACCGACATAAAATAAAATCCCCAGCCCACAAGATGGCGGAGGAAAAGTGCCCCCAAACCGCCGCACAGCTCGACGCCGACGCCGACGACCTCGCTTCGCTGGCGATGCAAATCAAAGAATCAATGTGGAAGAACAAGGACTCGGCCTGGGAAATGAAGCTCGAGGATGCAAGAAAGGATATGGACTCGGTTCTTCGTCGTTTCCCTCAGAAGAACCCCAAGAGCCGCAAGCCAGAGGTCGTCAACAAGGCCAAGCACTCGGTTCTGAAACCACGCGGCCGTAGAAACCCCAAGTTCGTACCTCAAGTACCTAGAACCAAGGAGAACAAGGAGAACGACAAGCAGAAGAACGCGGTCTCAAAGGTCCCAGAGGTTCCGAGTAAGGTTCTAAATAAGGAAACCAACGACTCGAGAGTTCCCAAGCACCGGCCGGAAGGTAGAGGGTACTATAGCAGTTACTATGTCAGTGACAGGTCAAGCGGGAGGGCGAGGGTCTGGGTTTGGGTCTGGGCTTAGTTCGTACGAATCGGGTGGGTATGGGAAGGAGGACTGAAAGGGGTTGAGTGACAGCGGGAGAGAAACAGTGAGCGGCTGCTATAATTCTAGCACTTGGAAACTTGGATGGAGTGAAGGGGGAAGGCCGAAGGAGGAACATGGTAGAAAAATCAAGGAAATAAAACATACCTTACTTGATGATGAATCTAGGAGGTTTGATGGGGTAATCAAGAAAATGTGTAGAGGTAAGTCAGAGAAAATGTGCAAGCAAAGGGTGATTGATAATTCATAAGGTCTTGATTTCCAAATTCAACAACGCTTTTTGCCATCTCCCGTTCCGCTACGTATATACATGCTTCTCCCAACCTACCAACCCATCCCCCAATTATCCCAGCAGCCAGTTAACCCGCTCAAACAAGTCACTTTCGCTACTCGTTATACATCGCTGCTCCTTACCCATTATGTATATACCCTTTCCCTCCATGCCCTATTCCACAACCCCGACGAACAAGCCAGACACAATAGATCAGGCAAACCCAAAACCCTGAGCATTCTCCAACGCCATAGCCAGCCTCTCCCTCAACATCTCCTTATCCCTGTACTCCGGCAGTAGAAGGATACCGTAACAGGTATAAGCCGTAGGTAGGCGCGGCGCTTTCTTCTTCTTCTCCTTTGGTTGCTCTTCAGGCTGCTCCTGCTGCTCTCCGCTGCCACTGCGGGTACTAGTACGTCTTTCGCGATGACTATGAGAACTTCTTTCGCTTCTTCGTCTTCTGTGTCCATTAGCCGAGGAAGTAGAGGCTCTTTGCGCTGGCGTCGTGGGCTGCCCCGGCGGCGGCGGTGTGTTTTCTTGTTGTTGCTGCCTCGCGTCATCCTCCGCGGCGTTGTTGTTGTTGTTGGTAGCTGGACTTTCAAGAGCGGGCTGGGTGTGAGCCTCAGCCCGAGCCTGACTCTCGTGGCTCTCGCCACTATCTTCAATGACGACCTCGCCTCGCCGCACTCCATCATCTTCTTCCTCCTCTTCCTCGCGTTGCCCCCAAAAATCTTCCTCTTCCGAAGTATACTCATCACTGGAGTATTCACCTTGCACCTCCCACCCTTCATTGGAGTCATACGGACTATCATCTTCCTCCTCCTCATCTTCATCATCCACTTCAGTGTAATCCTCCTTACCGTTCCTCTGAAGGGTGAAAACCAGGTTCTTAACGCCTCCGACCGGCAACCTGTCGCTGGCCGTGACGAACTCCAGCAGCCGTCTCTTCATTTTATTGTCGTACTTCTTGACAATGCTCCAAAAATCGCGGACGGTTCGGTGGGATGCGTCCCAGTCGACATAGCGTGTGTACCTCTGGAGCTCGGTGATGTCGATCTCCTGCACGCCTTCGACTAGGGATTGGAGAAGCGAGGGTGTGAGCAGTGAGAGAGATTTGGGGTGGAGACAGGTGCGGAAACCGCGCGCGAAGGCCTCAAATTGCGGGCGGATGGAGACATCGGTTAGGTAACGGATGTAATCGGACACGAACTGCTCGCGGTTGGCGGCGGTGACAAGGGGTGCTTCTTCATCAAGACCGGCGGTCGAGGCGGCAGACGAGGCGTCACTGAGGCGTCGAAAGACAGGGGAAAATTGAGGCCAGGGTTCTTCACGAGAGAAAGCGTCCGTTTCGGCGGCCGACTTGCCGCTACGAGAGGAGATAAGCGGGGGTGGAGGTGTCATGAGCTTGGTCACCTGTTCGCCAAAACTTTCGACAGAGAACTCGTAAGTGCGAGAAAACACGTCTTCGACGGAACCGCCCATTTCCTTTTCGTCCCAGTCGAGGAGCATGGTGAGCCCGTTGACAAGATCAGGCCAGCCGTCTGCGATGTGGTCGAGGTCGGTAACGGGTTCACCGAGAAGTTTGGCGTAAAGAGCCTTGGGGAAGGTAACCGGAAGGGTGAGACCATTGTAGACGGCCAGAGACATGAGCAGTCCGATGAGCTCAAACTTCCATTCCTCCACCACGGATCCAGGCTGGAACCATGTCATCTTGGTTCTCTCATCTACAGTGAACGCTCCATAGTCAGGGTTCAAGGCCTCTGCCATCGCCAGACGGAAGAATTCCTGCTGAACGCCACCAGAGTCGAAACCTTCCTCTCCAGCATGCTCACCGAGATGAATCTTGAGCGGCCGCATGAGTTCCCGCTCCTCTCGCCGCCATAGCTGGTCGAAGGCATCTCTTATGACCCTAGTACGTCTTATTTCGAGGACGAGGTACTTGGAACTCGCAACCTTGAGTTTGTCCAAGATGACCCTTTTGTGGTGCTCATTCATCGGGCTGGATCTTCCCATATAGACCTCGAATCTCTCCTGGATCGAGGCTGATTTCTCGTAATAGCGGTTCATGCGTGAAAGGTTGATGGCACGGAAAAATCCCACGAGCGTGTTGCTGTCGAATAGGTAGGGAAAATCAAGAAAGTGCAGCTTCTTCCGGTTGGAAGCGTGCGCGAGCCAGCCGACAGACGCCTCCACTACGTCTAAGCGATCGGCAAAGTACTTGGAGTGAAACTGGACGTCAGTGAGTAGGAGGTCCTCACGTTTTCTGTCTGTTAAAGGGGCATGTTAGCTTCACGGATAGCGTATCAAGAAGTGTCAGGTGTTCAACATACGCATAGCGTCGATGAGGGCCAAGGCACCACCAAAGGGCCCATCTCCAGGCACCTCGGGGTTACCATCCCACTCTTTGATCATCACAGCTCTTGCCCAGTCAAGCAAAAGGATAGGAACGCGCGTCTCATGAACGGTGCGGTCCAAGAAGGGGAAGTTGATGATGTATAAAGGATCCTCATTCAGATAATCCAATTGCGAGAATAGGGGGTCAAGCACGTCCTGTTCTTTGGTATCATCGTCTGCAGAATTGGATCTCTTCAGCTCATCAAAGTAACGACGTGTGGGGATGGCTGAAAGAACCCGTTTAGCAAGACGAAGGGCCAGTTCGTCCGAGAAGGCATCCTCGTACCGAAGACACAGATCAGTGGGTTGAGCAGCTGGCGAGCCACTGCCAGCAAATATCAAGCCGTGAGCCCTGATTCTCGACATGTCATACAGCTGACTATCGTCATTGACCAACGGGGCTGCAGCGACCAAGGCGTGTAAGCAGATGGACAAAAGCCTACCAGCCTCCTCATTTGACAGAGCCTTCTCGGACCTGGGGAAAAGCTTCGTGGTCCGCGAACGAAGAGACTGGAGCGTCTTGGGTGGAGCGAACAGACTCGCAGCAGCCATCCATAGACTATGGAAAACCAGGGATGGAGTAACTCGTGTCATGCGTAGCATGCAATACCATAGCGTTTCGGAATCGTATAGTTGTCCCTTTGTGGTGAAGGATCGGATAGCTTGATGTGGATCACTCAACACATGGAAGAGCGATTGCTCTACAAACAGCTTCCATTCCAGTTTCATGTTGGGTGAACGGGCGCGTTTGGGTTCAAGCTTCCTTTCGAGCTCCTTGCTCTGGTCTGCGTAGCCCTTGTGGAATTTTGTTACTGCTCGTGGTTCCAGGACATGGCTTTCGGCGGTGCCATCCTCCTGTATTACATCGCACATGAAGTCGACAACACGAGGGTCGAGCCTCGACAACGTCTGAGGCAGCATGTGATCATCCTCGGAATCAGATTCAATATCACCTGCTCTTCTTTCCCCCTGAACGCCAGGAGCCCCATAGTCGGAGGCCACCTTGGACCGATGACCCGGTTGGTTGCTTTTAGCACTATCAACCTGCCCGCGAATGCCAGCCTTGGGTCTCAGGTCGGCAGACTTGGGAGGCATCTTCTCCAAACTGACATGATCAAAATATCCGGCCGATGAAAGCTGGGAAATCGGGCGCGTGAGTGCCGAACCAGCTGCCTTGAGGCCTCGCAATCCTTTGTCCGTGGTACCATTGGGGCGAGCATCAGTGGTGAAATGATCGATCGACAGTTTGCGCTTAGGCTTCGGGCCGGTTCCTGGTGCTCGAACTCTTGCACTCGAATTCCGGCGGTGACCATTTGGACGATGTGCCTGTTGGCTTGTTTGGTCGCTTGCTGGTTTCACCTCCTTCACTGCCGTTTTCTCATTACCCTCGTTCTGCTTCCCATCGCCCTTCGTTTCCAGATCCTTGGGCTTAGCATCCTTGATGGTGGCGGGCGGCAAGACTTGTCCGACGCTCGGTTGTTGGCTTGACGACTCGCCCTTTGAGCCTTTTGGCGCTCCAGCTTGGCGACCTTTCGGGGTTGTTGCCTCACTTGCCTCGTAAGCCTTTGCAAGGCGCGACATCTCCTCCATGGCAGCCGGGGTAAGCCACTCCATCATCTTGACAGCGACGGTTCCGAACACATTTGCGGCAAAGGATCGATAATCTGCTCGGTTCGGTCTCTCTATCACCCTGAAACCTGGCCCTTCCTTCTCTGGATGTTGAGTGGGGCTTTTTGGTCGTTCCTTGTCCTTGCCATTGTCATTATTCGGTGTCCTGCTCCCTTTCCCACCTCCTGTATTCTTGGGTGAAGTTGTGTCGCCAGCAACACTGGGCCCCTTGATGGGATATGGTTTCGAAGCTGGTGAAAAACGAAGCGAGTTGAGAGCGGCCGGTGGTGCCTTGGGTAAGCGCAAACCAGGACACAGTCCATTCTCAGGATTGTCCTGGCTCGCCAGGTATATCGCCAAGGTCCTCGCGCTCGTGGTATTGTATCGTCGGATGGGTGCTCGGCCAGCAAGCCTCCTGCGGCAGCTGAAGCATGTTGACGTCGTGCAGTTTTCGTTACCGCAGCCTTCTCGTAATTGGAAGATGTACTTTTGGACCAGAAGCTGGAAGTTGTGCCGGCGACTAGCCTTATGAACTGCGTAGACTTTCCTGGGATTGTCGACCTCCTCCACCAACTCTCTCAACTCCTCAGGGGCGTCCCATGGTAGCTTGGCAAAGCGCGCTTCCTCCCACAGGCCGGCCAAAACGTCTAACTCGGGGTTGTTGTTGTTGTTGTTGTTGTTGTTGTTGTTATGGCTGCCATCGGCTGGACGAAGAGTATCTCGAGTCATGACATCAATTTTGAGGCGTTATTCGAGGCTGGAGTGGTGGCTAGGGTAATCAGAGTCGTCGTGGTAGCGATATAGAAAAGCAATGCGATGCGAACGAGATGGTTGCTCTCAGGTGTATGATGTCGCAAAAGGGTTGACGTCTATATATCGGCTGTATGTACAAGCTGAGGTTCCGCGAAGCGTCGAGTCCGGTAGTTGTCGGGTGGTACAAAATGTGATGCGCCGATTCGCCAGACTGACCGTGAGATCAAGTAGGTGAGTGGTTACGTCGGCGCAAAGGGAGCTGAAACTCAAGGGTCGGATCGAAGCATGAGGAAGAGGGAGATGTCGAGATGATGGGCGTCGGTTTCGTCGCAAGTTGCGCGCTTGTGGTAGGTTCGCGAGATGCGATGGAGGAGCTAGTAATAGCAATGCCGTGTAAAAGTGGAAGTTAGCAGCAAGTTGTCAAGTTGGAGCAAGTCCGAGAATTGGGAAGGAATCCCAGAACCGAGGGGGATTGGATCTGGGCAAGGCTGAAGATGGTCAAGACAATGGGTGCCCGCCCTGCTTTGCTTGATGCTGGGGTTCTGGCCGTCAGTTACAGAATGCCCCTGTGTCGCCGGGGTCGCTGAGCCATCAAGTGCACGGGCCTCCCCCAGAAATGCGTGTTTTCCCGCCGTCTGACTCAGCAATTGAAATAAGACGGGGCTTTCGTCAGAATGGCTCAGAATGATGGCCCCTGCGGTTCGATCTTCCAGGGACGTTGATTGCCCCACCAAATGATTGCACCCACCCCGGCCATTCTCCAAATTTTAGCGGGCTTTTGGAGGGGCAGTGTTCAGTTAGCGAGCCGCGGGCAGGGCGGCAGGCAATGGGAGGCAAACCCGCCACCAAAATTCGACATATCCGTCGCTGTGTTTTTCCTCAGCACATGCCTGTTAGTCCTCCACCCCCGGACGCACCCTACCCATTGCGCTGGGTTATCAGTGTAGTAACAGCACCCAAAGTGTCCACCCGCCTTTGGAAAATTTAGGGTAGAAAAAACGACAAAGTCACTTCGACCACCGACCTTGTCTCTTGTCAAACATCATCATCATCGGACACCAGTCACCACTTTACCAACAAACGAGTGACCCAGTGGCAAAAGAGAAGCAGCAGGAACCCTCCGGCTTTCTCATCCTCCAGGCCAACCCATCCCGGCCCCGGCTTGACGACCACACGCATATCGCCTGATTATTAATAAAGAGTTGCCGGTACAAAAGGCGACTTGATTCTCTTTTTCCTCTTTTCCAGATCCCCACGAGATCTTCCTCTGTCGCAAACACCATCCCCAAAAAAGCAAGACCACCAAAATGGCTACTATTTCTGCCAGCAGGACGGCCCCCATGGCCGCCGATGTCTCGACGATGAATCAGGGAACCACTCATCCCTTCACGTGCAACACCTGTCAAGTCGCTTTCCGCAACATCGACTTGCAAAAGGGCCACATGCGCAGTGACTGGCAGTATGTTGTTTTGCTTACACCCCCATGATGTCGATTACGCAGATGACTGACCTTGCTCACTAGTCGTTATAACCTCAAGCGCCGTGTCGCTTCCCTCCCGCCCATTTCCTCCGAGGTTTTCACCGAAAAGGTTCTCCAGTCCCGCGCCGAGGTGACCGCCCAAACAGACAAGGCTAGCTTTGAGATGACCTGCGAAGCTTGCTCAAAGACCTACTACAGCGAGAACTCGTACAAGAACCATATCAGCAGCAAGAACCACAAGATGAGGGCCGCTGCCTTGGCCTCGAGGGCCCCTGCCGCCACTGGACGCACCAAGGCCGACGACGAGGTTAGCTCCGTCATGAGCTCGACTTTCTCCCTGGGCGAGCCCGCTTCGGAGGCCAAGTCCGACGTCGATTCCGATGCCGAGGAGGAGTTCAACGAGGTTGTCGAGGGTATCAAGCAGGCCAAGATCGAGGATGCTGCCTCGCCCGTCGACCGTCCCGCCACACCCCATCTCTCTGCCGCCGACCAGTACAAGGAAGACCACCTCGTGGAAGACGCTTCTGCCAGCGAACAGCCCGAAGAGACCTCCGGAACCGCTACCCCTACCCAGCCCGAAGCTGAAGCCGCCCTCCTCAAGCAGTGCTTGTTCTGCAACTACGAGTCTCCCACCCCCGCCCTCAACGCTATCCACATGGAGAGGATACACGGCATGTTCATTCCCGAGAAGCAGTACCTCGTCGATTTGGAGGGTCTGCTCGGTTCGCTCAGGCGACGTGTGTTCGAGCTGAACGAGTGCTTGATGTGCGGCAAGATGCGCTCCAACGCTTTTGCCGTGCAAACGCATATGCGCGACAAGGGCCATTGCCAGATTCCCTACACTACCGAGGAGGAGCAGCTCGAAATCGGTGAATTCTACGACTTCCGCAGCACCTACTCCGACGGCGACGACTGGGACACCGAGGACGAGGAGGAAGAAGAGGAAGGAGCCGGCGGCGCCAAGCTGGGCAGCAAGCGGGAAGCCAAGGTCGAGGTTCTCGATGGTGAAGGCGAAGGCGGCGACGACGAAGGCTGGGAAACAGACAGCTCGGCCTCGTCTCTCGACTCGGACGACCTCCACGCCGTCCCCGGCGAGGGCCACTACCACCAGTACGAGCGTCTGGCCAGCCACCGCCACCACTCGAGCGACGTCCCGCGTCCCCACCGCCAGGCCGACGGCTTCCACGCCCACAACAGGAAAGGCGTCAACGCCGTCTACTACGACGAGTACGAGCTGCACCTGCCATCCGGCCGCTCCGTCGGCCACCGCTCGCTCAACCGCTACTTCCGCCAGAACCTGCACAACTACCCCACGCCTGAGGAGCGCCAGCAGCAGCTCCTTCTCGAGGCTGCCGGTGAGGGTGCTGGGGATGACGCAGAGATGCAGTACGACAGCGAGGGCGAGCCGAGATTCAGGAGAAACGAAAACAGGGAAATCCAGCTCAGAGACCGCAAGGCGCACGGCAGACACGTCATCACCCGTGAGACGAGAGGTCTGGTCGGTGCCAACCGTATCAGAGAACTGGAGAGCAAGGAGCTCAGGAAGGTGGTGGAGAAGGGTCGCCGCAGGGAGGTGGACTCATATAAGCGCACTGAGGTGGTGGGCATGAAGAAGCATTTCAAGGAGGTGCACAGGAATCCTGTATCTTACCTCAGGTGAGCGGGTTGTATCGATGTTTACTACCGTTCATGGATGGGGTTTGGTTTAGGAGTTTCTTTCTTTCTTTCTTTCTTGTATGTTTCTACTAAGATTTTCTCTGCATGAGTTCTTCTTCTCTTTATGTTACCGATACCATTCTATGCATCGTCGTCGTACGTTTCCACTACTTTGCATCGCATCGGGTCGGGATGATGGTGATGGTGATGGTGATTTCTGTGGACGCAACATGACACGGTCGAGTGATGGATGATAGATAGATATGTAGATGCAGCAGCAACGAAAGACACGGTTTACCGGACTTTTGTCCCTTCTTCACACATGCTTGTACAATCTCACGCTGGTTTATTTGTTAGCTTGGTACTCCTAGCATACTAGATAAGATCTATCCCGAACTGTCCCAAACATCACAAGGGCGAAATGTAATGGCCAGGTACGGATTGGAACAACGTTAACATGATTTAATATGGCATTTCCATTTTTCACAATAGCATATTCAAAGGAAGATTAAATGTTGGTCATAAAACGAAACGACACGAATTAGTTAGATATGAAGACGCCTAGGGAAGTTGGCCCGAGGTCTCGAGCTAACAAACAAACCAGTATTGGACTGTATGCAGCAGTGAATGACACTTGTAGCGTGATAAATGTAAGGACTTTTTCTAACCAGAAATCCTTGTGCACAGTCAATATCTAATGCCTAAAAAACCTCAAAGTGAAAAGATCAGATATGTATGTACAACAAAAAACCGAATCCCTGCCGTCCCCAAGTAACTTCCTTATGCAAGAAAGAGCCGAACGATCCGAAGATAAATCAAAAGAAACAAAAAAAAATATACATATGCCGCTCGTCACTCATAAACCCTAAAAGGTTCCCGTGTGTACATCACGCCATGCCATGCAATCATTTCTTCTATGTACACCAAAAACGCTCTTTCCGGAACAACGCTTGCAGCACGCAGCATACAACATGAACATAACCAATGAAACATTACCATCAGATAATCGAAGAGGCATCATACACAACCAAGCATAACTTTCACAAATTACCCCTCTTCCTTCCTTCCTCCCATCAACCCAAAAAAAAAACTCTACTTCCTCTTAAACATCCCCTTCAGCCCCTTCTTAGGCTTCTCCTCCCCCTCAGCAGCATACCCCTCCTCCCTCACATCATGTCTCCCCACAACCTCCAAGAAAACCTGATCCAGCGTCGTCGGAGACACACTAAAATGCTCCACGCCCAAACTCTCCCTCTGTTCCTCCAGCAACACCACCAGCTTGCCGATAGCGCTGGTAGTACTTTGTTGTGTTTCCGTCTCCCTTATCTCCTCAGCGCCCATGCCCTTTTCGCTGCGTTGGTTGCTGATGCTAGAAGTGAGTGACAAAACGACGGCAGCGGGTACGGAGAAGCGCATTTGTCCGTGGTAAGTCTTCCCTTCTAACTCGGCTTGGGAGCCGAAGGTCGATTCGATCCAGGAATGGATCTGGTTGATTTGGGAATCGGAAGTTCTGGGAGCGCCGCGACAGACGAGGTGCACGTGAAGAGTATCGCCGAAGCGTTTCCTCAAAGAGTCGACGGAGCCCATTGCCAGCATCCTCTTGGCCAAAATGCCGGCGCGGCCGGCGAGGGCGTCGGCTTCTTCCATGCTGTGGGTAGTCAGAAGGATGGAGCGGCCGGGAACGGTTTCGGCTAGGGTGCGCCACATGATGCGTTTCGCAGCGGCGTCGAGACCAGAACTAGGTTCGTCGAGGAGGACGACCGTGGGGTTACCCATCAACGCGATGCCGAGGGAGAGTTTACGCTTGTTGCCGCCTGAAAGAGCCAAAGCCATGCGATTGCGGAATTGAGTCAGGCCGACGGCGCGGATGACTTGCTCGACGTTATACTCGATTCCGGAGGCGGGGATGCCGCGCACGCGCGCGTAGAAGCGCAGGTGCTCGAGGACGGTCATGGTGTCCACTGCGTCGAACTGAGGGCAGACACCCAAGTTGGAGCGCGCGGCGGCCAGGGAGCGGGTGACGGAGGATTGCTCGACGAAGACGTCGCCTCCGGAGTTGAAGTCGGGCTTGATATCGCCGCGGATAACCGAAATGGTGGTACTCTTGCCGGCGCCGTTAGGACCGAGCAAAGCAAAGACTTGGCCGTGCGGGACGTCGAAGGTTACGTTGTCTACGGCGGTGTTGCGGCCGAAGGTCTTAGTGAGGTTAACGACTTGCAGGCCGTCGGTGTTGTTGGCACCAGCGGCGCCGGTGGAGTTGGCGGACGACTTGACGCGGACGAGCTCGTGGGCGACTTCTTCGTCGGAGATACCGGCTGCTTCTTGGGCGGCGGTAGGCGGGGCGGTAACCGGCTTGCGCTTAAAGAGCTGCTTGAGGGTTGAGCCGGGGTTGCCGGCGTCGATCCAGACGAGGATGACGAAGAGGATAATAGACTGGAGGATCAAGTACAGGATCGGGCCGCCGTACTGGAGAATACCACCTGGGTACGAGGCGAGATCGTCACCGTCGCAGGCGGTCGAGAAGAGGTTCAACGCGATGAAGAGGGCGCGAGTGAGCGAGCCGATAGGGGCGAAGATGGCCACGACGAAGTGCACCATGACCAGCAAATCATCCACCTTGTCGACAGGGCCGTATGTGATGGTGCACATGTAGGCGATCAGGTAGATGAGGAACATGACGACCTGGCCACCAGCGGTGAAGGCATATGCCGATAGCTATTCACCTTCCTTGTCAGCACAAGCATAGAGGGCGTCGGACTTGGATGAGAGGACAAACCTGGTTGTTGCAGAAGAGAGAGATGACATAGGCCAGCAGGATCGAGGCGAGGCCGTAGAGCATCAAGACGATAAACAGGTATCCGACATGGTACCAGACACTAGCAAGACCCGCCAATAAGGCAGTGCAAATCGCGCTCGAAACGAGGACGATGAGGAAGTCGAAGGTGGTGTAGGCGAGCCACAGAGGCAGGGGGCGCACACCGTTCGAGTATTGCAGGCCACGCACATTCCGCCGTCTCTCAAGATTAGGGTACAGAGCGAAGAAACCGGGGGCGGCGCAGAGCGCGAGACCCAAGTACACAAGCATCTGGAGAGACTTGCCGGTATCAGGAGTGAAGGGGATGTCAAAGTTGACAAGCTGAGAAGCAATCGTGGTGTTGGACAGCACCATGTCGGTGATCCACAGGCCGAACCAAGCGCTGAACAGTTCCAAGATGTTGGACTTGTAGCCCATGGTCGGGACCGAGTTGTCGTCTCCAAGCCAGATAGCGGCGGGAGTGATGTCCTTGCGGTACTGCATCACAGCAGAGTTGAACTCATCCAGGGTGTCAACCAGCGTGATATCCTTGAACAGGCTCAGGGGATTCATGCCGCTGCTGGAAGCGTTGTCCTGGGCAGCCATGTAGATGGGAGCAAAAAGACTGGCGAGGTTGTTAGTCAAGAACTTGTCCGACGGACCGGCAACCATGTAGAGGTCAAAGTCGGAAGCGAAGAGGTTCATCGCAACACGACGAGAAGACTGATCGGCCGGGTTGCAGCCGACAGGGTCCTTGCCCTTGACGAACAGAGTAACCAATCCAGAAGCAATAATGGGAATAAGGAATGCAGCAAAAATAGGGAACCAGTTGCGCTTGAGGATAGTCATCCTCTTGCGAAACAGAACGACGCCCTGCTTGAGATATCCGATACGCTGACCAGACAGGAGGTTGAGACCAGGCTTGGTTGTGTCATCCACAGGGGCGTCGTTAACTATCTCGTTCGAAGACTGCTTCTCGGTACTCCGTTGTGCGGCAAGGACAGCGTCGGTGGTTTGGAACTGGTCGAGTCTCGGGCCATCCTCCGCTCGGATCTCCTCAGCAAGCTGCAAGAACACATCCTCGATAGTGGGTCCAGAGAAGCGATAGTCCGAGATGCCAGCAGCCTCCAACCTCTTGATAACCGAAGCAGCAGAGGTTGAGCTGGAAGCGATGTAGGTAATCTCCTCGGGGGAAACCTTCTTCTGCACGCCAGAGACGTCGGGCGAATCCGTGATATACTTGGCGTTGTTCAGATGGATTCTGTATCCACCACCCATGCGGTTCTTGAGTTCGACAGAGGAGCCCTCGGCGCGGAGCGTGCCCTTGGACATAATGGCGATGTGGTCGGCAAGGAGATCGGCCTCGTCCAGGAAATGAGTGGTGAGGATCATGGTACGCCGACCACGCTCAGCAAGGAGGATATCCCAGATCTTGCGACGAGAGAGGGGGTCGATACCGCTGGAGACTTCATCAACGCAGCAGACGGCGGAGCCACCTGTCAACATCATTCCGAGCTGAAGCTTGCGCTTCTGACCTCCAGAGAGAGTACCGGATCTAGCGTTAATCTTTTGGGCGAGGTCAACACCCCGAATAAGTTCCAAGATCTCCTCCTTGGTGGCGAGCTGGCTAGGGGACTTGAGCCGGTTGAAGATGCGAAGATGTTCCTCGACCGTGAGCTCGTCCCAGAGGACGTTCTTCTGAGGAGCAATGCCGAGACCGCCGGTACCGTCGATGGTGATGTTGCCGCTGGAAAGCTTGTTGATGCCAGCAATAGTATCCAGCGTTGTAGACTTTCCACTACCGTTGGCTCCGAGCCTGTTCTTCTAGTTAGCAGCTGTTAAAAGCAAAGGGACAACAGCGGGATGCACATGGCTTTTGAACTTACAGAGCGAGGATCTGACCGCGACGGGCAGTGAGGGTCAAGCCATTGACAGCAACGACGGGTTCTCTCGGCCTGGACAGGAACGAGAACATGTTGCGGAGAGCGCCCGGCTTGTAAATCTTGGTGAATCCATCCAGCTGGACAGCGTTGTCGGGTCCCAGCTCCGGGTTCTCGCCGTAGACGATGTTGCGGGTGGAAGAAGTCGTTCCGTGGAGGTACCTCTCGATCATGGCACCGAGAATGGGGTAGACAAAAATCTGAACGATGAGGAAGATCCAAAGCACCATACCGGCCACTTGCGAAGGGCTTTCAGGAGCACTCTTGCCCAGGTTAGTCGCCATCTCCTTGGCCTCAAAGCGAGCCAGGTATGAGATGAAGTAGACGTAGTTGCAAGGCATGAACAACAAGCTGAGGACGACAACGGTGGCGGTCGTGGGTGCTGTGACGATCTGAGCAATGACACCGAGCAGGATGTAGAGAATGACGATGGAGATACCGCTAAGCTGTGCCTTTTTGAAGAAGGCAGCGCCCAAGATAGAAAAGGAAGCCAGCGACAGACCAGCAAGGACATGGTAGATGATGAGGATACCAATGCTGCTTGTCTTGAAGACGGCCGCCCACATGATGATGGAGCTGACCACGTAGCCAGGCAGGTACAGGATGGTGAAGCCGAGATGATACGACAGCAGACGCGCAGCCTGGCCCTCCCAGGTTCTCTTGGTGAACATCATGGCCTCCACCAAAGTCGACATGCCCGTCTCACGCTCCGAAGCCATGAAGCCAACCAGATGGTAGCAGACACCGATGACGCTGATGAGGAAGGTAACGCCCAAAACGTTATATATGGTCTTTTGATACAGCTGTCTGACACGATCGGCGCGCTCTTCCTTGGTCAGCGAGGTGAAGGGGAATTCGTCCTGTCTCTCGGGCAGCTTGTTCCGGCCATTGCGGGTGATGGCAGTATCAACAGCGCGCTGTAGAGGAAGCATATAAACCTGGGCGTCATTGTCATCCTTGTCGACGTTGATCTTTCCGGTGCCCAACGCGCTATCAGCACGGAGGGTATAGTTCCAAATACCACCGGGGCCCTCATCAGGCGAAGAGTGGAAGACGACAGCGCCATAGCAAGGGGTGACGCCGCGCAACGAGGCGCGACAGGTCAGAACCAATTCCTGCTCGGATTCGGCAATGGAGGCGTTCTTGCCGGCATCACGAACAATGGTGGCCAGCTCTTCAATAACCCGATCGATCTCTCCGCCGCGCAGACCGTTGTTGACAAAGGCGACAGTGTTGCGGCCGGTTCCGCTGGAGGCTTGCAGGCCGTCGGCGAGGGAGCGCACAGGATGGACATGGCTGATGCCGAAGACGGCGTAGGGGACGAAGAGGTTCTTGGCGAAACTGAGGAAGGCGACGATGATGACGGGAAGAACAAAAGCGCGGATGACGGTGGCGGTGGTGTGTCGGTTAAGGACGATGAGCAGGTTCTTGCGCGTGAGCGTCCATGTTTGGCTTATTATCGCCATGTTGGCGGTTAGTAGGGGTTGTTGACCCTTCCTCTTCCGTCTCCTTCTTGTCCTCCCCCTTTGCACCAGCTTCCCGATTTCCCCCTGTCGAGATAGGCCGTTAATCACCGCCGATTCCAACTGAACAGGAAGCGCGATCGCAATGATAGCCCTGCTCTCTCCCTCTCTCTATCTCCATTCCAAGCGACACGACGTGTTTTGTCCTTGCTGGTTGGCGTAGTGATAAATGCGATCAGCGTCGCGAAGCCACGAGGAATGGTATTATAGTCCTGTCTTTTGTCGTGGAGCTATGGTCTATGCAGGGGTTTGGTTGCCGAAAGTAATGTAGGTGCCACGACAGGAATGATGTCGTCGTTCGTCTGATGTGTGTGTGTGTGTGTGTCGGCGCAATGAGCTCCGGAGATTAACTTTGGCGTGTAAGATGCGAAACCGTGGTGGATGCGACAATGTCGGAAAAAAAAAAAAAAAAGTGAATGGACGATACAAAAAAGAAATATATCAATCAAGCCATGATATCAAGTCATTGATATAACATCCAAAGTACCTCTGGTAATAAGGTTTGGGTTTGAGATGGAGGGACCGAGGGATTGGATGGGGGGGAAGGGAGAAAGAAAAGAATGGTTGGAGGACGAACGGAATCCAGCCCACTGGTTCCCTATCGACCATATCACACAGTATCAATCAAAGATACCTCAATACGTCTATGCTCGGCTCGATCTCCAAGGTTCAGTTATTAGTATACGAATGCGACAAATGCGACCAACCTAATGCAAAGAGAAGAGATGGGTGCCATTAACATTCAGCCAAGAACGAAAAGGGAGCTTAGAACTAGTCCCCAAATTGTCTTGGCTTTATCTTTTTTCTTAGTGCCCTTTTTGCCCACTCTCTTCTCCATTTCTCCATATCTCCATTTCCTTTTTTGGTTTGACGACCCCTTCTTCTTTTTTTCCTTCATGGAAGTTCTCCGCCAAATGTCTACTGTACATGGGACAAGGAACCGGGGATAAGAAAACCGTAGTCGTCAACTTGAACCGACTGATTTACAACTGACAAGCGCAAAGCACGTAACAAAGCATATACACGCAAAACACTGGACAAGCCGGGAACTGGATGCCCCAAGATTCGAGAAAAAAGTGTCCGGGTGTAACAACCCACAACCGTCCAACCGTTCTCGGCATCCAAGATTCCAACGAAACGAATACCCGATCTGGAAGGGTTCACTTTGTGTACCCATCATTCCTTTTTGGGACCTTTTTTTTTTCTTACATGATACACTCAACCAGAACGACGGAACCGAGCACAGCACATCGCTTGTGTCGGGTTCCTTAAGCCCACGTAGGTGTGGCAGTGTTGTATATCAAAATCAGTAGAATATTCCATTTGCTGTCATTGCTGCCGTTGTCCAGAGCACTGCCATGACTGCGTCAGACGTTGTCCTGGGGAATGTAGGTATGCGTGACGTGCATCACGTACCGTGTACTGTACACTAGACTGAGTGGACGGGATGAACGTGCACATTCAGATCACTTTCGTCGGACTTCTCTCCTTCTCACCTATCCCACCCATGGCAGTCCCTTATTGCGGCTCTTTTCACGATGCCATGTTCCAGACTCACCGTCCGTCTCATCACGCCTCCCAGACCGACCCAATTTTGACAGCGGTCTCCAATGTTCCATGTCATCAACTTGATACTAGGAAAATAATTTAACCCAACTTCTTCCGTCACCATTTCCACTTCCGGCCCTTTCCCCCACTTTATGCTTTTCTCAAGTACATGTATCCACTGCCACGCAATTCTGCAACTCAAACCATCCACTCACGACTCAGCTAACCTCCGGTAACCAATCCCGTTTTTCCCCAATCGGGTACGATCCGGCGAGATCTCGGAATCCGCCAAGCCCTATCAAGATCTCGATTCTTTTTGCTGTTCTTTGCTGTTGGTTAGTGCTGCGAGTTTTCTCAGGGGCGGTATGAGTGCTTGACTTCATAGAATCATTACCGTTGTATGGAGCTCCATGACTCTGGGCGGCTCTTGAGATATCGTGTGAGATGTACCACATGTGCTGTTAGTGTAGATCTGAAAGATGTCGGGTTCAGTGAGTGGTTGTCGCTGGCGGAGACTTTTTGATATGTCGAAAGGGTCGGCAAGACAACAGCACCGTGAGGACGTCATCCCAAGCTTTTCCAAGAGGCTGCGCCTCTCGATCATGGTCTCAAGTGGAATACCTGCTGGATATCATTCATCTCACCATCCTTTAGGATCGATCGCTGTTGTTATGTTTGTAGATTTGTTGTTCATTCATCACTTTGACATCCGTCGACACTGCCTATTTTTTGTTTTATTTTTCCATGAAAAGAAAGAAAACAAGCCCAGTCCCATGTCATATTCATTCATCCAAGGTATCCATTGACATGTCATCTAGACTAGGCTACGAGATTTAGACATTTACTTGCGGGCTGTATGGAAACAAGTTAGCTACCTGAACACCATCATTCACGCTCGGAACTGGGACAAACTTACGAACTTCCTCCACAGGCAGGGGCTGGATATCAACAACCTCGGCAGCAAACTTCTCCTTGTGCGCCGTCTTCTCCTCACGAAGGAAGGGAAAGGCAAGAACCTCACGAATAGAGTAGTTATCAGTCAGGAACATGGCAAGACGGTCGATACCGAGACCCCAACCACCGGTGGGCGGCACTGTAGACATAACGTTTTAGCAGCAGTTCTTTCACAAGCACACAAAGTTCCATCTTAGGGGTATACATACGGCCGTACTCGAGGGCGTTGAGGAAGCTCTCGTCAACGAGCTGAGCCTCGTCATCACCCTGGTCCTTCTGGCGAGCCTGCTCCTCGAAGCGGAGTCTCTGGTCGAAGGGGTTGTTCAACTCGGTGTAGGCGTTGGCAATCTCCTTCTTGCAGACAAAGGCCTCAAAACGCTCGCAGAGACCGTTCTTGGAGCGATGGTACTTGGCCAGAGGAGACATCATCTGGGGGTGCTCGAGAATGAAGGTGGGGTTGACGCAGGTCTCCTCGATGAACTCGCCGGTGAGCTTGTCAATCATGCGAGCGTTGGTGAGGGGTGGCGGGCACTCGACGTTCATCTTCTTGCACACCTTCTGGAGGAAGGCGTTGGTCTCGTCGGTGTGGAGCTGGTCGTAAGGGGGGAACTTCTCGCCCGTGGCCTCCTCGAGGGCGGGAATCATCTCCACGCGGCGCCAGGGGGCCTCCCAGTTGACGTCGTACGTCTCGCCGTGCTGGTTGGTGAACTTGGTCTTGTAAGAGCCGGTAAGCTCCTTGACGAGCGAAGAGACGAGCTCCTCGGTGATGGACATCAGGTCGTACACATCAGCGTACGCCCAGTAGAACTCGATAGAGGTGAACTCGGGGTTGTGGGTGAGATCGATGCCCTCGTTTCTGAAGTTCTTGCCCATCTCGAAAACCTTGCCGAACTGACCGACAATCATCTTCTTGAGGAAGAGCTCGGGGGCGACACGCATGAACATGTCCATGTCGAGGTCGTTGTGGTGGGTGACGAAGGGAAGGGCGGTGGCACCACCGGCAATGGCGTGCATCATCGGGGTCTCGACCTCGATGAAGCGGCGCTCGTGGAAGAAGTCGCGGATGTAGCGAACCATTCTGCTGCGCTGCCAGAGTGTCTCACGGCTCCTGTCGTTCCAGAGCATGTCGAGGTACCTCATGCGCGCTCTCTGCTCAGCATCGGCGAAGGGGTAGCGGACACTGGGAAGCATGTGCAAGCAAGGGCTGAGAAGCTGAACCTCGGTCGCGAAGACGGAAAGCTCACCCTGCTCACCCTCCTTGAGGTTCTTGGGGTTCGTACGGCCGGGGAAACCAACGATGCCGATGATATCACCGCGGCGGAGGTGGGCGTGCTGCTTCTCGAAGGGAACACCGCCCTCCTTGGCCAACTGAGCCTGGCAGACGACCTGCATACGGGTACCAATGCTCTTGGTGTCGGCAGAGGTGCGGATATCTGTTGCGCATCACACCCAGGTTAGCGCAAACACTCCTTCCCCTTCACGACCAACAGAAACACATACCGTAGAAGATCAGCTTGGAACCGGCAGTACGGATGTTGTAGATACGGCCAGCGATCCTGAGCTCCTTCTCGGGGAGGGTCTCGCCGGTCTTGAGGGAGCCGAACTCCTCGACAAACTTGAAGTCATCGTAGTCGACCTGGAACTTGTGAGGGTATGGGTTGGTCTCGGGGTTCTTGAGCAGCTCGTTGACCTGACGGGTACGGATCTCGTAGTACTGGTTGGGGTTGAGGTCCTCCTCGCCGCCGGCAGCGTTCTTGGGCTTGCTGGAGGTAGCCTTGGGAGGAGCAGCGGCAGCCTTGGCAGCCTTCTCGGCCTCCTTCTGGCGCTGCTTCTGACGCTTCTTGAGCTCGCTCTTGGAGATGTGCTCTCCGGTGACCTCGTCGAGATGGAGGTTGGCGAGCTGCTCGGCCGGGGCCGCGGGGGTGGTGGCACTCGAATCCGCCATGGTTATCGTGTATATTGCTGTCCGGGATGAAAGGACAAGCTACAAACGATGCGCAAATACAAGTTGCGACTTTTCTCAAAGGGCGAGTTGCAAGGGGAGGGCGTCTAATTTTTTTTCTAGAGGCGACACTGGCGTTGGTCGCGATTCAATTGACAAACAAACTTGAACCCACAGCGGGGTAATTTTTTCGACTCGGTGCCGTTAACGGGGGCCTACAGCGGGCTGGCGGGGTGAGTCAAATGTCACAGTGGGCGGGTATGCTACTGTTTGACTCTTCAAAATGTGGCTCACACGCTCTGTGGCTATCAGCACTGCCACATGTTTACTTGGAAAGGGGGTGAGAGCTGTCACGTTAAGGACTCATTCCCGTCATCCACGTCGTTTGATTTCAAGTTGTTCCCCACAAAGGTATGGCGAATACCTAACAATTTATGTGCATTCTTTGATCTGTAATAGCTGGGAACGGTGTGAAACAAGGAAGGAAGTCACTTACCGTTATCTTCTACGCAAGTGTCCAAGTGAGCTTCGCAGCTCATGCTACATGCCTAAGACGAGCATCTTCCCTGCATGCATATACCATATCCAAGTTAATGTAGGTAGTCTGTATCACGGGCTGATGTAGAATATCAAGAAAGCATTGTTTTGATTCGATTTTGAAGAAGAAAAGGTATTTCGGACTATGATTGAGTCACAACGAAACCAGCACCTGTGAAACTTGAACGAAATCGCATTTGCAAGAAGCTTGTATAACAACAACCAGGTCAAATGATAGCCATAAAACCACCGCTCGAACACCGTGAGCTAAGTCCACCGAAGTTTCTATTCTGTTAAAAATTGAGACATAAGAAAACATCCAAAAGCCTCAAAAGCTCCCCAAATCTGACTTCCTGACCAACTTATCCATCACTAGCGTACCTATATGTAAATGAGCAATGCCTTTAAAGGCTTACCTTCCACTGCTGCATGGAGCACTAAAGATTCCTTCCTAAACACACTGGCCACCAAGCCTTCCAGGTTTCTTCCGTTATGAATTATGGATCGATTCCTCGGCAGAAAAGCTGGGTCCCTTGTACATAGCACATGCGTCTATTAACTTGTAATGGCTTTGCCAAAGCCACGCGCTCGAATCTGATTGATTGTCTTTGGCGTTCAAGTAGCTCTTGAGCGCTGACGCCACCGAAATCCAGAAATGATGTATTGAATCACGAAGACGGGGTACGTCTATCTCGACCAAGTCGATGCTGTCCCGGCCGTCCAGGCTGGCGAACGCCTTGCAGAGTTCGCCTTCGGGCTTGACGGAACGTTCCCGGACGCAGCCCTCGAGTGCTGCCTCGATCCAGATTCTTCTCAGATCACTACCATAAAAAAGAAGAACGCCGGGTATCTCTAGCCCGACCGACTTGTTGCGGTCCTGGTCGTGGCGGTTAGGGATTGTGGTTTGGGGATCGGGTCGGGGCTTGACGGGACGGTTCCGGATGATTGACAGGGCCAACGGGAGGCCACCGCGGAGGTAGACGTAGGAGGAGTCTCTCGTGGCCATGTTCCCAAAGACACGGAAGACAGAAGTCGGACAACTGTAGAGCACTGGCAATGTCTCTGGGGTTGAGATGGAATACCTCTCTGAGGCTTCTTCCGACCAATTTTCCGCCCGCGCGGCGCGGATGCGTTCTTGCCTTTCGAGCCTGTCGCGACGCCGCTCGTGCCTGAGTTGTATATCGTCGACCATGATGGCGAGGAGAATAAAGGGATACCACTTCTGGGGTCTGATATGTTGATAGTGCGGTTTAAGATGAGCGATACTGCAGTCGTTCGTCGTTCGTGTGATGCGTCGTAGCGCGTATATGAGTGAGCTTGGTTTAGTGCCCACAGTTGCTGGACTTGTTTTTCGCTGCCAGTCAGCAAAGTTTGGTTGATAAGATCAGCACATGTGTGTCCTACGTTGGTAAGCCCTTGAATGAAGTAGACAGGATGTTAGAAGAACACTCTTCTGGTTGGTTGTTGTAGTAGGGTGTCGGTTGAGTTGGTTCCTTTGTGTGCAAGAATGGATACCGAAGCCGAAGGTAGGTATCGTCGAAGGATTGGGAGATGAACGAAATGCCAGGTTTCCCAGATATAAGGTAGCAATTTCGAGAGTTGTTGAGTCTGATCGAGTTATGCAGCTGATGGTATTCGATGAGAAGTGAAGAAGAGGGGATTAAGTCGGAGTCGAAATAAGGGACAGGGGACTCCAGTTTATAGACTTTCGACTTTTTGGAAACGTGTGCCTTCGACCAAAGGAAACAACCATCATGTCCGACCGATATGCCCGCTGCAAGAGGTCGGGCAGGTAAAAATTGTACCGGTAGTTTGCGAAGTGCGGCAGGTTTCTCACGCATCAACCTTGCCGACGAACCCTCCCTACTGTCCCTCACCAAGACTCGACAAGAACATGCAAGAAAGGTTCGCCAAGATCATCAAGTCGAAATCGTGCTATCGTCAGTGAGGACCATCAACGATGACATGGAGTTTCATGGCGAGTTCCTCCGACAGCTATGTGGCTACGCAACCACTAAAGGCAAGCATCAGCCGTACCTAGTGGGAATCTAGGTAAGAACCTCAGGGGAACCATCCCCGTCAAAGCAATGAATGAAACGTTCAAGTAAATTCTTGTGACTCATAACTGCAATGTGCATGCAGCGGACCTACGAGTCTATAAACCACACATATATGTTGGACGCAGTGCTGGTGGTTTTTTCTGCCTTTGCAGCTTGGCCAGAGCGGTTCTAACAGGAATGAGACCTGTTACGCTACAAAAATAGGTAATTTGCCTGTTGATAGTGCAAGTTGATCCGCAAGGGACGAAGCCCGAAAGCCGCAACGAGACTGTCGAATTCGGGACCTGCGCTTTCCAAGTCCATGAATGCACTTGCATCTCTGGTGATAAAATACCTTAGTGCACGACCTCTGTTAGCATAAAGTTCCAACGCATGGAAACGAAGTAAACCTAGAATTCCGGGAAAGCGTGTGATTTATGTGCTGAAACAACACAGCACGTCGTCGGCGATGTAAGTGTTAGTCAGTCGTTTGCGAGTGACAACAGGCGTTGCAAGGTGAAAGAGAGGAGTTTCGGAGTGCGCCAAGTCCGAAATCTCGGTGTAGGCACACCGATCCGCCAGACCACCCTCACCGTCTCACCGGTAATAGATAAAACGCACAGACCACTCCCGTCATCTCCCCAACACACAACATCGATGACCGATGTCAATCGCCGCCAGCTGCCAATCGCTTTGCTGATTGACGTCAGGTCGTATGCCATTGATTGCTCTCGTCTCGAAACTCCAGCAACATCCCAATTTTCTTGTGAGGCTGTGATCATATCGTTTCAGGCGATCGATTGAAGAGCGGTGACGATCCATTTGATCGAGGCCAAGTGACTGGTTACGGCAGGCTTCATAGAGAAACCCCGAGATAATGGTCACAAGAGCAAAGGTAAAATGAGACGGCTCGACGGGCCGTGCGTCTTTCCGCACGGATGTTTCCTGTCTCTTACTCTCCTGTCTCTGAAAACATCCATTGTTGCCAGAAAGGGGGTCAAAACGGGTTGGTCATAGGCGGTCAGTGTTTGGTGAAAAGTCCATCAAGCCACAAGTTGAGAAGTGTCTGATTGCCCTCAGATGGCCTTGGTGAAGGGTGTCTGATGAAGAGGACAGTTGCTCCGCATAAACCGAACAGAAAGCTTGGCTCGCTTGGCTACTAGTTGTGAATCGCACCAGTGTGACTGCCCCACTGCGAAAGAAAGCCGAACATTCCTCGGCATTTGAAGGATGATTGCTGATCCGTTGAACTCATAACGTTAAGAATGCTGACAAGCTTCGAAAGTGAATTAGATACGTAAAAAGGTTAAAATGATCAATATCAGCGAACGAAGCTGTTTGTAGAGCTCATATGGTCAACTGGATATTCTTTCTCTGGTATTGTGAACGTTTGGATTCTGCCCCGCTCGGTGACTTCCGTGATGTTACTCGAACTAAGAGCGCATGTGTCCGGCCTGGAAAAAGTGGAAGTTGGAACATTGCCGAAGTTCATTCCCTTCACATCCCGGCGTTTCTTGGGCTTCCGTCATCGGTCACTGGGTTGTCTTGGTGTTTAGTCTACATGCCTACTCTGACAAGTTCCGTAATCAACCACCGCTGCCTCTCCGGCGTCTGTTGTACCCCCACTGTCAGACTGAACAAAGGACGGGAACATGGGAGGACTGACTGACGGCGGGAGCTGGAGTCACGGGGGGTTGTCTCGTGTGCCTCCACTTCCCCAGGCAAAAGGTACAAAATGACCAATGGTAAATCCAGACCTGCAGGTGCAAAAAGAAACCATCGAGGAGTACAAGGGTCGGTTGCAATGAGGACGGAATTGAGAATGGTGAGAGGAGTCGCCGAGTGGGTTGCGTCTTTTTAGTGTAGTGGTTTTTGACAAGCAAGAGTGGATCAGCCTCCAATGGCGGGGATTCATTGTAACTGCAAAGCCTTTGCCCCCGCCGCCGCAGCGGGAAGTCTCTCGGGGCAGTTGAGGAATTGAGAGCATCCATCCATTTCCATATCATCCAACAGCCTTCCAGCCCTCTTTGATCTTTGGTATATAATTTGAACCAATTGGCGATCCTTCCCAAACCCCGCGCGCTGATGACTGCCTGTGCCGCCTCCCGTTGTCGTCTTCTTCTTCCATCTCTCGGAATCCTTTAAACGCAATTCTACAACCAACTGAAAAAAAAAAAAGGGGGGGTCCGTTCATCATTCAGCCCTGCATCTGTGCGCTCTCCGACAGCAGCTAAGACGCACGCACCCGAAACGTTGGTTGTCCACGACATTCCAGACTCTCACCATCCCGTCCTTTCGCAGTCAAGCCCACACTTCCGCCCCGTCCCGTCCGTCTTCAAATCGATTAAGTTCGGACTATCCGCCCACCAACCAACTCCTGCGCCCGTCCGCCTATTCAAAGTCAATTCGGCCACAATACCTCACACATCCGAGTCGCCGACCACCTCTCTACTTCAAATATACCCTCGAATCCGACTTCGCTTGAAGACCGCGATTCGCCATTGGAACCCAAGACGCCATCTTATTCCCGAACATCTTACCGACCTATCCGGCTCTCGGCAACTGTCTTGCATCGTCATTAGCACGCTCGCCCTGACGGGTTAACCCCACCGGTCATCTCGTCAAAACAAGCTCCGTCGCTGCCGCTTATACAACGTGTGGACCACCCCGCATTGTGTCGCTGGATCATCTCGCATCGCATCTACGGCAAGCCGCCTTAAGCGTCCCATTCCACCCCAGCTGCGTCATCCGTCTCCCGGGACGCATTGCTTTGCGACACCCGACCCTGCCGGTACCTAGTATCGCAACATCTACCTAGTGGAACGAACGAAACCTACGAATATCACACATCACTATGTCTTCCCAATCTTCGACGGGCATGGCGACTCCCGTTACCTATCCTCCTCCTGAGCAAGCCTCGACTGGCAGCACCATGGTGCCCTATACCTTTCCCCAGGCCAAGCTAAAGCTCCGGCAAACACAGCCTGGGAGGACGCCCTTGGTCCTCGTGGCTTGCGGGTCTTTCTCCCGTAAGTTCTCGAATAGCATGTACACTGTTAGAAACGGACTTCATTAACACTTTCTGATATACAGCCATCACATTCCTCCATCTCCGCATGTTCGAAATGGCCTCCGACTTTGTCCGATTCAACACCAGCTTCGAAGTCTGCGGCGGCTACCTCTCCCCCGTCAGCGATGCCTACAAGAAGGCTGGCTTAGCGCCCGGCCATCACCGCGTGGAGATGTGCTCCCGTGCCGTCGAGCACTCATCCTGGCTAATGGTCGACCCGTACGAGACGGTCACCTGCGACGAAAACGGCGAGCCCGCTTACGTGCCCACAGCCCGGGTGCTTCGACACTTTGACCACGAGATCAACACCGTGCTGGGTGGTATCGAGGGCACCGATGGTGTGCGGAGGAAGGCCAAGATTGCGCTTCTCGCTGGCGCGGATTTGGTCATGTCAATGGGTATGGAAGCCTTCTCTGCTCCCACACGCCACCTACTTAGGAATGGTGGATATCGCCGTGTATCGTTGCACAAGCTGACCCTTTGTATAGGAGAGCCCGGTCTTTGGTCGCCGGTCGATTTGGGAGTCATTCTCGGCCAGTACGGCGCCTTCATCATTGAGCGCTCGGGAACCGATATCGACGAAGCGCTTGCTACGCTGAGGCAGTACGAAGATAACATTTGGGTCATCAGCCAGGTGATACAAAATGACATCAGGTTCGTCGATCCCTGGTAGGAAGGGACCCTTAGGGGACCCCTTGTACCACCACACCACATCGGGTGAAGCTAGTGGTAATTTGACTGACACGCAAAACTTTTCTTACCACAGCTCCACCAAAGTCCGTCTTTTCTTGAAGAAGGATCTGAGCGTGCGATATCTCATCCCCGATCCTGTTGTTGAGGTATGTTATCATCGACTAGTTAACATTTCGGAACTTGACCCTAATGATAGTTTGCATCTAGTACATTGAAGAGCACGGCTTGTTCCAAGACGAGAAGTCCAGCAAGAAGAAGAACAACGAGTCCTCATCAACAGGAGGCAAAGACAAGGAGAAGGAGAAGCCAACAACCGCCGACGGGACAAATACCCCCTCAAGCTCGACCGAGCAGACGACACAACAGAGCTAGATGCTCAAATGCTGGTCTCCTACGCACGACATGAATGACTTTGTTGCGCTCCTCGAGGTTGTGCCTCCAAGCAGTGTGGTAGCTTCGGGTAGCTGACTTTCAGTATTTTCTTTTAGAAAGAGAGAAAAGTAGAAGAGCGAGATCTCTGATCTTAGATATGGGGAAAGATTTTGACGTGGGGAGAAAGCGGGTAGATGGCGTTTACGGTTTTGGCTTTTTGGTCTACGCGGGAAATGAATGAACATGAACACCAAGGTTCACTTCCGCTATTAAGGATGATGGATGGATTGATTTTTCTTTTACCCTTGATGGAAGCATGGGGGCCTCTCTTTGTTTGGTTATGCGCGCAGCTCTCGCCCGCGATTTGGATAAGGAGGTTTTGTTCACCTTAATCATCACATAACTCCCCATTGCTACTTGGCTCCTTTTGGCGCTGCTCTTCTTTGCTGCTGTCAGGATATATATGGCTTTGGTGATATCACTTCACGCCCCCTAAGGTGTTTTCTAGCCCAGCGTAGGTTGGAAACCGTTGAAGATGATACCATTTCGCAACACGTCCTTACTTTGTCTTGTTGATTTTACTATACCGAAGCGAGCTAAGACAGCGAGCAAGCCTTTTTATATAGCCCTTGGTACCTTTTGCCCTTTACCTAGAATCTCTCCACAGACCAGTTAATTGTATCTATTCCATTTATCTCCGGACTTTAGAAGGAATATAAGCATTACTCAGAGGAGGTTGGTGGGGGAATTCCACCTGACACTGTGTAACAAGAATGGCCGGCCGTTCAGACCATCGATCAACAGTGCTTCACTTTACGTCTGTGAATTGATTCCATGAGGAGTGAGGAGAGGAGCGAAGAGAGGAGTGAAGAGGACTAAGGTAGATAGAGGAATAATGAGAAGTGAGAATAATTATAAAAAGAGGACAGACGAGAGAGAGAGGGAGACGAAGTGTTGCGGCACTGGTGATGTGAATATTATTACGCTGTTAACTACCGTCCAGCAACATTATAACCCAAGGGCGGCTAATAGTGTCCCCGGCATCTACTTGGAAACAGGCAATTCGATATAGTATACGTAAGTATACACATTTAATCCCGACTTGAACTACGAATGGAGGCGTCATCAAGCATAATTTCCTCCTCCTCCCCACTCCCGCCCGCCGGGCTCACTTCTGGTCTCAGTTATAAATATATTCCGTTGCCACTGCACTCTCCCATCTCCCATCGGTAGTAGTTTATGCATGTCAACCAAGTACGACAGCGCAAAGTGAGCACAGCCTGCCTACTTGTAGGTACGCATCTATCTATGCGCGTGAGTAGCTAATTTGCACTATGCAGCTATTCAAAACTCTTCCTGCGGTAATACTCCTAAGCATTACTTCTCATTCCCTGCTTTTTCCTTCACTCTACGTAACCGAATTCGGTTGGCACGAGCGGCGGAAGGCGATAGTGCCAGGCTACACTCTTCGTCGGTGGAACTTGAGGAAACCGTTTCGGGTCCGGGCCGGGAAGGAGGACCTGAAGGCTTACGTTCGGGAGTCCTAGGTCCATCAAAGGACTTCTAGTCTGTGCTCATTGCCTCCTCCCCACCACCAGTACCTCCTGATGACCCTTCAGTTTGCGGCTGCGTTTGCTTGTTCGGCCGTTGTGGTTCCTCTGTGCCGGCCATTTCAGCGTCTTCGTCGTATTCCTCCTCCTCTTCACCATCATCTCCTTCCTCGCCCTCCTCCCCTTCCTCGCCCTCTTCGCCATCGTTATCATCATCTTCGTCGTCTCTTATAACATGCGTAGTGTTCTGAGGTTGCTGCAGAGCTTCGTTTGACGAGTTCGAAGCGCTCCTCGCGGCGTAATCGGCTGCTACCGCTGAGTAGTAGCTTGCAATAGGATTATGGGATGAGGGCCCACCTTCAGGCACAGACTGCGTGGCTTGAGGAAATTGAGGTTCAGTTACAGGTTGGTATACAGGCTGCTGCTGGGGCTGGTGTTGTGGCTGGTGGTGCATGCCACCATTTTGTTGCACAACCGGCTGCGGCGGCGGTGGTGGTGATGGCAGCGTTGGCGGCGGTCCGTTCATCATAGGTCTTTGTTGCTGTTGCTGTTCCTGAGCCGGTGCCGGTGGACCTTGCCGTCCAGACTGGACCACCTTCTTCCAGCGATCAATAGCCTCCTTACATATCGTGTTAAGATCCCCATGGCGATGTTTGGGCTCCAGTCCCACGCCAGACACTCCATGCACGACCATCAGCTGAGACATGTAATCAGTCAGCTTCTTCTCGATTGGAATCGTAGCGGGAGTCTGCAGCTTGTACTCGCGCGGCTGCTGGAGCATGTTGAGGTGTTCGATCTGCTGCTTGAGGTTGTTGTTCTCCTGCTTGATGCGGTGCTGTTCTTCTTTGAGGGTGTTGATCTCCTTTTGCTTGCGGGCCACGCTGCGCGCCAGCTCGAGCTGCCACATCTTTTCGCGGTCGAACTGGCTTGAGGCTTCCCAGACGCCAAAGCTCTTCTTCAGGTGCTCCGCGACGGCTTTTTCAAGGGACTTGTTAATGGTTTCGGAGCGCCGGATGGCTTCCTTGATGTCCACCTTGACAAAGTTGACGGGCGGCGGGTAGCTAAGGTCCTCGTTGACGGCGGTGGTGGCGGCTTTGCAGTTGATGCGCCATTTCTTGAACTCTTCCTGGAAGTGGCTCTCGAGGGCTTTGAACTGGTCCCATCCGGGCGGCTGAAGAGACCATGAAGTGGGGGTCGGGTAGAAGGTGCAGGAGAATATGGTGGGTGGTGGTTCGAGGCATTGGAGGACGAGGGCAGGGAAATCAAGAGTTAGAGGGTCAAATTCAAAAGGCATCGAGTGAACATCGATATGTAGTCTGTCAGATGCATGTTAGCACCATGCCGGACTATGGGTTGTAACGGGATAACTTACTTGGCAGCCCTCCAGGAGCAAACCATCTCACGCAAGGCAAGCTCGGCCGCTCTCGCCGTGTCCTGGGCATCTTGAATCAGTTGCCTCGGATCAGGTTGGTGATGCAAAGGCTGTTGGCCAAAAGAAGACGTATGCGGTGGCGGCGGTGGTGGTCCAGGGGCCTGCGTCGTCGGGCCATCTGGGAGAGCCTGCCTCTCTTCCGGATGTGAAGCAACGCCGTTGCTTCTTTGGGAAAAGTCAATAACTCCGGTCACCTCCCAAGGAGTGTTGAAGGGGTGACTCCTCCCAAACGCCGTGCTCACACTTCCCCGATTTCTCTGGGTGGCAGTCGGAGCCGGAGACTGGACGATGTCGGAGGGGGCAGGACTGATGCCGTCCTTGGAAGGTGCTCCCGGTGTTTCACTGCCGGCAGCAGATGCTGAGCCGTGTCGTCGCCTGGAGGTACCCTTTGTTCTCCTCCTAGTTATCGTGCCGCGAAGGCGTCTGATAGCTGTGACATCGTGAATGCCGTCAGGCTGTTTGGGATTATTAGGTCTGATGTAGAGGTCGAGATGGCGGCCAAGGGAGGATGAAGTAAATGGCGTGCCGCACCAAGGGCACTTTTTGTCCTTGATATGCTTTGGGCCATTTGGGGTTGACTCAACCGAGAGAGCTGGTGTTTCTGACTCGGCCATTTTGTCTGTTTGATTTGGTTCCGGGCTGGTGGTGCCGGTGCCGGTCCCGGAGATGCGGAGTTTCTTTCCGGAACGGTAACTGCGGTATGGAGTCACGAGATTCCGGGTTCCGAGCTCGGATGAAAGAGCTTCAGCTGCGATGACAATGGGGCTACGCCGCGACGCGCAATTGGGATTGCGCAGTATTGGTGAAGAGAAGTGCTCTGTTGGTTGAGAAATCCAGCAAGTCGGAAGTGGATCCGGACCTCTGGTCTCGGGGTTCGGAAATTGTGACGGTGCTCCCGTGAGAATTTTGTTACGCTGTCTCGGCGCGAGGGGAACAGTGCCTCAACGTGAATTATCAGATGAATGTGCGGAAGCTAGCGACCCCTCGGGTTGAGACGTGATCAAACTCTGATATGCGCGCACCGTAACAAGCTGTGGGTGAAGTAAGGATGTGAAGTTATGGTTGTCTTGGTGATGATGGTCGAGGATGGGAACTGCCGTCCCTGCTCAGAGATCATTCACCGAACTACCATAGGTTGTTGCGCAAATGGATTCAGGCCTGGCTGGGTCAGTAGGAATGTGCTGTAATGCAATGAGAGTTGTCCCAAGCGAATGGGTCCCAGCTGGCTTTGGGGATGAAGAAGGGAAAACGTGACAAATTCAAGATATCGCGTCCAATTCATGAGCGGGCCGGGGCCCCAGATGTAAACTTTAATTGGGGACGGGAACATGATCCTCTCCGTTTCTGTTCTGCTCTTTCCGCACAGTATAGAGGGAACTGTACACTAAAAGCTGCCAGGGCCCTTACGCCGAGCTGTAAACAGGGAAGGCAGCTGTACCTTTTCTTGTACACCATCCTTGCCCGGGCTTGGCATTATTTTCACTAGCTCATTTTCGAGCGTGGCTACCAGATGCTCAAGAGACGATTTCCTTACAAAGATCATGTTGTTAATCACTCCGCACATGTCGCTGTATTTCATTCTTCCGTCTCTTGTTGATGCAAGGTGCTCACAGCATCAGCTTCGTTCTTTGTAAAGCCATGGTACCTTATCAGATCCAGGAACGGCCCGGTTGCACCTGCAGTGGAGAATTTGCATCTGCGCAAAAGATGCACCTTCAAATTGCGGTTGTTTCGACCAAACTCAAGGTCCATGAACACAGCTGAGCTCAGTGGGCAGCTCTGTCACATACCTATATTGCAGTACTTGACGCTGTCTCGTATCATCACATTGGAAAGGAGGCACAGCTGTGCATATATCGGAATATTGATAGGCAATACCCTGGGAAGTCTTGGGGAATATCCCGATCTATCGCCGCGATCGGTCGCGGCTCAGTCCTTCTCCCGTCTCCTCGCCCAGTCGGGCACGAGCCACCCGAGCCGCGTCTGAGGGAGCCCGTTCCTATCACTCTATCTACGCAAGAGTTTGAGTTCCATGCGATGCTTTCAACCATCTCGTCCATCTCCGATACGATTGCCTTGTGAGTTATGAAACCGACCCTTCATATTAGCATTGCACATAGGGCGACCAAAAGTCGTGCCATCAAGCAAACTGAAAGGGTTCTATGCGGTTTGTGTTCCATCACTTGCAGCTGGTTGCGCCTCTTATCATGTAGTGCGTTCTACCGCCTGCTCGGCGGAGAGAAGAACAATCAGCATTGGCGGCTTCTTTGAGTTTGAGCTGTCCATCATCTCATGTAGTGAGAGCTCTGTTATGGTGCGCTTGAGACGAAAGTCTGGTTCTGCTTGCGAGGACAACATGTTGAGTTTGAACAACGATGCCTGAAAACAGTGTTTTCCATCCGAGACCATACTTGCCCGAATAACAAGCAGAGCTCTTGGTTGCCTATTTCTTCCGAAGTTTGAAGTGGAAGCTTCTGTTTGGAAGGAGCCGCTGAACGGAGATTGCACTCGAAAGTTTTGCTACTGTAATACCGTGGATCGTCTGACGTCACCAAAAAGGCGATATCTAATTGTGCAAGTCAATCGCACATGCCTTCCGTCGCTGAGCAAACGGAATTCGAACCATATAAACCGTGGGAAGAAAGAATTGGGTTGAGTATTTTTCTACCACATTCATCATCCTTTTGTTTCAGTATTCTGTCGTGTATGTCAAGTTCTTCGGCCGCACATCATTGCGCCAAGGTCACCAAGTCGTCAAATGATCTGCCGAGTCCAGACTTTTGGGATTGACCAACCAGAATTGCCTCAGCCACAAGTTGCCTCCAAATTATCCCACGCGAGGTCACGTGCACCGAGCTCGCCACAGGCCTACCAGGTCCTCAGCCTCCTTGCCTTCCCCACTGTTTTCGCGTCGGCGCGGTGATTCTAGCACACTGCGGCAGACTGTCCGAATCTCCTCCGTTCGCGCACCTTGACAGCACTTGTACCAGGACTGCCCACACGAGGTTGCCTTTCTCTCCGAAATCTCAAGCAGAAACATATTCGCATCAGCTATATCACTCGACCAACATCATCGCGCAGCTCTTCATCCGCCCGGCCAAGCCAACACAAGATAGTTCCTTTTAGCACCCGAAACCCCCAAATTCGCGTCGCGCTCGCCCATCCTACCACCCCTCGTAGCGCCACTGTCTGGATCGTCGCGACACTCCAACCGCAGCATACCCACACGGATCCAAGTTCAAACCATACATTCGTAAGATGCCATACGACCCTTCAGCTCTTAGCGACGAGGAGGCTGCCTCCGACGTTGAGTTGGACACTCGTTCCGCCACGTCGAGCAGCAAGAGGTCGCGAGACAAGAAATCTGCAAAGTACTCCATTCCCGAGCCCGAGGATTTCGAGGACGAAGAGCAGAATGGAGATGGCGCTGAGGAGGGCGCTGAGGACGACGAGGAAGACGATGTCGAGGAGGATGTCTACGTTGTGGAGAAAATCCTCGACCATATGCTCAACGACGATGTACGCTACATTGTTGCACCGAACCTCATCTAGCACACTGTACTAACACGCAACTACAGAATGAGCCCCTCTTCCTCGTCAAGTGGGAGGGTTATGAGAAGAAGTCTGACCAGACCTGGGAGCCTGAGGAGACGTTGAGGTAGGGGTCGCGGACGTTCAAACATTGAGTCGTACTGTCTTGCTGATACAATCTTGCTTGTTACAGAGAGGGCGCCTCGGAGAGGCTCAAGGAGTACTTCGTGAAGATTGGCGGGCGGGAGAAGATTTTCGAAGCCGCCGCCATGGCGCAAAAAACAAAGAAGCGTGGCCGTCCTTCCTCTCACTCTGGCACCCCTCAAGCCAGCAGTAACAAGCGGTCGAGAAAGAACGGCGACCATCCTCTTGACTCGGAGGAACCGCAAACAGCCAAGAATGCGGCCTGGAAGCCACCAGCGGGAAGCTGGGAAGAGCATATCGCTCAACTCGATGCCTGCGAAGATGAGGAGACACACAAACTCATGGTGTATCTGACGTGGAAGAATGGCCATAAGACCCAGCATACAACCGACGTCATTTACAAGAGGTGCCCCCAAAAGGTATGTTCTGCCCCCCTCTGAATCTGTCTCAGGAGTCCCGACTGATAACGGTGGCTAGATGCTCCAATTTTATGAGCGACATGTGAGGATCATCAAGAGGGATCCGGACTCCGAGGATCGCGAGGCCAGCGTCTCGCACTAGAAGACCGAGGTGGCTATTCCTGAAAAACTCGAGTCGGCACCCCCTCCTGTTCGGCGGCGAAGCGACCGTCGATCCCGGAAGTAATGTCCTCCACGTTCTTCACCCGGTTCAAGGTGGCTTGGATCGTCTGTTCACACAATCACTCACCACCACTTCACGAGGCCTCATAAGCGACAATCGATGAGCAGTACTTCGACTGAGGAATCACTTCTGGAGCGACTCACCGCCCGGCCGGCTAGGACCATCTTCTTGTTTCTTCCGATTTTTTTTGTTCAAAATATTGTCGAATGCGCAAGTTGGGTTTCGGCGCGCTTCGTGTAGGAGGCGCGCGGCTGTTCGGTGTTCACATTGTTTTAAGCAGGGTCTCAATTTATTTCCTTCTTCTCGGCCAACAATTTCGTCGGTGGCAATGCGCGACTGGAAGCCCTTCAGAGTCTCCGCCCACGTTCCAATGTATTCAACAAGGATCTGTTCATTTCTGTGGCCGCTATCTACACTGGAACTGCCACGTCACTTTCATCAGCATAATCACCATGCTTGCGGTCATCGGGTTTCAGGGAGCGGGGGCTTGAGATGGCCTGTACTATCATGTGTAGCAACGGAGTGCGGTCTGACATAGCTAGGATCTGGAATATCATTATAGATCTCTGCGTTGAAAACCTGGAGTGATTTGCACATGTTGAAGATGGTCCCGTCAGCTCCCGCCAGGGGTAACAGCTCCAAGTACCTGACGGTGGTGACTAGCTTCCAAGTCCTGTGTTTCTAAATGCGGACGAATGAGTGGCCCGTGTCCACCCAAAGCAACTGAACTGAATGTTACCCCTGTCCATCCGATCAGCCAAACGTCGACCGAACGCCAACCGGAGGACGCGCCCTAACGTCAAACTTGGCGGGGCTCGCAAGGTACGACGCTCCGGCTGTTTACCAGCCTTCTTCTTTTCTCTGCCCTGAGACCACTTACGATGCGCCTTACAGCTAGGCAGGCTTTTTTGACCTACGAAATGCCGGTTGTAAGCAAATGGTAAAGAAGGTGGCGGGGTGAATTGGGCAGATCTGTGACTTGACTATTTCTTGCTTTGCCCGCCCACCGCCCACTTTTACCACGCGCTGCTCTGCTTGCTTGCTTGCTTGCCGCCGTTGGAAACTGGAATGCGACTACTGTGATGCTATCGACTCTTACCGCCTTTCCTAGCCGATCTTGTTGTCTGCGATTCCGAAACTGCTTCTATTCCCCCTCCTCTCTCCATTACCAACAAACGGGTTTCAAACGGGAGCTTGGGTGAGGAAAAGAGACGACGAAGCAGAGACCGATTCGGAATCCACATCGACGACCGACTGGACGAAAAGCCTATACCGCCTATCCGCCATTGCAAGAACACGAAGTTTCAAGTTCAACAACACCACCTGCATTAGCACAGCATCGGTTGCGGGGATTCCAGAACATCTTGAGCACTAAAGCGGTCTGAAACGACGGAAGCTTAAAATAAGCTCCAAAGTATAAAGTTCGACGATCTTCTGGATTTGTTCTGTCAGGCTGCTTCCCTGTAACTACAATTCTCCCTTTCGGTATCTTCAGAGTTCAGACGAACACGATTCTTGGGTGAGTTTGCACGAGTCCGTCCAGATATCCCACCTCAGTTTATGACTTTCCATACACAAAGCCGCGAAGATGAAGAGAAAGGCAGAGGCTCATGAAGCTAACACGGAGTAACAGAATCATCCCATCTCAAAGTTCATCCAAACCACTTACACCTAACGACAACAACAATAACAACAACAACAAACACCACCACCACTCCGGCGTCAGCCACCCGAACTCCCAACACGTTAGACCGAGAGTCGACACCAACAACAAACAAACAAACAAACAAAACAAGAGCTCGAAATCCGACAAACTCCCAAACAAATAACCGCCCAAAATGAAGGGAAACGACGTCATCGCCGTCATCATCATCGTCCTCTTCATCGTCTTGGCCGCCATCGCCTTCGGCATCTACCGCCTCGTCAGCGTCGCGCGCCAGGCCCACGGCACCGTGACGACCTCGTCGAGCGGGAGCAGCACCAGCTTGACGGATGATGATGAGCATGAGCATTCGAGGCGTTAGCTAGTGGACTAGTGCTTGCGCAGTTGTAAAAAAAAATCGCATTGAACTTGGGAGGGAGAAAGAAACTCGGAGCTGGATGGGTTCAGGCTTTGAGTTTGCTTCCAAAAAAAAACCAAAAAAAACCGGGCTGCCTCGGAGAGGTACCGCCCCGGTAGCTGCTCGCTCGATACAGCAACACGGATTGGATGGCTTTCATGTTTACTGGTTGCATGGACAACGTCGAAGATCGAACGACAGGAATCGTCTCGTCATTTGACACGACACCTCTAACGACTGATGGAAACGACGGACACGGTTCACGGAAGCATGAGCCGAAACCTGAATACGGACATGCCCTACCCATATCACGTCTGTTGTTAAAACACACACGAACGACGACACATAGAAAGAAAGAAAGACACGGGATGACTGACGAGTACATGATACCTGGTTATCATCATTATCATTGGATTATACATGCCGGGCAGGATATACCACCCGCACCGCACTATCTACATACACCCTTGGAGACTGGGCGGGAAAGTGAATTGAATAGGATTGGATTGGATTGGATTGGGTTAGATCAACTAACTGACTACCACACCACAATGGCGTTTTCGGGGGTTTTCTTTTTCTTCTTTTACGCTTGGATGTATGTATGGTTTACGATTTCATTCCGGGAAACCTCGCTGGCCATCTTGGATTGGTGGATGTCGGTGAGGGATGATAAAGTACGGAGATCATGAGATGATATATGTATATGAAATGATTATGAGCGCATTTCACATCATTTGTGGTGTATGATACCGTATGATATATGGTATAGATTGTGTAAGAGGTGAAGATGGAGACACATCTGAGAGTGATGATGCGATGGGATGTGAGAAGAGTACGACGCAGGGAGACATCTTCTTTGAGAGTTGAAAACAACGGTCTATCAGTCATATTACCATCAACTGTCTAACATGTCTCAAACCGGCACCAAACGGAATAACTCGTCTAACCTAACACCATCTCTATAATCAACGCTTATACTCCCTCTACCCCCCTACCACAACCCATCCCTGAAGCCACTAAACATCAATCCTCTCCCCGCCCTCCCTCTTCCCCCCAACCCTCCTAACTCCATCCCCAAACTCCTGCCTCAACCTCTCATCAACAGCCGCCATCAACTCGAACTGTTCCGTCTCCGTCAACGGCTTTGCGTCCCCCTTTCTCTTGCTCCAGCTTTCGTCCGTCTCCTTCAGCCTGACATCCTCCGCCTCCGCAACAAGCTCATAGCTCCTCCACTCCGTATTCTCCCACCCAGTCCCCTTGTCCAAATCCATCCCGTCAAAGTCCTGCGTCAAAAAGTGCAAAAACCCGCCGTGTGTCACCACGACGATGTGCTGCTCCTTTTCTTCTCCCACCCCGTTAGCCTGCGATCTGGCCGACGACGGAGAACCCTGCCGAGCCAACTCAAACAACCACCTCCTCGCCTTCTCCGCCCTAGCCTTCAGCTTCTCCATGTCCGGCCTCCAGGGGCTCTCAGGACTCTCTTTATCCTGCCACCCTTCTTTGACCAGTTCCAAATCTACCAATCCTCCCTGGGCGTCAAACTCCTCGTGTAGCTTTTCTGGAGCAGATCCGACGTCGCAGGGTAGGTTTGAGACTTCTTGCACTTCCGGTAGGGCTACCACCACACCCCGCTTCTTTTCACCCTGATGAGCAACACGTAGGCGTTCCACTGCTGGTTGGAAACTCAACAAACAAGTATAAAGCGTGCGGCGCATGGGCGAGGCGACCAGGTGGGTGATCTTATCGTGATGAGGAAAAGAGTCCCGGAGAGCGAAACATTGGGATTCGCCGAGGGGGGTGAGCGAAGGGTCGGGGAGGGCGTGGTTTGCTGCGCAGAGGTTGTGGTGGCCTTGGGCGTGGCGGACGAGGTAGATGATGGTTTTTTGTGACATGTTGAAGATGAGTGTGGTGAGTGACGGGGATGTGGATGGTAAGGTGGTGAGTTCGGGTTGGGTGCGGGTTGTCGTTGTTTTTGTTGTTGTTGTTGCTGTTGGGGTTGCAAGTTGGGATGGTATTGTGGTGAGACTTTCTCTCAGAGTTGGGAGTAACGTGGATTGGGTGGTAAAGTTGCTTTAAGGTCAGGTTGTAGAAAGATGGTAGGGTGTTGTCGGGAAGCAGAATGTTTGGGGTATGAGTCAGTATTCAGTACTACCTAGTCAAGAACGATGACTAATGAAAGGATGAGTCGAAGTCGAGGAAAGAGTTCTCGTCAACGGAGAGAAAACGGAGTCAGAACATCACAACATTGGGAACAACGAATACGTCACACACCTTCCCGGATTGTGATAGGCTTGGTTGGCAACTTCTGATACGGTCGATCAGAGGCGATCGTCGGACCGAAACACAACGAGGCAGGCGCCGACAAAGACAAACCCTCAGGGTTCTCAACCGATCTTGGTCCGTTCTCCGCAGGCCGCATGCTATGGGTCCGGGTGGATTCGACACATTCCCCGATTTCCCGGGCCCGGGGTAAAAGACACCGAGGCGGGTCTACAGTAATTACCCCTGCTCGTGCATGTACCTGAAAGTGCATAAAGCCCTCTAAATGCTTAGGATTTGGCGGCCGCAAATATTTAGTATAGGAAAGTGCATAAATGCATAAATGCATACCTATCGGCCGGCCATTTTGGTGTAATATGCACTTTCTAGCACATTTTGCCAGGCTCCTTTCAGCGCTCAACCCCTATAGTGACCCACTAAAACCCCCCAAATTTTCTACGTCAATGCGGCCTGGAGGTCTTGGCATGTGCCTGCTCGTGCATATGTGCCTCTAAATGCATACGAACCTCTGGCCAGGATTACATGCATTATCAGGGGTAATTACTGTAGTTGATGCATGTAAGCCATAGCTCCGAATCAACGCCGAAGCCGTACAGTTGCGAAAACACAAGAGCACATTTATCAGCCATTCCGTAGTTGTAGAACCCGTTGAAGGCTACAACTTCGATTTACATATCTTGTAATACGTATCGCATCTTCTCTGCCTCAACAAACATCACCGCCTAACTACATATGCAGTATCCTATCTACCGTGAATATCTCCCGCGGAAAATTCCATGCCAATAATGCACTACTATAACACAATGTCCAAAAGTGACAGTCACTCAAAGTTCAATAAGAGCTTCCTCAACAACAGGCTGCTTTGGGGCTGGCGCATGCTGGGGCGCCGAAGGGAACGCTTCCTGATTATATCCCGGATATGCCGGCGTCTGCTGAGGAGCCTGCCACACAGGTGGAAGAGGAGTCTGTTGCGCCGCTGAGTGCTGCCAGTATGGCTGTTGCGGAGCATGCTGAGGTGTCGGTGCCTGTTGATGGGCTTGCTGTGGGGTTTGCGATGGCTGGACAGGTGCGGAAGCAGGCGTTTGTGGCACTGACTGCTGGTAAGAATGTCCTTGCTGAGGAAGGTTGGGATAACTGTGATCAGGAGCTGCCACTGGGGCTTGCTGCGCTGGCTGATGTTGTTGCTGGGGCTGATTGGGATTGTAGTAATATGAGGCGTTCGGATCATTGCTAGGCACAGTAGGAGCTGATTCCGGTGCACCTGGCTGCGCCTGTTGAACATGGCCCGCTTGATTGGGAGCCGCCTCGTTACCTGGATAGTTGTACTGCGGTGCCTGAGCTGGAGGAGCATTGCCCCAACTACCTGTCCTTTGTGGCATCTGTTGCTGAGGGTACGGAGAATTCGTCGGCCCAACCACGGAGCTTCGCCTATCGTATGGTATATACTGTGACTGTGGTTGCGGTGGATATTGTCCATAAGGTGCGTGGCTGTAGTCAGGTTGCTGCTCGCCAGTATAGAAGTTTTCTGCTGTCCCAGGAGCGCTTGGAGCACTCGAGTCTAACGTGGGATAGGGACCAGCAGGTTGTCGAGGAGCCGCAAGATTGTACCCGCCAATGGTGTGCTGGCCATACGCCTTGGATAAACGTTCTTCAAGCATTCGGTCATAATAGCGGACGACAGTCGACAGTTTCGCATGTAGGTCAAGAAGGGTGTCTGTTTCAGGTTAGCTTAGACCGCCTATCCAGAAAATAGACACAACTTACCATGTTTGCTCATCGTCTCTCCATATGTGCGGGCAAGCTTCGGTCGTAGGGCGCCGATAGAATCGTAAAGCTCCTGAATCTGGGGTTCGCGCAAGATGGTTCCGGGCGGTTGCGTCTGGAGACGATCCACCAGAGTAGCAAAAAGGTTGATGTTCTCAGCTTCAACTGGAGTGAGCTCGTAATCGTTCTTTGGAAGCGTGAAAGGGGCAGTTGTGGAAGAGCTTCCGACGTTGGAAGTCTGTTCCTTGAGGGCGGCCGCATGTCTCTTCTTTTGCTCCTCCATATCTGCGAGCGAGGCGGCAATCGCAGCCTTGAGATCCTCATCTTCCTCCTCCGCAATCTTGGAAACCGAGGTGGGCTGCTTATCCGCTCTCGATTGTGTGTTGTTCGCCGGCTCCGAGTAACCACGAGAGTAACTCTTTACTTCCTCTAGACTCATAGCCAAAGCCCTCTTGAGGTCTTCGTCAAAGCTATCGTCCACTCGAGCGTCGCGTGGCTGCATCGAAGAGCTCTTGTGCTTGTGGTGGTGATGATGGCGACTTGATGAATGGTGGTGCTTCCGATCGGACCCTCCAGATCTCCCACCCTTGTCGGTAAGTTTGGCGTAGCAGCCATCGTCTACACGAACAGCCTGCATGATTCCGAGATGAGGGAGGGGAAGGGATTTGCTCGAGCATTGTTGATCGAAGCAGTTGCCACAGTTGCGGCAGTGGTGCTTTCTGTTGGTGAACGTGAAGGCGGTCCGGCATCTCATACACACGTCCGAGTCAACCCATTCTGGAGGCTGTTGTTGTCCCTAGTCAGCTTCTGGCACATGGTCACAAAGCCGCCTTTGAGTAAACCTACCGCGCTGCTATCGATCATGCTGCTTGCTACCGTCTGCTTAGGGGGGAAAGAATAGCCCTCCCTCTGAAGTGTCTTGTAGACCTCCCCGATATATGCCAGTTCGTAGCGCCCTTCGGCAGCCATAGCCCATGACTGGATCAAATCGAGGATCTTGTTGCGAACATCGGGGTTCGGGGCGGCGGGACCAACGGCCTTGAGGAGGAGCACGAGGTTCTCCAAGAACTCGCGCGAGGCGATCTCGGCAAGGAAATGTGCGCCACCGTTTTTGACACATGTATCGGTAAGCTGGTGCCTGTTAGCATGACGCGGCCTGAGGGAGGGGCGGGACACGGTTGTAGCGGTGGGCATACGTTGAGGGCGCTCAGTTGTGTGTTTGGATTCTTGTGGTTGATGCGCTTCTTGAGCGAGCGCATGGCCTCTTTGGGCTGGACGGTTTTGGAGCGAATGACATCGGAAATCTCGAGGTTGAGTGCGATATCTTCCCTACACGAGGAACCGGACAGGTTAGATAGAAATTCGTACCAGAAGCGAGCAAGGAACTATGAGACTAGGCAACGTACAAGCTGCTGCTGGTGGCCTTTTCGATCTGCTCGTCAAGGGCAGTGTTGGCCCCCGAAGACCACCAACTCATCATCTTGACAGTTTCTCTCGATTATGCCCTCTTGGTGTGTGGCGTCAAGGTGGACAGGTTGGAGATGGGGACGATATCGTCGTGTCGGTGGTGGAGGCGGGAGGGTGTTCAGGTGGTTGGGTGGTTGTCGTTCTTTACCAGCCGAATGATTCAAAGTCCGTTGTCTTTCAAGGAAGACCCCCAGTACTGGGTTGCCGAGCAACTTGGCCGGCCGATGATGGTATGAACGGGCCGATGTCGACCAAGTGAAAAGTACGATATTGAGTTGGAGGAAGATGAAAGATGGAAGGAAGGATGCCAGCCACTGACGGTCGTCTCTGCCTGCCCGTTGGTTACGTATGAGCCTCGCAAGTACAGGAGCCCCGACCATCCATGCGCTGCCCGTTCCCGACTCGTGCTTCAGGATTCCCGCCCAAGCCCCCAAAGCGACCCAGAACCCAGTGCCTGTTAGCGCATCCAAGGGCCGGGGTACGTACCTCCCCCAGTTCTTGCAGAAGCGGAGCTGCGGGGTCTTGTTTCCACCCGACGAAGCGACTTGGGTTGCCCTGGCCGCTGTGCTCAGGTGAACTCCCACCGCCAGTGATGCAATCGCCAGCTGTGTGTTAGATAGGTAGCAATAAGCAGCGGATAGTGATAGAACAGTTTGAACAAGCAAATAGCCACATAGACCTAACAATACAGGCTACAAGACCAACACGGCTGCTGAAGAGACAGTCGGAAGCCTTCCAATCCATCCCGTCCCATGACGCATGCTCTTGCCCCTGTTGGTGTCCCCCAGACCCGAGTTCCCAGCGACAACAAGTCAACAAAACCCCACCAAGAAACCCACCAGCTGTACCTTACATTCACGGTGTCAGTCCCCACTTTTGCATCTGACCGCCAGATATATACACATCGTAAAAACGTCGATACGTAATAATAGTAAAATCTTCATTCAACTATATTATTACCAATTTAGAAGATATTTATAATTTGATTACTACTCTATATTCGTATAGACTCCCCATATCTATTAAAATCGATACTAAAGGATCCTAGTCAACCCGCTAACCTATACCGTATACGATTTGTACTAAGTACCACCGCGCCTATACCCGTATTAATTATACCTCCTAAGCGCTCCTTCCTCGATAATAATAATAACTTCCGACGGTTAAAACGGCTTTTACAGCCTAGTACCCGCGTAGTTCGAATAAATACTATTTTTAAAGCCGGAAATATAAATAATACTAGCAATAAGCGGACAGAGGATATAGAGGCGATAATAAGCGGCGCTATTGCTCTAAAGACTCCTAACTAGCTAGACCGGCCTAATCTTAAAATTATATTCGTTAATAATAATAATAATAATACGGTAGAAAGTAATAATACTACTAAATTTACGAAAGTAAATATTGTAGGCAAATAGTTTATTCGCTATGCTTCGTTTATACCCGCTAACCCTATATAGCGTATTACAATCCAACCGTTTACTATTATCGCTTCTCTAATTATTTCGACCTCGTTTACTCTTTTAATAATTATTTTATCCTTTCGAACTCCTACTATTATTTCCGCCGTTACTTCCGCTTATATTCGAATTCCTTGCACCCTAGTGCGCCTTCGGGTTAAGAAGTAGCTGCCGCCGCTTCCCCGTTATAAAACCCCTATCGAAGATAAAAATAAATCCTATTGTATAATAACCGTGAGTAATAGTAGGGGGGACGAATATCCACCTCTATCCTAAATATTACAAGTATTATAAAACGAGGTTAAAATCGTTGAAATAACGCTTCATATTTATACAGCGCCCGCTAGAAAATCGTATAAATTAAAAGTAGTACTAGTATTGCCCCCGGCGCCCCGGGTCCTCAATTATTTTAATATTTTACTTATATATAACGGTATATAGTTAGTAAATAGGAATTTTAACGACCTCCTTACAAAGCCCAATAAATTGCCTACTCTCGTTTTAAACGATTACGTACCTATTAAAAAGGACGACTTTAGCGAAGTTTATTTAAATAATTACAATTTTAGTATTAAGCTCCTAACTAAATTACAACGTATCGAAAATAACTTTATAAAAATTATTTGTAATAAATATAATATTATTGGTATAAATCCCTATATTATTATATAATATACGGATTAAGCGGTTAATATATAGGAAACGAATAGGAAAAGTATAATACTTTTTTAAAATTACGTTATCCTTAAGAGAAACAATTTAATTACGCTATTTAATAATAGTAATATTTCGAAGGTAATAATTAATTTCGTAGGGTAATTAATTGAACGATACTTTCTTATAATTATAGTTTACTTCCGTATTATTAGCGGATTCTAGTAGTAAAATAGTTCTACCTTTATATTTAGTACGTTTACTTTATTGCGAATCGCTTCTTTTATAGAACGGTTAATTAGTTATAATATTTTATAATTAGAATTATAATTACGATATAGCTCCCTTTATTTACCTTTTCGCCAACCTTCTTATTAGCTTTCTATATTTACCGCTACGTCTACCGCCGCGCCCGCTAATGTTTCTAAATATTTAAAGATAATTAATATTAGCCATAAATTAACGACGAATTTGATATTATACGAGTTTAAGGATAGGCACGAGCGCGAACGCGAAGTATAGAAAGAGGGTAGAGAATTTATTAATCTACTATATAATAAATTAGTTAAAGTATAGGGGTATAAATTTATTTGCGAGTATAAGAATTATTATAAAGGGTAAGAATATTATTAGTATTATATTTTTCTTAATTAGAAATATTATTTTATTTTAATAGTAAAGGATTTTATTATTTGGATTAGCGCTATTATTATTAAGCAGATTATAATTAACTAACTTCTATTTGAAATAACTTTATAGTAGTTTAATTCGTTTTAATAATTATTTATTCTTTTAGCTGGTGCGCTAATATTTAAATAGTTAAATAATTAGTAATTTTAATCGTTCGTACTATATGCTATCCCGAGTATAAAACGTAGTAGCGGTATAAGGGGTTTTATACCCGTATTTTAAGTTTTTAATTTTAATTTCTAAAATAGTTACTAAGCTAATAATAATACGTATAGGGTTAATAATAATAATAATAGCGTTAGAATACTCCTTGCCCTACTTTTTATACTTTTATTTAATAAATATAGGAGTATAGGTATAAATACGATAGGTATAAGATTATTAGAGTTTACGTTATTTATTTTATTTACGTTACTTAGCGGTATTAGTATTAGTACTAGTATTGCTTCTACTTCTTACGCTAGCGATAACCCTCAACCTTCTTCCCCTCTACTTTTATTACCACTAGATTAACCGCTTAATACCCACGTTATTAACTTTATAAAGTAATTGATCTTTAGATTCGCGCCGAGAGCTAGTGAAAATAATACGCTAAGAAAGGCGCTATATAGCTTTAAAAATTCCTTTATATTTAGGAGGTTATTATTCTATAACGTACGAAATTTATTACGTTTATAATATTTCGCCTATAGAATTAATAAGAGTATTTATATTGTAATTAAGAAGGCTATTAAGGACTATTTATATTTCGAGTGCGATTTTATTTAGCGGTCGTCGTTGCTATTATTGCGTAAGGCTCTAGTATTATAACCGTAGCAGATCCCTTCCTAGACCGTTAACTTTATAGAGTTATTATAATTATAAGGTAAGTATTCGTTTATTATTATTACGTATATTATTAACCGTTTATATTACTAATAATTATATTCTTAAATTCCTTTTGGAATATAAATTTCGTACCCGACCGCAACCTTCCCGCTTTCGACGACTATATTTATAGTAGCTTTATCGAAAACTACGTAAACGAAGAGACTAACCCCGACGATGGTTTACGTATAGATAATAACCCTACCGCTAGTGAACTAGAGTTTATTTCTATTAACGACGATAATGATGATGAAGATAACGAGTTTTAAGAGGGGGATTATATATACGAAGGGAGGTGAGTTCTAAAGAGGGGGATTATATATATAGAGGGATTGTTATATATAATAATATTATTTGAGGGATTTATAGTACTTTTAATACTTTTAGTACTTTTAGTATTTCTAGTACTTTAGGGAGTTTTTTTATTATTATTACTTTCTTTATACGTTTACAGTATTTTTTTATATTCGATTATACTAGTTTTTAGCTATGAATTACCCCTAATTTCGATAATATTTATTTCGCTATATTTACTATACAATCTAATATTTTATACTATTATACCCGTTATTTTCAATTTATATAGTTGATTTTTATATAGTATATTGTAATTTTTTACTTTATTAACTTTATTAAATTCGTTAAAAAGTATATATATTTAGCGATAATACTTTCGTATAATATTAATTCGTTAACCTACTTCTTATATTACCCCTTTAAGGAAGGTTTTAAATTCCCCCTCCTTTAATCGATTACTGTTAGCGTATTAATATTGCCGCCTTATATATACCTTTATATCGTTAAAATATATTTCGATAGGGTTGAAATTAAGGGAATATAGTAGTAAGAACTAGAATAGGATGCTTTTATTATTATAAGCGACTTTAATAGAGGGATTTTTATATTACAATATATTATTTATTATTAGAATACTATAGCAGTTAGGAAAGGGATTTATTTTAGGGAATACTTCTTCCTCGAGCTATACAATAAACTTAATTATATTAATTGCTCCCTTATAATATAATACGTCAATAAAGCTATTTATAATTAATATTAGTAGTAAATAGAATTGTTTACCCTTGGTTAGGCGTTATTTAACTATAGAAATATACCTTTTAACGCTTATTTTATATAATAAGCGCTATCCTTCTTATTAATTCTAAACTTATTATAAAATATATATATTTCTACTGAAAATGTCGAAATTTTCTATAGCTAGTCGAATTTTAGTAGATCACTATATTGGGAAGCTTTATAGGCTATCTTCTTATTACTCTATTTTAAAGTTTTCAATTATTTGAATATAGTCGCTATCGATATATATATATATTTAATTCGTTAGCGAAAAAGTATTATATTTCGTCGAAATAAAGGTCGGATTTATATCGAAAGAATTCGAAAATTTTCTATAGCGAATTAAATATAGTTCGAAATACTTGCAACTATCTTATATTAATTTCTATAGCCTATAGTGCTAGTATAGTACAGTTAAAGGGTATACGAAGCTTTGAATATAGTTTGCTAATTGTATTATAGTACTTCTTTAAACGTTAGACCTACTACTTACTAATGTAAATAATTTACGCGATTTTACGTGGATACTCGCTAGCGACTAGTATTACGTATATCGTTTACCGCTATTAGTTATTCGTATAATACGTTATAGCCATAATTATTTTACGTCGATACAGCTTCAAAATCCGGTCGAAATAGTAAAATTTGGGTGCAAATCGAGTATAAAACGACGGAGTTATCAATTTTTACGATCTGGAAAGTCGATGTTGATGCATGTGTGTGTATTTGGCGGTCAGATGCAAAAGTGGGGACTGACACCGTGAATGTAAGGCACAGAGAGACACCGTAACCCTTTCCTTGGCCGAACACCTGGCGCCTCCTCGATATCAACTAAAGGTACGTATGGAATGATTTACCCAAGGAACCGAAGCTTCACTTCATCCGAGCTGCCAAAAACAACACGAGAGAACTGGTTGCCCATTCGCTGCGCTGACTTTCCCTCCAGTTACGACTCGTGAGCGAAGGACAAGGAATCACAGATTGCTGCCACTCATGGTACCCGTCCTCGAACCGTCGTCATCCTGGCCCTCCTCTCCACGAACCACTCATTGTTTTCCGTTTCAAGACGACCAAGAAGTCAACAACAGCGCACAACCAGAAATCTTGGTGATATAGCGACAGACTGGCGATAATAGCAAACGCGCTCGACCGTCTTTATATATAACCGAATTGCCACCCTTTGCGCGCGCATACATCCTTCAGCAGCCGCGGCGCGCCATAGCAACTCGCCATCAACACTTTGCGCCTTGCGCTCCAGGTGCGCCCACGGAAACCATTCATATTTGGGACAGCACATGGCTGGATCTGCAACCATGGTTGATCATGCAACATCTTCGCATCCCGTCAACGGACAGAATGGCCACGTATTAGGAGGCTTGGACGGCACACACGATGGTGGACAAGGCCGGACCATAAACGGAGGAGGAGGAAATGGAGCAGGGGCCGGAGGAGGAAAGCGACCACCAATGCCGCATATCGACGACATCAAGGCTGTTACAGTCAGCATAGACCCCGCGACCCCGATTGACAGTGCTCTCAAGCTCGCCGATGAAGCCCTCCAGCAGGCCAAAGCCTTCCAGTCCTTTGGCAGGATTGACATGGCCTTCAATTCCTACATCAAGGCCAACATCATAGCTCTCGATATTATACCCAAGAATAAGGACTGGCCGGTGCTGGAACGAACCCGACCGAACGTATATATGCGACACCAACATCTCCTTCGACAGATCAAGATTCTGATCCACGACTTCGACAAGATCAAAGAGCAGATCAAACAGGATAACGCCAGAACGGGTGTCCAGCCGCTACTAGGCAGCCCAAATCAGCAGAAAATGCCCAGTGTTGGAAACGGCCATACGAGATCACACTCGAATTTTTCGTCAAATACCACAAGTCCCAACAGTTCAGTCTACAGCTCGCCTCAACAAAGTACGAATGCCTTGCCAGTCCAGTCAGGGTGGCCCTCGCCCGGGAGGTCCAAGCCGGCCGTACATCCCAAACCTCAAGCTCTCCACGGGCATGCACTTCAACAGTCTGGCGGTCCAGCGCCACCTCCTGCCAATAATGCAGCCCAAGACCTCGCTCTACGCTTCGCAAAGCTTCGAGCCAGCACCGCCAGCACCCCAAGTCTGACCAACACAACAACAGTACAGGATCCGCGAATCCGAACACAGCCTATCCCACAACCCATGATGCCAATAAGCCCACCGGCACCGCGTGACCCACCGAGGCCACAAGCACCGAGTGTCCCTCCTCCGGCTGCTCTAGCAGATTTGCCTCAAGTACCAGCTGCTATCTACAACCCGCCACGAGGTACAGTGTCCAACGAGGCAGCCGAGCTTCCATCGAGTGCTCCTCGTGCCATGTTTTCCAGAAAGGGCTCAACGGCATCGGTCTCTGGCATGAATAGGAACGGCAGACCCCGTACGTCCGACGAAAACCTTGTTTCTGGACCACCGGTCACAAGTCCGAAGATGAGAGCTAAACCCACCATTCCCGATGGTGATACTATTTCAGCCGAGGAGCTTGAGCGTTACATGAGATTAGGTGCTAGAGACGTGTCCATCCTTGTGATTGATATCAGAAGTCGTGATGAGTACGATGATGGGCACATCATGTCTCAGGCAACAATATGTGTCGAAAATGAAGTGCTGCTAAGGCAAGATATTTCTGCTAGCCAAGTAGCAGAGAGCATGGTATTAGCACCGCAAGCAGAACAGCAGCATTTTGAGAGGCGGCATGATTTCGACTTGATTGTGTTCTATGATCAGCAATCCAAACGCCTCGTATCAAGTCCCCGGACACCAGAGGAACGAGCTGTCCTAACTCTTTACAATGCCCTTACAGCGTATGACTACGCGGGTGGATCAAGTTCACAACAGAGACTGAAGTTGCTTAGAGGCGGACTAGAGGCGTGGACTGACCTTGTCGGGACAGGAGCCTTGCAGACATCCTCCACGAGTGCCGCTGCAAGATCACAGCCAAGGCCACCTTTGACTCACAACCTCACAAATCGTCTACGCAGAAACGTAACGCGGCCGATTCAAGATCTTGCGGAAGTTCAAAAATGGGAAGAAAATGTCGACATCGTCACCCCGGTGAGAACAACGGAAGACTTTTTGCGGAGGTACCCTTCAGTTTCAACGATGCAAGAGTCCATGACTTCACCCATCAACCCTGCTCCCGCTCGGCCAGCGAGCCCATTGCCTCGACATATCGTCCACGAACAGAATCTTTACTCTTCGCTACCATCTCCTCCCACTCGACCGGCTCCAACTGTCCCACGTAGGAGTTATAGCGGTCTAGCAGAAACCGATACCAGCACCACGGCAACGTCTAAGCGGTCGTCACTCAAATCAGGAATCGAGAAGGTTCGGAAGTTTAGGACTGGTCTTGTCAACCCCGGTGTGTTTTGCTTCGCCAATAGCTCCCTGCAAGCCATGTTTGCCACGCCTGGATTTGCTCGCGAGTTGTACACGGGTGTTTGGAAGGATGTGTACAAAGTTCCCCTAAAAGCCGACGAGAAGAACGAAAATCCGCAGTTACTCACCAAGTATCTGGCTGGTCTATTCCACTGGCTTGACGAGGGGACGCTGAGATCGTTGGAGGCAAAGCATCTTATGGTGAGTGATGATTCGTTGAAGCAGTCTCCGTCAACCTTCTTTCGAGTACTAACTCAATACAGGCTTATATCCACTTCATTCACTCCAAGAACGCGGATGGTAGGAAGAAGCCAGAAAGCGAAATCTTTGGCGGTCCGGCGCAGCAAGACGCCCAGGAGTTCTACTCCTTCATCATTGACAACATCCATGACGAGACCAACATTCACCGAGACCGCAGACCGCCCAAAGAAGAAAAGGCGTATACACCCAAGAACGGGACAGTGATCCAGAACGCTATTGACTATTGGCGCGACTACTCAACAGCCAGCGCGTCCATTATCGACAAGTACTTCCGCGGGCTAGAAGTGTTCATCTCTCGCTGCCTAAACGCCGAGTGCGGGCAAGAGATCCGCATGTTCCAGCCCTGCGACGTCTGGATCCTCAACATCGCCGCCGAGACAGGAGGCGAAGGCAATGGCTACGGCTACGGCGCCACGGACCTAGACCGTCTTCTCGCCAGCCACCAAGCGACGGAACACTTTGCGGACCTCAAGTGCGAAACGTGCAACAAACCCGGCAGAACAAGACGGGCCAAGTTCGCTCGACTACCTGACCGCCTTGCCTTTTGCCTCAACCGATTCAACTCGTCCTTCGGCCAGTCCCGCTCATTCACCGCCATGCTCTCCGGTGGCTCCAACAAGATCCACACCAAAGTACGCTTCCCGATCCGCGACCTCGATCTGACTAGGTACTGCGCCGAGCCGGACCCGGACATGGCGACCACGGACGATCCGCACTACTCTGGCCGCATGAAGTACGATTGCTATGCCGTCACGGTGCATGTGGGCCAGGGGATCAATGGCGGGCATTACTATACGTACGTGCAGGATGAGCAGTCCAAGGACCCGACGGATTGGTTCAAGTGCAATGATGATGTGGTGGAGAGGGTGAAGATTGGCAGCGGCAGTGGTCCAGGGGGCATGAACGGGAATGGGAATGGGAATGGGAGTAATGGCGGAAATATACCGGACTTGACGGAGGTGATGTATGCGAACGGGAATACGTCGGCTTATATGGTGTATTATCGGAGGCAGGGGGCTTGAGCGGGTATGAGAGGAAGGAAGGAAGGAAGGCGTTGGCTGAGCAGGTTGGAAGGCTTTTTGTTGATGTACATACTATGGATTCGCCGTGAGACTATTGAGAGCGCCAGGGGATATGAGAGAGATGATTGATGATGATGAACTAGTCCTTCACGGCAGTCTACCTAGAACACCCCTGCTAACCATGCTGGATGACGATGTTGTATACACTAAGGCCAGAGGATACAGATTCTTTGCCCAGTGGTCAGCATTTATAGTTACCAAGCTGGTTCTTTTCATCATCCCATCTTACGAATCGTAAAGGGGACCAGATGAATAACCTCAACAGCAGCCACATGGCCCCTGACATGAACGGCAGGCGGGCAACTCTGCGGGGTAGCTCTTAGCTGGCAGACAAGTCTGTTACAGTAATGTCCCCTGCTTTTGCAAATAATTCCGGCAGCCCAAAATCTTTGCAAAAGGGGGGGTTAGCATTATTAGGGGACATTACTATAGCGTGGTACGCACTAACCTTGTATATGCGACACTATTTTAAAAATACCCCACTATCAGACGAACGGCAGTTTCACGTTTCACATGTCCACACACCGACGTTGTTGGTCGAGATCGGTCCGCACCCGTCAATTAAAATCTCCGTCTTCCATCCCTTTATTAAGTAAGAAGCCCCCAAGAGTAGCATGACATGACCTAAAATTGGCATGACCACTTGTACCTCTACAGAGTCTATAGACTTCCCCTTGGTCAAGAACATCCATATCATGAAGAGCGGTGTCTTCTACCTCGAGCATGATCCACATTCCGAGATAGCAATTTCTTTGTCCCCTTTGATCCTGAATGCCCGATGGAGCATTTTTGAGTCGCCAATCTCCTCCCCTTTTAACGGGACGGGAGGGGCCTGTCAACTTTGTTAAGTCACCGACAATCCATCTCCACAATCAGAGCCTCGGCCCGTTTTCATGCCATCCAGTGATAATTGAGGATATTCCTTCTGTGGCAACTGCTTGAAAACTATAAGCTCCCCTCACACCGTGGTCACTCGTTCTTATCCATTCTTGTTCAGTTGTCTTCTCACTCTCTCTTCATCTTCTTAATACTTAAGGATCGTTGCATCCGCCGGTTCCGTCGTCTAGTCTATTTCGTCTCATCTCTGCCCGGCGCATCCCTGTCTATCGACGTTGTTGTCCGTGGATTTAATCATCGCAACTCGCCATCTTCCTCTTCTCACCCAACATCACACAACCCAACAGTCAAGATGGCCACATCCAAAGCAGCAATCGCCCCCTTCGAGGTCACCCCTCTCGACGTCATCTCCGCCGTCTCCAGCAACGCCCGCGCCAGCTTCCGCTCCCACAAGACCAAGGACCTGCAATGGCGTCTCAACCAGCTGCGCAAGCTCTACTGGGCCCTCGAGGACTTCAAGCCCGCTTATCTGGCCGCGCTCAAGCAGGACCTCAACAAGTCCGGGTTTGAGTCGTGCTTCACCGAGATCGACTGGGTCAAGAACGACTGCATGTTCATGATTGACAACCTCGAGACCTTCGCCAAGACCGAGAAGCTCAAGTCGCCCCACGTGCCGGCAACCTACAGCATGCTGAACTTCCGCATCAAGAAGGAGCCCCTGGGAGCCGTCCTCATCATCGGCCCTTACAACTTCCCCGTCCAGCTGCTCCTGGCCCCGCTGGTGGGTGCCATCGGCGCCGGCTGCACAGCCGTCATCAAGCCCTCCGAACTCACCCCCGCGTCCGCCATGGTCATGAAGGAAATGATCGAGAGTCGGCTGGACCGCGAGGCGTTCGCCGTCGTCAACGGCGGCATTCCCGAGACCAACGCGCTGATGGAGGAGAAGTGGGACAAGGTCATGTTCACGGGATCCCCCCAGGTGGGTTCCATCATCGCCCGCAAGGCCGCCGAGACCCTGACGCCCGTCTGCCTCGAGCTGGGCGGCAGGAACCCGGCGTTCGTGACCAAGAAGGCCAACCTGGCGCTTGCGGCCCGCCGCCTGATGTGGGGTAAGTGCATGAACGCCGGACAGGTGTGCATGAACCATAACTACGTGCTCGTCGACAAGGACGTGGTTGATACTTTCATCGAGTGCCTCAAGGTCGCGTACAAGGACAATTTCCCCAACGGAGCCAAGGCCAGCTCGGATCTGGGGCGTATTGTCAACGCCAGGCACTTCCACAGGATCAAGAAGATGATGGACGAGACCAAGGGCAAGATTGTCATGGGCGGCGAGGTGGACGAGAGCGAGCTGTATATTGAGCCGACGGCGGTGTTGGTGGATAGCATCGATGACCCGATGATGCAGGAGGAGATCTTCGGTCCCACCTTCAGCATTTACCCCGTGGACAACCTCGACCAGGCGCTTAACATTGCCCATGAGGTGCATAAGACGCCGTTGTCGCTGATGGCGTTTGGTGACAAGTCTGAGACTTCAAGGAGTATGTTCTCTCTCCCCCCTTTCTCTCTCTCTTTCTCTCTCTCTCTCTCTCTCTTATTGTGCAATATACATACTGACAATTGTCCACACAGTCCTCCACGAAATGACCTCCGGCGGCGCCAGCATCAACGACAGCTACTTCCACGGCGCGGTGAACACGGTTCCCTTCGGCGGCGTCGGCGACTCCGGCTGGGGCGCCTACCGCGGCAAGGCCAGCTTCGACAACTTTACGCACTTGCGCACCGTGTGCGAGACGCCCACGTGGATGGACCGCTTCCTGCGCGTGCGCTACATGCCGTACGACTGGAGCGAGTACCGGTTCCTGCAGCGTCTGACCGAAAAGAAGCCCAACTTTGACCGCGAGGGCACCGTCGTCAAGGGCGTTGGATACTGGATGTGGTTCTTCTTGGGACTGGGGACCCAGGGGGGTGATGCTAAAGGTGCGTTGAAGAGATGGCTGGTCGTGCTGGCTGGCTATTATTTGTCTGTTTATGTCAAGGCGAGGACGGCTTGAGTTTGTGTTTTGAACTTTTGATCTCCAAGTGTTTTTCGTACTCTTCTGGGGTGTGTATCTAATTTGTGGTTTTGTTAGATAACGAATCGACGACTTCTTGAGTACTTATTCCGGTCGGAAGTTCAACAACTGCAGTGACATGGTCGATTTAAGAGGGGAAAGATATATGAATAGGAGGGTTGGATAATAAGCGGGAGCAGGTAATGTCGAAGAAGTAATGGTACGGTTTGGATACGTTCAATGCGGTTTGATATGTATGGTGTAAATCACTTCTTGAACCCGCAACATTTAGGTTGAGCAGTTTCGTATATATACCCAGTTTTTCAAAGCAACTATTATCTTCTGTGGAGGCTTGCGTTTTGAAACGATGTATTCATATATGAACGGAATGGTACACAAGATCGAATCACCTCGTACTACGCTTTTCCCCAAGCCCCAAGCCATGCCATGAAACATTTACACTCGATAACTCCGCTGCGATGTGACGGTACCCGGGCGTCGCTCACTTGTATACAAACGCGTAGTGGAAAGGCCTTTGGCCGTTACTAATGGCCTTAATAGAGCAGCAAAGTTAGCTACATCATACACTTGCATGTTCGACAACAACTGTGAGCTACTTCGAGCATGGTTCAACTTTGAATCTCTGTTCGCTTCCGAGTTGACATGAAATAGATTAAATCGTCATTTGTCTTTTTTCCGGAAGACCTGTTGTCAAAGCCTGATCAAGATTCTCGGCATACAACAACCGCGCGCGGGATGTTCTTCCCGAAGAGTAACCCGGACCTTTATCCTCCGGGATTCTATCCACAATATACGACAGCATGTCCACCCCTCAATGTGTTGCCCGATATGGAGGGTGAAGGGACACATGTAATTCCCTAAAAGAACGAGATCATCATATGATTTATATACTCTCGAGAAATCCGCCAGCCATAATTTCATCGTACCTCTCTATTCTAGCTCATTCTCACTCCCACTTCCCTCCACATGCACCCGAGACGAAACCATCGGGTTCCTCACCCTTAACCTCACTATTATCAATGTCTACCTCACGACGTGCTCCCCCCCCTCCTATATCGAGGACCGGCAGCAGCTCAAAGAGCAGAATGGCCAGCCAATATACTCCTTCCTCTTACTCACCAGCTTACAACCATAGCCCGCTAAGCCAAAGCCACAGCCCAAACCAAGACCAGAGTCCCAAACTAAACCACCACGAAAGCCATGCCTACAGCCACCATAGCCATTCCCGCTTTTCCATACCCGTGAAGTCCCTAAACCTTCGAGACAACCTTCGAGATATGAGAGACATGAACATCACCCATCTTAAATACCGCCAGCGCCGGCGTCTTCTCAAGCTCGCCTGCATCGTCTTGTTTTCAGGTCTAACGCTCTGGTCACTTTTCCACCACTACATGTTCCGGCATGGCTCCTTCTCCTCCTCCTCTTCCGTTTCCCTTGCTTCATTCTTCTCCTCCCCAAACAAGGAAGAAGAAAGAGGAGGAGGAAATTTCATCCCCTCAGAAGAAGAAGAAGTAGACTACGAAGCCAGCGCGCCTTCCCGCGCCAAGTCCTCTCCCCGAGGCGGCAGCATGCCCAAGCTGACCGACGAGATACTGAACAACTTGTCTCTGGACGGCGAGACATGTCGAGCTACCTTCCCGGGGCTGATGAAGGAGGTCGACGATACGGTAGCGAAAGGCCCCTTCAAGGTCAAGAGAAGCAGTGATTTGGGGCCGATGCAGGTGCGGATCAAGGAGAGGAGGATTTATGTTTTGCATGCGCAGCGGAAGAGGGATTTGAGTCGGGAGATGGTTAATGTATGTCTTTTTTTTCCTCTTTTTCTTTCCGTTTCATCCTTTTGCAGTGTTGGCAGTGGCTGATAAAGGGGTGGTGAAAAAAAAAAAAGTCAAGAACAGCAGCCCTCCACCAGCTCCACCGCGCCCTTCTCACCTTACCCCCATGGGACCGATCTCTTCTTTCAGAGTTCGACACAATCCTAACCATCAACATCCTCGACACCCCCTTCGGCACCGCCCTGCAATACGCCCGCAACGCTGACCCGGTACACACCCCCTCAGACCCCGACGCTCGCACCTTCTTGATCCCCCACTTCTCCTTCTGGGCATGGGACCTCCCCTTCATCGGGTCCATCTCGCGCGCCGCCTCCGCCATGACGCAGCTCGAAGATACCCAATTCCAGGGGAACCGCTGGCACTCGCACAAGGACCCACGCGCCGTCTGGCGCGGCACGACCTGGTTCAACTCGATCCACAACCCGCAGCTGCGGTACAAGCTTGTTTCCACCGCCAAGGGAAAGCCGTGGGCGGACGTGCAGTCGCTCGAGTGGACCGGCGGTGACGGCAACACGAAAAACGCGAGCAACTCTTTGGCGATACAAGACTTTTGCAAGTACAAGTACGTCCTGCACACCGAGGGGATTTCCTACTCGGGAAGGTTCCAGTTCCTCCAGATGTGCGCCTCGGTGACGCTCACGCCGCCGATCCAGTGGATGCAGCATACCACGCACCTGATAAAGCCGCTGTTATCGAGCGATCTGGACTTGGACAAGGCTCGGTCATTGCGGATGAGAAAAAATGGCAAGACAAAGGATACCAGAGCGAATCCCGGGAAGGCTGCAAAAGATGGGGCAGTGCCATGGACGCCGCATGCGAGACATGAACGGGCGTGGCCCAAAAGGTATGACCCCAACGAGGCGAATATCGTGTTTGTAAGCCCCGATTGGTCGGATTTGGAGGATACGATACATTGGTTGGAGGAACATCCCAAGGTTGCCGAGGGCATCGCGAGGAGGCAGAGGGAGTTGTTTGTGGGTGGTGGGTACTTTAGTCCGGCGGCGGAGACGTGTTATTGGAGAGAGTTGGTGAGAGGGTGGGCGAAGATGGCGAGGCCGGAGAAGGACGAGTTTGAGGACTTGGGAGTGCCTTATGAGGAGTTTGTGTTGAGTAACGGGTGGGATTGAGTTGTGCTCGGTTTGAAAGGCGTCATGGTTGATATTTGTAGTTCGTGTAGTATGGGTATCGGGTTGAAGAGCTTCCTTCATGGAGAATGAGTGGTGATATAGCTGTATTAAATCTGTTACTTCGATATTGTTCGTAGATGTCGCCTGATTAGCTGTTTGAGCGTAGTTGTATGCTCACATCTGGAGCACCACACCTATAAACCCTCAACCCCTCTATGCCACCGAGGCAGACACAACCCGCTTTCCAGCAAACATGAAACCTCCAAAACGCCAGAAACGCCAACTTACACCTCTCGTCCAATGACCCGTATACTCAACCCAAAGAGGTCCCTTCTCAAGACTTCTCGGTGGTAATAGCCCACTCAAATAACCGGCACACCCGGTCCCCAGTGCTCCCCTATCCTCCTCATGTCTTCCGCAAACTTCTTGCTCGTGATCTTTTTGCCGCCTGTCCCCGTAAGCGGCGAATGCTCGTCCGGATCGAAGAATGGGTTCTGTAGCAACTTGATATACGCCGTCTGCATCGCCTTGAAGACCTGTTCCTTGTGTCAGCACAAACTGTCCATCTTATCTCTGCTTCTCTCACCCCTTTTCCTCCCCGTCATGTTGTGACCTCAACCCTTTCCTCGCCTTCGACCCTCCACTCCCACAGAAACAGTATTGAAGAGAATCAAACTCACAACTTTCATCTCCCCCTCCCTCAAGCCCACACTACTAGCCGCAGCGGCCGCCGCCCCTCCTCCTACTCCCCCCAACCCTCCACCCTGTTGTCCCCCTATCCCATGCACACCACCGTTGCCTGCTCGTCCATCAACCCTCCGCCCCCTCATATCCACAACAGCCACGAACTTGGTCCCCGTATTCGTCTCGAACCCGTACGCGGCCAAGCGATCGTCCACCGCATGCAGCAAGCCAAAGTCACCGGACAGTCCCACTCCCGCTGCAGCGTTGCGGCGGGCGCGCAGATCGAAGACGTCCAAGGTCGAGGAGAGCAGGAGGTGGAACTGCAGGGAGGTGCGGGCGGGAACGTAGGTGTTGGTGGAGGGGTCGTAGGAGGGGAAGATTTGGATGTGGAGGGGGTTGTTCTGTTTCAGTGAGAGAAGGAGGTCGTTAGCTGCTGATATGTAGACGGAACCGGAGGAAGCTGGGGGAAGCCGGAGGAAAAGGAAGAGGAGAAGAGAAGGGGACGGGAGGGGACTGGAGCTTTACGTTACGGCCTATTACGCCTAAACAGGCTATTGAGGGGATGAGGGTCGCCATTGTTCGAGAAGGTAGTCTTGTTCGGGGTTGTTTGTTCTTGTTATCGAAGGATTCTTAGGCGGTGATGTGGTGCTTCCGAGTTCGAGGTATGGCTGCGCAGAATGAGTGATGTCGAGTGGTTTGCGACAGCTTGGATGTTGTTCAGTTGAACGATGACAGAAGAACGCGGGCCGCCGCGGGAAGCTGATCCATGGAGTTGCAGCAAGTGGGGGCCTACGGTCTGGGGTATGTACGCTAGCTCGGGTAACCATTGTTTAGTGGCCTGTGGGACCCCTATTTCCAATGTCTACAGCGGGTGTGAATGATCATGTTGACGCCCCCTTTTCCGACCTCACGCTCTCACAACACGGTTCAGAACAAAGCTCAATAATGAAGGTACCGGCAGATGTGAGGATCTTCCAAAACTTTCCTTACTAATTTGTTGGCTATAACAACAAATACAACATACAGCTTCCTGTGTCTGCCCCAAGAAACGGTAAACCTATCCACAACGCCGGGCGCAGTGCTCATCTCCCGCTGGCCAAACAATCCTTTAACTTCCCCCTATCGGACCTAAAAGCTGCGCCGATGCTCAAAGAAAAGGGTGATGATGAATTTCCCAAGTTTTTCCAAAATATGACGGCCCTTTCCCATAAATACTCAACGCTGAAAATGCCTGGACACACACACACACACAACATTCGCTCAGTCCCACCTGTCCCATGCATCCTGCCACGCGTCATCCTCATAAAAGTCAGTCTCTTCCAACCCCCTGAGCACCTCCTCAATCTCCTTGGGACCGGTGATTGCCCAGACACCACCGCCCTTGACGACATCCTTCCCGCGCATGCCGACCTCCTTGCCCACCAGGTTCCGGCCCACGTACCCCGGCCCGATACCGACCCATCTCCTGACCTTCATGGACTGATCCAGGTACTTGATGCTGTCCCACCACTGTACTGTCTCGACGGCCTGCCGAGCCAAAAGGTCCTTCAGCTGCTCCCTACTTTCAAAAGGCCTGGCCGTCACATTGCTAATGCACGTAACCTTGCCGGGAAACATGACAATATCTTCCTTCTCCCTCCCCTTGACCATGCTGTTTCCCGCCATCATCTCCTGCACCACCCCGACGGCCGGCTTCATGATGGGGCTGTGAAACGGGCTGTCGCTCTTGAGCCTGACCGCGCGTGGGTCATGTCCCAGGAACTGGCGCACATGAGCCACCAGAGTCTTGATGCGCGAAATGCTTCCGCTGAGCACGATCTGCGTCTTGCTGTTGACGTTCGCAATAAGCACTTGGTCGATTGGGCTCCAATCGTCGGCGCTCTCGACTTTTGAGCCGGCGCTGTCGTAGCCGACAAACTCGTGGATCGCGGCGATCAAGGGTGGCAGGTGCTCGGAGTCACTACTGACGAGTGCTACCATGCCGTACTCTCCGCCGTACATCTCCTCGGCCTGCCGAGTGGCATTGGACATGGCTTCCGCTCGCTTCTGCACCATGCGCAAACTGTCTTGGAAGTGGATATAACCGCCCGCGACAAGTGCAGCGAACTCGCCAAGGGAGTGGCCGAGGGTAAAGTGGGCGTTGTCTTGGACTCTAAAGTTGAAATGCTTTTCGAGGATGCGGATGATCATTATCGAGGTAGCCATGATGGCTGGTTGTGCGTTGGGCGTCAGGTTGAGGTCCTTGCCGGGCCCGTTTTGTATCACGTCCGAGAGCTTGTAGCCCACTACCGAGTCGATTTCGTCCATGATTTCCGAAGTTGTCGAGGGAAAGGCTTCTAGCCAGGGAGTGAGCATGCCGACTCTTTGGACGCCTTGGCCTGTTGTATATCGCATGTGCTGTTAGCATCGTCCTCCGTAACTTGAGCATGTGAAGGCAGAAGAGCGAAGCGACCGCTACGAACCTGGAAAGAAGATGGCCGTCTTTGGCCGGGTGTCTGGTACCGGCAAGTGTGTCGCATGTCCTCTGCGCTGCCGTAGCACTACCGATCGCGGTAATGGTGATATCCTAAGGGGTGTTTTTGTGACGGCATTGTTGGACGAGAGAAGCGCAGAAGGAGGAAGCGCAAGCGCAGGCCGTCGAAGGGGCCCGCGCAAAGGCATGTCGGTGTATGGATGTGGACCCGGAAACCCTCGATGTGTCCCCGTCCCAGGCCGTCCGTCCGTCCGTCCGTCCGGTCCGTCTACCGGCTGTGTCGTGCGTGGCTACCGGAACCTCGGTCTGGTTTCACCAATGGTCTTGTCTTGATCCACCGCTGTGGTTCCCGATAGTCGATGTCTCCGTCCGGCGCCAAGTCGAGTAGCACACGGCTATGTCGTAGTCTGGTGGAATCCGAAGTCGGGGATGTTTATGTAAACCTCGAATTGATGTGGTTCTTGTTTTGTTTGTCAAACAAAAGTCTTGTATGTCTGATGGCGCAAACCCGGAAACAAGTAAACAATGGGAGCAAATCAGTTTCAGTTAAAGAAGGGATGCCAGTGGTGGAAGAACACGGAATGATCGGCTTTCAACGGCGGTAGCAACGGTAAGGTAGGGACGCCCGGGCAAGTAGGGACGGCTGTTTCCTGCAGAATACATACCTCTAAGCAGGTACGGATGGATACTAGGGGCTCTGTCTCAACTCTCAAAGACCTCAACAAACCGCCCTGGAAATCGACAGCCGCGGTCGGGAGTCCCCAACTGCCCGGCTGGCCCGCTGTCCGTTGTCCGTTTGTCTGGGTCGGGTGGTCTAAAGATGTGGAGAAGACGGGTGGGGTAATTCCGTCGCCACGGTATCTGTCCGTGCACGCAACAGGGGCACGAGGCTCCATCAAATGTGTAACTTTCATTGTCAATACCGCCGTATTGTTTTCAATCTGTATCAGAATTTCGACATGCAAACAAACATTTGGACGTCAACAACGAAAGTCCAGACAACACATTTCTGTGGCCACAAGAGGAATCACACAAACAACGAACTTCTGCAGGTCAGGCAGGGTACTTGGGGAAATTGGGGTTTGAAAAGGTTCGACAACGGAACCAGGACTCCACCCTCACTTCAAACTCAGCTCTCATCTCACCAACAATACTCGAGATCGATATCGATACTTGACAGTCTCATCACACACTATTCGACCTCAACCACACACCATGCCCATCACAATCCTCCCACCCAAAGCCTTCCGGGACCAACCACCCAGCCGTGCCCTCAACCATGACTCCGACGACATAATGTCCGACGCCACGTCGGATTCTGAAGACTCCGACTCCCAACCAGGCGGCGTCTCCCTCGACGGCGGCGCGACCATCCACCCGCGCAAGCGCCGTTCTGCCGCTCCCGCCTCCTCTACTTTTACCAAGCGCCCCAAGACCAACGTCACCAGCTCGGTCCCTCGCTCCGCCATCGTCACCCCCGGCGAGCGCATCACCACCGACCCGCAATGGATGCGCGGCCACGGCACCTACCTCTCCTCCGCTTCTCTGGGTGAACAAGCCATCACCTCCTCGCTGGCCGGTATCGTGACGCGGACCAACAAGCTTTTGTCCGTCCGCCCTTTGCGCGCCCGCTACACGCCCGAGGTAGGCGACCTGGTCGTCGGCCGCATCGTGGAAGTGCAAGCGAAGCGATGGCGCGTGGACGTCGGGTCTACCCAACTGGCTGCGTTGCCGCTTTCCGCTATCAACCTCCCCGGCGGTATCCTCCGCAAGCGTACCGAGACAGACGAGTTGCAGATCCGCACTTTCTTCGCCGAAGGTGACCTGGTGGTAGCCGAGGTGCAGCAGCTGTTCCAAGACGGTGGCGCGGTGTTGCACACGCGCTCGCTCAAGTACGGCAAGCTGAGGAACGGGGTGTTCATGGCTGTCTCTGGTACCGGTGGCGGCGGCGGTGTGGTGAGGTCTAGAAGACAGGTGTGGACTTTGGAGAGCGCGAATAATGGCGGGCCGATTGATGTCATTTTGGGTGTCAATGGCTATGTCTGGATTTCGAAGCATGTGGAACCCGTGGTGCCTGAGGAGGCCAAGAATCAGACCACGGGTATCACGAACCTCGAGGAGGTGGTTAGTGCTACCATGTACTCAAGCCAGAACGATCGGATCGAGCCGGAGACGATGAGGGAGATTGCGAGGATTAGGGGCGTGGTGACGGCACTGGTGGAGAATGGACTCAGGGTCGATGAGGATATGGTCACCAAGGGGTATAATGAGGCTGTGGAGTTGGCGCTGGTGAGTCCCGAGGGCCCGGATGATGTGTATCTGGGTGGTGAGAGGGGTGAGCAGCTTGCTGCTGCTTTGACGGCTGTTTAGGTCTAGGTCTGAAATAGGGCCCTATGTAAATGTGTTTGAGAAATTCAAGAAGAAAGAAACAAATGCTTCCAAGCTTGGTGGTCGCCAATCAGCTTCCGGGCGGCTAAAGGGCTTCCGTCTATAGAATAACGCTGGTGATGGCTTTTGAGCCTTTAAATCCGCCTTGATCAGGATATTTGGACGCTGTCGAAGAATATCACGAGAAAGTTGACAATATATGAAAGAACCACTCAATGTGAACATGCAATCATCTCCAAAACATCTATATACAACCCAACATTCTCCATCGCTCCCATCCCCATCACCTCTACCTCCCCGAGCTCCCCTCCTTCATCGCCCTAACCCTAAACCTCTCCAACCCCACCGGCTCCTCCACCACCGTACTCTCTCCCATCGTAATCTCCGTCTTCTCCTTCTCGCTCGGCCCCATCCTCAACCTCACCAACGGACTCTCCAACGGCTTACTAGCCTCCTTTCCCTCCCAATGTCTCGCCTCTTGGGGCAGGGGCTGCCACCACCCCTCATCCTGTCTCGCATGCCACTGCCTGCTGCACAGCTCCCACAACCGGCTCGTCGCTCGCTTATACGCAAACCGCTCGTCCTGGCCCGTGAAGGCCGAGACGGTCTGGTTGAAGTCCACTTTTTTGGTCACTAATTGTTCCTTGCCGAAATCCGAATCCTGGTCCGGGTCGTACTCGGAGATGTTGGGCCGGAAGGGGGCGATGGAGTCTTGGAAGACTTCGGCTATGGTTTCCGAGTAGGTTGCGTCTTCTGCTTCTACCACCTGTTCGGCCCCATTTTCGGTCCTCGACGTGACTGGCTTGGGACGCATCTCGGGAAAGAAGAGATCATCAGGCCCGGCCTCGGCGCGGAGGAGGAGCTTGCACTTGGCCTCGTACAGGGCGTCTAGGAGGGTGATGAAGCGGCGGGCTTCGTTCTTCATGGCCAGCGACAGAACGGGGACCTGGTCGATGATGAAGGTGTGGAAGGTCGAGGCCAGGGTGAGGTAGTCAGCTGGACCGTGGGAGGAGACCAGCTCGGAAAAGGACCAGTACGTGACGTCGTTGTTGAGGTGGCGCGGGACGTGCACCTTGCGGCCGTACACGATGAGGTTGGTTGGGGCCCATTGTTGGATTTGGCCGGTGGTGGTGGCATTTGAGGAGCCGATGAGTTGGTTAACGGCGGCTGTCCAGGCTTCTTCGGTGTCGGAGGGGAGAAAGTACATGGATGGTTTCTGAAGACCCTGTTCGATGGTGGCCTCTTCTGAAGTAGAAGTAGTTGGTAGTGGCTCGGTGGATGATGATGACCGAAACACAGGTTGAAAGGAGCTCGCCGCCCCTGATTCCGTCCCCTTGTCCACCACGCTTTTACCTGTAACGCCGCCAATCTGGCTCTCCCTTCTCCTCCAATCTCGAGCACCTTCCATGTGCCAAAAGTCGCATCGTGCTTTGAGAACCTCCAGAAATGCCGCAAAGTCACTAGTTTGGCCGAACAACTCTCCCTGTCGCTTTCCAAAGCCAAAGACCTGCTTGATCAAACCGCCGGTTGTAGGCGGGTGGTAATATCCGCCTGTCGCCTTTTCCAACTCTTCAGGCATCCGGTTGGAAGACGCAATGAGGACACCCCCCAGCTGAAAGAAGGCGATGAACAGGTTGTTCATGATTTTGCTCGCAGCCCTATCAGGAAGCTGGAACTCGTCGAGGAAGAGAATGGGAGACTTCTCCACCATCTCTTTTGCCAACCACAGGAGGGAATACTCCTGGTCACCCATGGACAACTGGGACCGTGATTTTCGAAACTGCTCCAGCCTGGAGAGCGCGTACAACATGAAGGTGTTGAAGTGCCATCTCTTCTTTCGGTGAGTGGGTAGACCCTCGGCTAGGAGATCTAGCAGCATGGACTTGCCGGTTCCGACCTCGCCTGAGAGAAAAAGACCTTTGGGGGAATCGATGTGTAGAGCAGCCTCATGGCTTGTAAGGACCCTAGTCAATGCCAAAGTGTCTCTGTCATCTGCTTTACTGAAGAACTTGGCAAAGAGAGGGTTCCTCCTGATGGGATGGCTGCGGACGGCCAGCTGGGTCTCTTCATCTTCAGCATCTTCTTTTCTTGCCGAGTCCAAGGCCTTTGTGATCTGCTGGAGTCTTGACTGGTACTCTTGAGAAGGAGTGTAGTCCTTCAACCGCACATAGAGCTTTTGCAGGTGATGGGCCAGACGGTGTTGGGCGGCATCGGGACTGCAGGAACCGGTAGCGATGAGGGCGTTGTACTTGACCAGTGGGTCGGTAATGGTGACCGAGGTCACTATGCGGCGACTCATGGTTGTCAAGTTGATGGACGGAATAAGGGGTTGGGGGAAATCATCAACTCTTTGATATGCCCCCTACTCCTGAGCGTGGGTGGTGTAGATGATTTGTATGGAGTTGTGAGATATGTTGATACAGAGGAGCCGAAGATGTCCGTAGCGTGTCACTGTTAAGGTTAACAGTGGATTCAGGGGATGAAACTTAACAGCCCCCAACCTATGATGTCACTCTCAAACGGCGCCAATGTCATTAACAGATGTCAACTCAGTCAAGGCTTTTGGAAGCTCTGTCTGGGTGTCCACTTGTACCTAGAGCAATCACTTGATTGCTTGATGACTCGAAGATGGAAACATGTCCAACACCCGAGCGAGGTCAGGTTGAGTTTACGGTAAAGAGACAGAGTAGAAGGTAAGGAACGCGGCCTCACAAAGGGGTGAAGAAAGAGAGATATGTCCAAGAACCTAGTCGAACTTTGGACACCAAGCGCATGTTAGTGTTAGGGTTTGTTAGACGCAGTTAGCAGGACAAGGTGAAGGACAAAAGGAAAGAAAAAGGTACCTCAGGTACGTACCTCCTGACTGCCAGCACCTCGTGGTGGTGTGTGGAGATCTCTACTTGTAAAGACTGTTGAAGCACTGACCAACAAAGCACAAGCACGCCAAGACTAACCACTCCAGCACCACCTCAGCAAGCAGCGACCACCGGTGATTTTTTGTTGTCAACAAGGATCCAATGATTGATTGTCACTCGTGCAAATGCATGAGAACGAATGCATCTTCTTCTGCCTTTTTGCATGTTGCCCGCCTTCTCCATTGACTTGACATCTAGATTAGACAGCAGCGACATACTCCAACTTCTGCCCGTCTACCGGAGTACAACATCCCAATTGCGACCTCTCCATTTTCCACGACTTTAGCTATACCTCTCTCTACCTTGATCGATAACGGCGCATCATCATCCTTTCTCGCCTTCGCCGCGTTTCCGTCACAAATTCGACATTCCAATATCCAGCACATCCCTTTGTGGTATCCGGGAGCACCGCGTCGTGTCATGACCAAAGGTTAAACAATAGAAAGGCCGAGATTCGAATCGAACGGAACACGCGCGCGCGCGCCTTGTTATTCACGGCACCCGTCACGCTCGGTTACCGATCGGGTCCATCATCGACTTTTCCAGCATCGACATCGCTCCCTTCTTGGCTTTGACGATTACTAGCTAGCCGTCCGCCTTCTACCACGACCACCACCACGACAACCACCAACAACAACGCGGTTTACAGTTACCCACCGTCACCAACACCAACATGTTTGAGCCAAACCAACAAGATCAAGGTGGCCCCGCGAAGGGGACACGAAGCAGCCGCCGCAGAGCGCGCCCCTCGTCGAATACAGATGCCACAGTCCAGGCTCCCAAGGCAAAGCGACAAAGGGTACCTCTACACGAAACCACGGTTGCGAATACCGAAGCCCTCCCAGAGACGGATTTGGAGTTGGACCAAGTCAAGTCCGACAAGGTCCTGGTCAATATCAAGCGCGATGGCAATGAAAACCTCCTTGGCCCCCGCAAAGAGCTCAGCGTGCGATCAAAGAAGCAAAAGGCCGGCGAACGGACCGCCAAGGGTGATGGAAGCATAGTATTGGTATGTTGGGTGCTTTCTTTCCCGGCCTTTGTCTCGCGTCAATGCGCAGTGGGGAGCTCCTGGAAGCTTAAGTAGCTACTGACCATAATCCCAGACTACAAACAGTGCCTATACCGTGAGCAAGCTCCCAGCTTTACCCGACCGACTCCGAGCGGATGCGCAAAGTAAGCTCGACCAGCACAGCTACCTCCCAAACAGCCTTCCACCTTTGGATCAACTCTCAATAAAACCTGGAGTACCTAACAATTCCCAAGATCGTCAGCACGGTGCCGTCTACTCGACCAGCGGATACGCCTTGAGCCTTACCCATACCCATGCCTTCGTCTGGCCCTATGCTTCTACCGCCGCCTCGCCCGAGACCTTCACGTTCGGCCTTCCTTATCCCTCCAAGAACCCGACCGACCCGCTACCACTCGGCTCCCTGGTTTCGCCCTCGGCTGCCTCAGATGAACCTGGCCTTGTTGTGGTCATGCCCATGAGCGGCAAGATCGCCTACTGGGAATCCATTTCGAGCGCCGCTACCCTTGACTTTATTCGCCAACAACGACACGGAGTGGAGGACACAATACCAGGCATGTTTTCTGGAGAACATGTCGTTCAGATCGTCAACGCCGAATCCGCCGGTTTCGTCCTCGTCTTCAGCTCTGGCCGTCTCGCTTACCTGAGTGTTCGCGACATGCATGGTCGGCCTACCATTTCCGTACAGTTCCTCCGCAGCAGCCTCACCAATGCTGTAGGCGGATTGTTGGGAAGCATCCGTCATGTCCTGGGTTCCACTTCGGCGCATGGAGATGTCGTTGCCGTCCGCGCCAGCCATGCCACCAGAGTAGGAGAGCGCGTCATTGTTGCAGCTACGACTAAGGGCAAGTTCAACGCTTGGCGCATTCACAGGGGCGGTCACCACGATGCTCTGTCCGATATCGACTTGAAGAGCGAGCTTATTCACCAAATACAAGAGGCCGACTCAACCTCCGCCGGACTACCCGAGGAGTCCTTCCAAGTTGTTGATTTTACCTGCGTTCCTAGAGGACTCGATCGCAAGTATGTGGAGGCCAGTCGACTTAGCGAGGCTCTGGTCCATGACGAAGATTCTGTCCAGCATCTGCTACTACTCACCTCCTTTTCCAGCAAAACCCAGTCTCGCTATGCCTTGGTCGAGGTTGTCATTTCGGGCCAGAATAAGAAGGTCGGCGCTGTCCGACCCTTGACCTCTTACACCAGTCCTGTGAGACTCAATGCCCCCGAGAGGCCCAAGCTCTATGTACCGCGCCCTGCCATGGTCGCTTTTGTCGTCTTCGACCGCGCCGTTGTGATTGCGTCCCTGGCCGCCCCACCGGATTCCCCCGAGTCTCAACTCCAAGAGGACAGTCACATTATACCCGCCACATTCGAAGACGTGGTAGACCTACGGGATGAGGGTAATGTGCAAATTGTAGGCTCGGGCACAGAGGAGCCTACCACCAGCGGCCATTCCCAAGATGAGCTTCGACTGCGACACAGGACAAAAAACCCAGCAGCTGTGTTGTTGGTGCAGGGTGTTGGCACAGTTAGAGTTGCCGTTAACGAGGTTGATCGGTTCGCGAGTGAAATGCCGCCAACCATCAGCGCGAAGAGCAAGCTCGAACAGGCCGTCTTCTTTGGTGTCAAGCACGACAACCCGTTGGTGTTCCAAGGAAGGAGCCTGCCTTTCACCGCTCAGGAAATTGGAGATGCCGCCATTGAACTCAGCCATGAGATCGTAGCCTCCAAGACTCCGTTCATCCCTAACGTACCCGCCTCGCTAGAAAATAATATGAGGACCAGAGTGGACTATCTCGAAAGGTTAATATCCCACCTCAACACCTTCAAGGTAGATCTGGACGCTCGTACACGGTGGGCGCTGCTCTACGACTCTGAAAAGATGGCCGTAGCAACGTGGCTTTGGCGGAAGAATGAGCAATTTATCGCCGAAAGGCCAAAGGGGGACAAAAAAAACCTCCTTTCTGAGACGGTGCTGTACATCAACGAGAAGCAAAAGACGGAGCCTAATCCGGCCATTGGTGAGGTAGACCCCGTTCGCCATTGGTTCATCAACGATGTGTGGAAACTAGAGATCTTTATCGCTTGGGCGTACCAGATTATCAAGTATGCCTACACAGAACGTCTTACCGACGAGAACGGTATCAATCGTCTGGTATGGGAAGCCGCCATCGTCAATAAGGGGGCCCTTCAGGAGGCGGAGCAGCACCGCTTGAGGAATGCACGCCTGTACGGTGTCAACCCTCGGAAATGTCCCCATGGTGTCGGGATGCCCGCGCCCTGGACTGGCACTAAAGTCATCCATGTCAATCTCAAGCGCCTTATTGAGTTTTCCTACGAGTGGCTGGACAACTACTACCTCCCGTCCCTGGAGAAGGCTTCTGTGGATGTGAAAATCCTCAAGAGCATCCGGGACATGCTTCCTGCTCTCACCAGCCGATACTTCACCGCTCTTAACGAGTATATCTCGTGGGCTGAGAAGTCTAGTGATCCTGAGATACAAGAAGACGCCAGGAAGTGTATTCAGGCATACCCCACAAACATCTACGAGAAGATTTTACGACTCAAGGACTACGATCTTTGGGACGAGGCTATTGCTCTGGCGCAGGAGCATGAGGCATATGCCGCCCTGGCAGATGTCATGGTGCAGCATATTCTCACGCTGGAGGAGAGTGCTCTAGCTCCCGGCACTTCTACTACCAAGGCTGAGGAGTGTCATGCCAAGGCTGAGGACCGGAAGAGGCAGATGGGTGGCTACTTCAACCAGTACCAGGAGAGGTTTGCTTTTCCGGCTTACGAGGCTCTGCTTGAAGCTAGCGGCGTTCAAGCAGTCCTCGAGTTCCCCTACGACACTGAGGGCTACGCCACCAAATTCCTTCGGTCCAGGCCCGAACTAGCCAAGATCTCCTGGATCAACGATGTCGAAAGGGAGAACGACATTGCTCGTGCTGCGGAGACGCTACTCACTCTAGGTCTTACCCAAGAGCAGCAAGTCTGGAGCAAGAAGATCGAGCTCAGTCTTGGAAAGCTTGCTTTGCTGGCCGAGGAGGCTGATCAACGTAACGGAGACAGTGAAATGATCAATGGCTTTTCCGGCAGCAAGGCGGCCAGTATTGAGAAGGTTGACCAGGCTCTGGAGGTTATCGCGGTCCAGAATGGCCTCTACAGCCAGATTCGGCCCACCATTGCAGAAGCCGTTGACGAAAGAGCCGAGTTTGAACTGGCGATGAAGTACCACGGTGCCTGGATCCACGCTCAGAAGAAGCAAAAGGCATTTCAGAGCGTCTTTGAGGACGGCATGGAGCGCCTGCTTAAGCACGAAGCCCTCCCGCCCCTAACCCTCATCGACCTGCTTACCCTAGTCTACCTTGACCCGAAGCATTTCGAAGCCATCGGCGACCAGTTCTACCTTGCCTTGAAGGTGGCCAAGCATGGCCTGAAGGGCGAGGAGCGAAGCAATGCTGAGCGTCTCATTTGGCGCCGCTGCCTCATCCGTGACGACTGGAAGCAGGTCAACGTCACCAACCTGAAGGATGACGAGCATCAGCTGCAAGTCCTGGGCGAGACAGCAGTCTACAGGACCTTGTTTGCTGTTGTTGATGAGCGTAAGTTTCAAATCCCGCCCTCGAAACATCCCTCAAACACAGCGCTCACCAGCCTCGCCATCCTAGAACACTCAAACGACGCCTTCCGCCCTTGCATCAAGCCCTCGGATGCTCTCGGCGTCTACACTGACAGTCTCGACCGCCGCTTCGACGGCATGGACGACTCGTTCCGCCACAAGCTCATGGACGCCATGAAGGCCGAGGACGTCAAGCTAAAGACATACATCGACAAGGCCCGGCTGGACGAGTGGTTCAAGACCACGCTCGAGGCGGCCGAGAACACCGTCGCGCTCGTGTATGGCCGTATGACGGCCAAGAAGGCGGCGGCCGCCGCGATTGCTGTCAATGGCAGCACGAGGGCCCCGCTTGAGAGCGCGAGTGCGGGCGGGGTTAGCGCAGGATCGTCGTTCTGGTAGGGTTGGAAGCGTGAAATGCTCTTTGGCGTTGCTGTCTGGGCATGGCTTTGGATGTAGGACTCTAGTCGACTTGATGGTCTGGGCGATGTGGATAGGAGTAGGAATGGGATTGGGTGTAAGACAACCGGAGATGTAAGAGCTGAGGAACAAAAGGAATGAGATGAACAAAAAGAGGTTTTGTGTTTGACTATGGTTATTGTATTGGTTAAAAGCGGTGGTTATCATAACTCTTCTAAATTTCTTGCGTTGCCTATCCGGTCATTTGGTTTGGGTCAGTGGTCGATTCTGGTACATATTGGGGTCAGAGCAAACATGATTGTCTCCGGAATAGATGACAACAACCCGAAGAAGAAACACTGAGAACAAAAAGTGAATGAAGAACGTGCGAGGACTCCCCTAACACCCATGCTTATGATGGAAAATGGCGACGAGAATAAGAGAAGGGGAAAATAAATTTTGTACAAGTAATTGTGCGCATAGGGTACTGTTTTTGCTTTCCGCGCTGCGTTTGTTTTTGGTATGATAACCTCCTCTTACAACGGAACAGGGGAAATATGCATTCCGTCTTTATGTTGTCGTCATCATGTTCGACGGGAATTCACAACATGAAGCACAAAGCTCGGAACGTTCACTTGACCGTTCACGAAAGTCTTGCGGATACACAACCCAGATACGCACTTGGGGTGCTAGACTAAGAGGAGGAGGAACAAGAAATGTCTGGCAGCTGTATGAACTTGAGCAACAACCCCGTGACTTCTATGCTTACTCCAAGATGTACAGATATCCCACCTGGTCGCAAATAATAATCATTCACGACCGTAGCTTGGGCATAGCAAGGTAGTAAGTCTAGGGAATAACCCACAGATTGAATGGAAGTGCGAGTAATGTCTCGGGTTTCGAAGACGAGATTTATCTAACCCACAGGAAAAACGAAAGTGGGAAAGAAGGCGAATATCAAACATGGGCGTATTGAAACACCCCGACAGTACCTACAGATAGTCCGGCGTCTGAGTACGTCCGTACGGAATCGAAAGAAGAGTGAAAGAGACATGCGGCTTAGAAACATGGCGTCCAAGCACCCGGAGGTCTTCTTTTTTATTTTCTTCTTCTTTTTCTTGACAGCTTTTATTGTTTTCTGCAAAGGGGCATTCTATATCCATTAATAGTTCTGGCAGAGCTCGAATAGCATCAAAACCGTGAAAACGTGTTTCTTGTGGACATGTATGTGTGAATTAGCTATGACTGGGGAGAAGAGGGAAATTCCGTATTGGTCATTTTTTTTCCCCTTTCCCACTGAAACTTCAACAGCCCGAGGGTAAAGTAACAAGAAGCCGAAGCCGACTTGAAGCAAAAGCGGGAACCTGTCTGATCGGAAGTCGGGATGGAAGCCGAGACGGGACGGGACGGAAGGGCTTATGCTTACTTGCGTACTTACTGCCATAATTCTCATTGTTCTTTTCTTACTACGTACATTGCATCAGACCAAATCACATCACGTCACATCACATCTGACAGTATCTGGGGTCCTATTCATAGTTACTCGGTTCGCGTCAAGTTGATACGCTACCCTGGATCTGACTGATGAAGGAATGTGCGTGCTAATTGTAGCCGTTTGAAGTTTGTGCTACTTAAAAGCGGCATACATAATCTAATAATTAAACCATATGTGTGCCTCCTGTGGGTAGCACAAAAGGTAAGTCCCGAATATCAATTTTTCGATGTTTCTTTGTCCAGTCCAGCCTCGGCCGGCGTTCCTGGGGAGGAAGGATGAGCAGCGAGCATGTGGAATAAAAACAGCCTTTTGTGGCCGAAATTAGACCAGTCCCTCGGGCCGGACTTTCTGTCTTTTTTTCCTTTCTTTCTAGCAGCTGTACATCTGAGGCTCATATAGGTCTGACAAGTTAGGCACGCCAAGCTGGAGCCAGGCCAGGCACATGATCGGTCCCGTTATATGACCTATGAGCCATAATTAGACGCGTACCCCCTGGAGAATAACCGTTTAACTGATGACAGAGCGTCACTGACACACTCATGAAGAAATGCAAGCAAGCCAATTAGACGAACAAAGAGGATTCAATCTGGAAAATGCCGGATTTGCGAGCGCTTGTATGTCATCCTCGAGGTCATCATGGTGAGGGAGATGATCTCCAGGTAATACCTGGTAACAGGCAGTATGTGATCCTTGTCCCGTCCATAATCCAAGATTTGGTTTTGGACAGGGAAGCGACTCATCCGAAATCTTTAGGTTCCCTCGTCATTCTTTTTTTTTTTTTTTTTTTTTTTTTTTCTCCTTTCTTATATCTGAAGAATCCTATGGGTAATGTCAATGGGAATGGCAAGATTGTGGATGAGTGAGAGTGGTCCAAACTCGATCACCGGAATGGAGTCGTGGTAAGATTTTCCGCATTTCGTATTTCGCTATGGGATGTGACCGTGGGAGTTTTGTGTGTGAAATCGGCGACGATCGACGACTGCCCCTACTGCCCCCCCTGGGAGTTGGGTTGGGGTCTGTTTGGTGGTTTGGGCAGCGAGAGAAAATCAAGCAGACCTGAATCTGTTTTTGTGATCTTCACATGGAATGAGGCAAGTTCAGAGAGTCCGGAACCTGAAGATGTTGAAAGAGCTCAAGACAATGGAAGATGGACGGACGGACAGTTTGGTTGGTACCTGAATCCTGATCCTGACCAAGATCCTGACACTTCAGCGGGCCAGGCACAAGACAAGAACAGATGGACCGTTCGCTGCCGCCGCCGTGCCCGTGCCGTGGCTGGGAGGCCCCACTCAATAAGCTTCTGGTCGGGAAGTCTTTGCAGTTGTTCTCCTTTTTCTTGTCCAGTCTTTCCATTTGAATTCCATTCTTTCAGTTGTCTGCTGCCAGGAACATGTTGCAGGCGGTGTGTTGCTGCTCCTGCTGTGAACGACGTCCTTTCATCCTTCTGCAGCCTTGAAATTTGCAGGCTGTCTGTAGTCCGCACTGCATGATGGATGCAAGAGACCGTCCTCTCTCTCCCGTGACCAAAAGTGAATCCGATGTTGATGTGGAACAACCCAACCTGCAATAATGATTGATCGTCCGGTCTTGGGGGCGTTCTTTTTTCTCTCAACACAACAAAACACTTCCTTCCGCCCTTCCGCCCAAACCCAGTCGGGAAGGAGCTGTCACAGGCGATCACCTCTCGGAACCAGCCGCGATGGCACTGTTCAACTAGTTGTTGGCTAGCATAGCAGCCCCACCCATTGCTGGGCCGAGAGTTCAGAGCTTCGCAGCACAAAGGCGCGATATCCGAACTCATCATCTTCAGTTTTGTAGAACGTCTTCACCTTACCTTGTACCAATCGGCTAGTACGGATTGCAGGTTATACAAAACTAAGTCGACTCTTCGGCCCGGCCCTTGCGGTGATAAAAGGAGAGCTGCGCATCTTCACAGTCCGTACATATCGACCGTTATGTGCCAGGCACACGTTTTCATCGAATGGGGACGCACGGCCTACCTTTACCTACAGTGGTCCGCTCGCATGCCAAGGCCGCAAGGGAGCAGCCGGCAAAATGCTCCGTGTTCCTTCCGCCTTCACCGCCGAGGACCGGCCATCGTGTGGTATCATCGTCGTCGTCCTTCTTTCGCCGTTTCTGCCCGTCCCCGGTGTTTTGGAACATGTCGGTTTGACCGCGACAACCGTGCCTCCTCCTAGGACCATTGTTAAAGTTCGATAGATGCCTCTAACCGAAACGCGGACAATGGCAATTGGCAATGGATATCCCGAGTTCATTCAAAGGGAGGAAGGGAAACACCACCACCACCACCCTCCACAGATCGGACCAACCGAGCACCACCCATCACACATTGGTCGCCAGTCTGGACCAGCGGCGCTTGATATGGACAGCTGCCGTTCCAGGGTTGCATTGGCCTGCAGGCTTGGATTTGGGGTCCGATGGGGTACATACCTACACAAGCGGCATAGCCTGCTGCAAAAGGTGTTGGTGAATCGCGATACTGTCGCCTTCACTCGAATGATGCCGACGACGACGACGCATTGTCACCTTCGTTTTTGGGTGACCGAGCAACTGGCAGTCCCGAGACCGTCGCAATCAAATTGTCCATTTGTTCCTCGAATTGGCGAAATGCAAGAGCGTAGGACCAAAAGTGACACACAAACCAGGCAGTTTAGCATCTGATTGCTTGCTTGCATTGTCTCGGCCATGGATGTGTCTTGGAAACGGCGCAGCCTCGAGGAGAATAGGTAACAGCTTAACATGCGAAGCACAGGCCACCAAAGGGTCCCTGCATAGCAGCAAAGGCTGGTTCACCCCCTGGCGACAGAAAATATTGGACAGAGCTAGGAAAGAGCGAGCCAATCGTATTTCCAGAAATGACGGGAATGGGGCCCCCTTTGGCCAGTGCCCCTTGGCGCGGGCTGCTTGCTGATTTGGTTTTGCCCGCGACAACTCTTTTTCTGGTCCGTCACAAAATCCTGTCCAACAAATCTCCTCACACCTCAACGGCAACGGTTTCCCCATCTGGCTGTCTGGGCATGGCAGCGTTTGCCCGGCGCGCAGTCTATTGATACCGAATCGTGATAGATTTACACACTCAATTCGCGTCTGTTTTGTTGTCGTGAATTACCTATGTGTGTCTTTTTTTTTTAGTGGAAACGCTGGTGTGAAAAAGGTGTCCACTTTGTTGGTGTTGTTGAACTTGTTGGTGCTCCCGCCGTCGCTCCCACTCCCGCCCTTCCACTTTGCTTCTCTCCAGGGCACCACTTCCAATGTATTGAATTCTCGCGGTTACAGTCAGCACATGGACTAGCCGGAGCGACAGTCCAGTCTCTTCCCGCAACGCAGACTCTCGTCGCAGTGCAGGTGGACGGTGCCGGGTGCAGCCATTTTGCAGCAGTGGTCAGAAAGCTCGTCGTTCGTTGGACGGGGCTTGGGATTGGTGGTGTGCACCTGATCACCTCAATCAATCAGCGATCCGCCCGCGCTCCCTGGCTCACTCACTCACAGCTGAGAAGAAACGACCGTTCTGAAGGTCAAGCCTCTCCGCTTCCAGGATAGGTAGGTACTACACTACTGGACCACCCGCCCGCCTTCCGTCTGCGCTAGCTGGTGCAGTGCTCCGTTCCCGACTCCTCTGGCCGTCCTCTCTTCGCTCTCCAACTTTTGTTTCGCTGCCCCTGCTGCAGTGCCGTCTCCTGCCTCCTTTCGAGTCCCAGTTCCATTTTCTCTCCTTCTCACCACCTTCGGCAGCCCGCCACCCCCAAAACCCGATCCATCGTCATTTATCCGCGTCCGTCTGCTGCCCCCTTTCAACTTCCTGCCCCGACACAGCAGCCGCTGCAGACGACAACTTGAAACGTCTTTTTTCCCTTCCTTTTCCTTTTGGGGGTTCGTCATTGAGAACGACGCGGCTCAATCGCATACTACGGAGTAGACGGATCCTTTGTCCCCCATCCTATCCGCCATCCCAGCCTTCTCTCTTCGCCGCGCGTCCCTCTGAGCATCCTTCAATCCGTTCGCATACCACTCCTCCTCGCTTGCGCAAAGAAGCAACAGACGACTGGGGAAGCCTCTCGTAATCACCACGGCACTCCACCCTAAGAATCGGCCCAATTTCAGCAACCCATCTGTGCCCTCGTATCCCGGTCTTCCAGTACCTATACTTGGTCAATCTCAAAGAACCTGAATTGCTTTGCATTTCACCGTTACCGTTACCGTCACCGTCACCGTCGTCGTCGTCGTTCGTCGTGTCGCATCTTCGAATAGAACCTCCTGTCCGTTTCCCGACTTCCGTTGCTGCATTCTGCACAGCACAAGAAGCCCTTCCCTTCCGGCATCCGCCAAAACCCAGCCCCGGTCATCTCACCGACTACCACCGAGCAAAAGAGGACCCAGCGTATTTACCGAATCCAGGGTGAGTGTTGGCTCGTTCGTCGCTTGTCCCTCTTGCTGTGGGCGTGGCCGTGGAGTGGCCCGCAATGAATGATCTCTTTCCGTCATGGCCTGGTCCGGCGGCTGGTCCCCCCCCAGGCACAACCAACCAGGCCTCCTTCCCTGGATCCCTATTGCTCAGACAGCCTTGCCTTGCCACACCCGTGGGAACCATCGTCTGCCAATTCCCACACACCACTGCACTTTTTCCTCCTTTTCCACCTCCTTCCTGTGTCAATCCCTCCTACCCAGTTACGCAATACACACATGGGCCCCTAGGTCTCCTGTCTGGGGACGTTATCCGTCATCGTTGTTATCGGCACTACACACACGCACACACGCATCGCAGCCTGTTCCTGTCATCGATACAATCATTATCCTCAACAATTACTGACCGCCGAACTCATTTTTGCCCAGACGTGCGACGACATCCTGATTGACGACCATCATCACTCCGTCGACCCTTAACCTTCTTTAAAAACACACGATAATCTGAGCGACGACAATCCGACACAATGGCTTCGTCGACGTCCTCCAACGTCGTCGGCGTACACTACCGAGTGGGAAAGAAAATCGGAGAGGGTTCATTCGGTGTCATTTTCGAGGGTACCAACCTCCTCAACAACCAGCAGGTTGCGATCAAATTCGTACGTCCTCCTTTCGGACATCGGCTCGTCGCGCCGCCCCCATCCGCGACGTAGGTTGAACTGGATTGACACAATTTGCTATGATTATAGGAGCCGCGCAAGAGCGACGCTCCTCAGCTTCGCGATGAGTACAGGACATACAAGATCCTTGTGGGATGCCGTTAGTACAGTCCTTTCTCAAGTTGTCATGATTCCTTGCTAACGTTGGATCTGCAGCTGGGATCCCTAATGTCTACTACTTCGGCCAAGAAGGTCTTCACAACATCTTGGTTATCGATCTCCTTGGTCCCTCCCTAGAAGATCTCTTCGACCACTGCAATCGCCGATTCAGTCTTAAGACAGTTGTTATGGTTGCCAAGCAAATGGTATGTGGCCGGTCACCATCCTTGTGTCGCCTGAAACGAGGTAATCTAACCTTTGCGTAGTTGTCCCGTGTCCAAACCATCCACGAGAAGAACCTGATCTACCGCGATATCAAGCCCGATAACTTCTTGATCGGAAGGCAGGGAACCAAGACCGCCAATGTCATCCACGTTGTTGATTTCGGTATGGCCAAGCAGTACCGTGACCCCAAGACCAAGCAGCACATCCCCTACCGCGAAAGGAAATCGCTTTCGGGAACTGCCCGTTACATGTCCATCAACACCCATCTTGGTCGCGAGCAATCCCGACGAGATGATCTCGAGGCCTTGGGCCACGTTTTCATGTACTTTCTCCGCGGTGGCTTGCCGTGGCAAGGCCTCAAGGCTGCTACTAACAAGCAAAAGTATGAGAAGATTGGTGAAAAGAAGCAGACCACTGCCATCAAGGATCTCTGCGAAGGATTCCCCGAACAGTTTGCCCAATACCTCACATATGTCCGCAACCTTGGTTTCGAGGACCAACCCGACTACGACTACCTCCGCGAACTTTTCTCTCAGGCGCTCAAGGATGCCGGTGGCGTTGAGGACGGCGAGTATGACTGGATGAAGGTTAACAAGTCCGACAAGAAGGGGGACTGGGACCGGCCTGGGGCTTTGCACAACCCAAACGCGAGACCTGGGCCCTCAGCTATGGAGATCCACAATTCGAGGGGGCCCACGACCCATCACGCAAGCGACCCCCGAGCTCAATTGACGGCCGCTCGTTTAAACGCCCCGCAGCCCTCGCCTCCAGCTCAGCCGGGGCAGCGGGCGAAAGAGCAACCAAACGTCAACGTGCAGAATAACCGGGCCTACAAGTCCCAACCCACACCCACCCAGTCGGCGGGAAACGGTCAGCAACCATACAACATGCAGCAGCCTCCGCAACGGACAATGACCCACACTGCGACAGCGAACACGAACCCACCACCTTCTAACCAGCAACAGCAACAGCAAGGCGGCATCAAGGGCATCTGGAAGGCCCTGTGCTGCAGCTGAAAGGGCTGGTGCTGATTTCGTGTCCGTTTGCTTTAATAATATCCTTGAGTGAGCAACAACCAAAGACGGTGGCAGCTGTGTTAATGATCCTAACCGCTAACAGTGCGGCTGGCTTTAAAAGGAGTGGGGAGCAAGTCTTCGTCCCATCTATATAGAGGGTTTCCCGGGTAGGGACGAGTCCCGTTGTATGAATTTGCCGAAACATGGGGTTCTCAAATGTTTTTGCATTGGGACTATAGAGGATACCTTCCTTTGTTTTTCATAGCGGTCTTACTCGGCTACGCGCATCTGGCGTCTTTTACTTGCTTGATCTACCTGGGGCACATCATTACGACCATACGATTAGTATTCCGGACTCAGTCTTCTGTCTCTCGCTACCTTCGCTTCCTCTTTCTCGACCTCCCCAGGAACCCCTTTCCTCTTTTACTATTTCTTGTTCCCTCCCTTCTTGGCTGGCCTTGGTTGGCGAGAGGATGCTAGGATTTACGACGCCGGGCCGCTATCTATGGAAGGCCGAGCCGAATCACGTGGAGGAAAGCTGTCTCGGATGATTCGGTCTCTAATGACAGCTGCCTCTTTCCCGACAAACCCGTGTGCAAACGGTCAAGAAGCCTCCCTCATCTTGCCGCTGGAAGACGCGGTTCAGAGTGGGAAGAAAGGGGAAGGAGGGGGGAACATTGGGGAGGAGGGGGAAAAGCGAAAGGGGAAGGTCGGGAGAGAAAGTTTGAAAAGATTCAAGGAAAACGAAAAAAGGGGGAAAGAGGAAAGAGTCTTTACTTTTGATTGGAACGGAGCGCCTCGGTGTTTTAGTGTTGCTGTTCGCGGGTGTGTGGTTCTGAGCTTGTTACTGTCTGTCTATTATCATTGTCTACCTTGTTTGTTGTTATGCGCTATTGTTGTCTTGTCAGCATCTTATACATCTCCGAACTACGTATAATAATCATTATATCCACTCACTCACTAACGCTTCGTCGTACTTTATCATCCTTTCGTCTTAATGATATTCTCACGATCTGGTGTGAAGAGGAGGAGGTGGCGGATAATCATTTCATCTTCAAAAATACCTGCCGGGTACATTCTTAACATGCTTTATTTCTTTCCTTGATTTCACCTTGCCACATCTGGCTGTTACATCAAGCTTGGATTGGGGCCGCCCTTGCCTCGAGCTTTGTTCCTCAGACCTCCGGACATGCTGCATATATTCTACCGCATTATCTCTCGAAAGAATCGAGGTTCGGGGCGGAATGCAGGGTTAAAGGTGTTCGACAACCAACGTGCATGCTTCTTGACGACCACCAAACGCATCTGGCAGACCTTCAACCCTGCGTCTTCCACGGCACCGGATCCCAGTTTTCGAGAGATACTGCCTGCGGTAACTGCGTCATGGCCCAGCGGCGGAAAGACAAGTGAGGCCTCTGATGAGGTGCTTGCTGGAAGGGCCACGTTGGTATCATGGGAATGAGTCAATGAGAGGGGTTTATATTCTGAGCATGTTCTTGCTCCTGGCGGTCTTTCCCACTTTCTTTCTTCTTCCCATTCACCACTGGTTCTTGAGACACTAGCATCGGAAACATCAACCATCGTCCATTCAGTACCTAGCTGCCCTGCATCCTTCCTCCTGGATTCTTTTCATCCTCCAGCAAGCAACCAACCTTCGACCATCGTAGGTTTCCTTCATATTACCTACATTACTCCAGTTGACCAGGTCAAAAGTAATCTAACCCCGACTTTTCGATTCACCGTTTAGACCTAGGTTTAGCATATCGATCGATCAACACTCGTCACTCCCAAATATCTGGTCCAAGTCCAAAACATCCTTGGGAACCACCATCACCTTTACCTCGGGCGCCAGAAGTAAGACAGCGTCATCTCTGATATCCCCTTCCAGCCGGCACTCACCAGCAACCACCACCACTTATCCACCGGGTAGGTAGGTAGTCATCATCGTCGAACGCCACGAAATAACAAATCGAGGATAATCAAACACGATGCCGGTTTTACCACGACAATACTTGTCGACGCCTCCGACAGGGGCGAGGGCAGTGACTGTCCCTGATGGGGCGTTCTCTCTTCTGAATCCTTGGTCCTGGCCAACATGGGCCATCTTGATCTACGGCCTCTGTGGGCTGTGGTGTTTCGCAGGACACGCAGTCACTCTCCAGACACATCTTGACCTCGATTTCGGTCTCCCGATTCGGTCGCAACGAGACCATCGACTGCGTGGGTGGATTTGGTTCTTCATCGCTGTGAACGTCATCTCGTATCTATACTTTTGGCCTGTCCTTTTGGTTATTATTAGCCTCTTCTTGTGTTTATTAAAGGAGGAAGACTGTCCCGCTGCACGGCCTGTGACGTTGGCCCCCACCACCACCCCCCAAGTCCAACGGCCAGCCACGACGACGCCCCAACCTCAACCCCAACTGCGGCCAACTCCGGCGGGGCAGACGACAAGGCCTCCGGCTCCGGCTTCGGCTCCGGCTTCGGCTCCGACTCCGGCTCCGACTCCGGCTGCAAAGCTGCCTTCCTTATACACAGGCAACCTCCGCCGCCTCCCGTCAGAGTACGGCAAACACATCCGGTCAGACAACACCGACAACGACAACGACAAACATACCTGCATGGTACTAACAAGCGCCACAAGACGAATTAGTATCAAAGTAACCAGTCAGTCAATCCTTTCTTCTCAGGGTAACAAAGCAAAAGGAAAAGTAAAAGGGAAAGGGAAAGATAAACTGGGCTGGGTTAGATGATGCGGAGTTGAATTACGTACCTACGTACAAGGAAGGTATTTCGATATCATATATCTCAAGGTCCACTCAATTTTATATCTTGGGTACCTCTATTCACGTTATTTGACCCTATAATAATACACTGGTCTATCTATTGGGGGTAATGAAGGTTCCAGCCCCGAGCGAGCGAAGTCACCACTTTCTCTCAAGTAGAAGTAGGAACAGCAGAAAAAAAATCCCGTCCTTTGTAGGTACGCCTTCGCTATTTCAACCCATGTTGATTTAGCATCGCGCCAGGTGCCTCTTGGTATACGGATAGCGGGGTCTCCTTTTTTTTTTTTTTTTTTTTTGTCTCCCCTTCAGTATACTAAACCTGCTAAGCAGTTGTCGTGTCGTGTCGTGTCGTGTCGTGTCGTGAAGTCTGAATGGGCGAATGGCTGCCACTTACATACATATGGTACATACATGCTCTACGTGCATTTATCTATCCCTACTTATTGGGTGACAACTGACTGGGAGGAGCGCTATGGAGGTAGCATAGATTGGTACGTAGCTACCTAGCGACTGGTAGACTAACCACCTCACTCCTCGAGTTTATCAAGGTTATTACATAGGTAGCAAGGTTTCCCACCTACCTGACCTTGTGATTCATTCCAGATCGTAACTCGAACGAACGGTGCTTGCTTGCTTTTGTGAAGCTCATAGTGGGACCTACCTTATTTTGTGTTAATACCTATGCTTCTTTTTTCTTTTTCTTGCAGGCGTGTATGTATGAGTGAGTGTTGTCCCGAGGGTGTTTGTGAGAAGGGGTTATAGAAGACAGACAGTTGAAGAAGTAGTTGTGGGAAGGAGTTGGGTGAAATACTTGAATTGCTACATATATCACCGCTAGTGGCATGATAGTCCATGCTATCTCGGAGAGATGGATGTGCATGTAATGAACTACGTTGGTATCTTGTCGCATATCTTGTTGATCGAGTTTGTGTGTTCAAGTGTCTCTCTACGATGAGGTATATGAGTGGGTGCTTGCTTGTCTTGTGTGTCACATACCGGGAAGAGCATCAATGACAGCTCATGCTATATAGAAACATGTGTAGTAACTACGTACGTTAGATCTTCTACACGTATCTCCCTTCGGTTGGTGTCTCCATGGTCTACGCTTCTTCACTGGTAAACGTGCGAGTGTGGTATCGAGTAGTTGGTAGTTGTATGTATTATATATCATCAAGGCATGTCATCTCATGCTATATAGAAGCATGCGTAGTACATTTTAAAAATGTTTCGTTGAAACTTTCCCTCCGCCTTCCTTGCCCGCTTTTCATAACCTGTCCTTCCTAGCATGTCATGGCGGGAGCCTCATCTCATACCCAGTCAATGCCGGGAATTTACCCTAGGCAGCAAGGAAATGCCGCCCCATAGCATATTACTCCATATATGACCCTCCTCTCCCACATCCACCTCTTTGCACTGTTACATGTGCTTCCTTATGTCTTTATTGCAAGCGAGACTCCTTCGAGTAATCCGACATGTGATGAGCTGAAACTCTTTACGTAAGCTTCTGCTTGATGAAGAAGGTGCGGAGGTGTGAAAGCTGCCAGGCGCAGGTAACGCCGAGGACGACGAGCTGGATCAAGACCCAGCGGACGATGCGAGCGTTGGTGGACTCGGACTGATCACGGAATTCGGCTTCACGTTCCTGTTTCGTTTGAAGGATATTGGTTAGCTTCTCTCCTTTTGTCTTAGTTCCATATCCGCCCAATTCGGCGTAACGCAAGGACTCACTCTCTGGAAAACCTGCTCCCTCCTGATATCCTGCAGGCGGTTGTTCAGGTCCTTGGCCCGCGTCGCCAGGTCCTGAAGCTTGCCCTTGTCGGCGCTCTCAATCGCGCTGGACTCGCCAATAGCCATGTCCAGCGTCAACTTGATCCCGCCGTTCGGGTTGCTGACCGACATCCAGCTCGACCGGCCCGAGGTCGACGTGGGCGTGAAGCAGATGCGGTGGTCGCCTGCGTCGGCGGCGGTGAAGGTGAACTTGCCGCCGGGGCCGCCACGCTGGGAGACGACGCGGTGGTCGTTGTCGAAGACTTCCTAGAGAGGGGAAAGGCGTGTTAGTTATCATAGGAGCAAGGGGGGGAATGGGTGTGGTATAGCAGGTAGACGTAGAGGTCGTGCTTGGGGTGGGTGGGATAGGGGTCAGGGGTAGCTTTGGTAGCTCTAAAAAAAAAGAGGTAACAAAACGTACATCTACAGAGATGAAGATGTTGATGCCATCGTGCTTCTGCCACGAATGCCTCTGGTCGTCCCATTCCTCTGCCGTGTAGTGACCAACCACCAAGGTGTCCTTGGGCAATTCCTCGTAGAAGCATTTGGGGCTGGTGCCGTCGATGAAGAAGTGGAGCGCGTGAGCAACGGCGCCCAGCGAGAGCAGTGGGAGGAACGACCTCATGGTTGTGGTGTGTGTCTGTGTTGTCTCTATATGTTGCGCCGAACAGGGCGATTGGGGTGGTTGTTGTCGAGGCGATCGTGGTTGTTGCTATACCCGTTTGGTGTTTGTTGGGCCAATGCTGTATATGGGTTTTAAGTTGTTCACTGGGCGGGAATGTTGCACTGGTGATGCGCTGTGGTGGATGCTTCACTGTAGCAACCTAGTTGCGACCGCGGGCAATAAGAAAGCTTGGCCTTCGGAAGCTGCCACGTTCAGAAAATCGAGCCAGGGCATCCAGATTCCAGGGGCTCCGCTTCCACCTGCCTGGGCCTGGCCTTCCCTTCGGTGAGCGGCAGGCAATAAGCTGTCACGTGCTAACACCCTTGCCCGAGACGAACCCTAACCCTTCCAAGTGGTTGTGAGAGCGTAGAGGTCTCCACTAAGAATCTTTTCCAGCGACAACCAACATTCCACACACAGACCGCGTCGTTTCAACAAGATTCCCATCCCCCCCCAGCCTGCAGCTCATCCAGTTTTGATACCTATTCTTCATTACGGGACACAAGCTAAACTTCAAATGTGTAATGTGCCCTGCCTGATATCGCGAGTTGATTTCATATCAGGCTTTCTTTTGATGAACTTTGGGAGTGGGGCGTTCCGAGGCAGCTCGACGTTCACTGAAGTTATAGGCTCGTTTGCGTATTAAATCTTTATTTTATCCATTTTATCCCCAGTTCCTGGCTGCAGGTTTCGGTGTCCTTCTCTTTTGTTTTCGACTCCTAACCCCCCCCTCCTCCCGGCGCCCCACATCATGACATCTCACGATGTCCGTGACGTCCTCAACCTCCCATCAGACAATGCTGGGCCGAGGCCGTCCAAAAAGGCGAGGACTGCTGCACCACGTCCAAACCTAAAGGGCCTCGCCCGTGAAGTACAGAACTTGGGTGGCGACAACCCTATCGCCATAGTCCCCGAGGTCTCCATCTTCAAGAAGCGAAGGACAGTCAGTCGCAAACCGGCCGCCAAGTGGGAACTGAAGGCATTCACAAACTCGGCCAGAGGGGACGATGGCGCCCTTGTTTTGAGGCATTGGAAGAGGAAACCGGATGGAACTGAGGGCGGGCAGGATGGTTCAGCCGAAGGGCAGCAAAACAGTGCGGCGACAGCAGAGAACTCGGCCGATAGGCCCGAGGACTCGTCCTTTGCAAAGTTCAACGTCCGGGTGTCGGTACCGCAGTACAGCGAGGATCAATACAACGCCAACTTGAAGCATCCCGACTGGACCAAGGAGGAAACTGATTATCTGCTGGAGTTGGCAAGGGACTTTGATCTACGATGGCCCATCATCTGGGACAGGTACGAGTACGCTCCTCAACAGCCCGAGGGTGAGACTCCCGATGGCATGGCTGTGGTGCCGGCATCCAAGCCCCGGACCATGGAGGACTTGAAGGCGCGCTACTACGAAGTTGCTGCCAAGATGATGGCCGTTCAGAAGCCTGCTCAGTACATGACCAGGCCCGAGTTTGAGCTCTATGAGATGATGCTACACTTCGACCCTAAACAGGAACAGAACCGCAAACGTTTCGCCGAAAACACCTTGAAACGATCTAACGATGAGGCTCGTGAAGAGGAAGCTTTGCTCCTCGAGATTAAGCGTATCATGGCCCGTACGGAGCGCTTCAACGAGGAGCGTCGTGAGCTTTACAACCGTCTCGACTACCCTGCAAGCGAGTCGGACATCAACTCCTTCAAGACCTCCGCCGGCCTACAATCTCTCCTGCAGACCCTTCTCAACGTGGACAAGTCCAAGAAGCGCAAGAGCATCATGGGTCCGGAGAACGGCGTCCCCCCAGCGGCGGCGGCTGCTGCTGCTGCTGCTGCTCCTGCTCCGCCCGCTGCCGCCGCCGCCGTCGCAGCTGCACCCGAAGCAACCCCGGCCGCTAGCCGGAGGGAAAGCCTCGCAGCCTCCTCCACTGCCGGTGCCAATGACCATCATGAGCCCCCCGCCCGCGAGCCTCCTGTTCGTCACGAGCGCCAGGAATCTCGTTCTCACCACCGCAACGAAAGCCGCAGTGAACGCGCCGACCGTCACGGCGGTCACGGCCACCACCACCGCGACTCTGTATCCCAAACCCCCGCCGCCACCCCCGTCGAGCCGCCCACGTCCGCGCCTGCTCCCGCTCCGGCCGCCAACAAGAAGAAGGGCCCTCAGCAGCCCGAGCGCCGCAAGCTGTCGGAGAACGAGGAGCAGGTGTACGGCGTGTCGCACCACGACCGGCTTGGCAGCGGCCCGACGTTCCGCTACGAGAAGATCAACAAGCTGTACAGCCACAAGTCCGGTCAGCAGCAGATGCGCATCACGAACCTGCTCCTCGAGCTCGACATCCCCGCCCGTCTTATTATGCCCACGGCGTCGGTGACGGCGCAGTTCGAGGTTCTCTGGGGCGCCGTCACGACGCTGGTGGACCTGAGGAAGATGAGTGACAAAGTCGATGCGGAGATCAAGCTTGAGGAGGCCAAGAAGGCCGAGAGGGAGAAGAAAGAGGCGGAGGAGAGAGGAGAGACGGTGGAGAAGAAGGATGCCGAGGAGGGAGAGGGAGATGGACAAGGAGGAGAAGCTGGAGGAGCAGGCGACAAGGAGAAGGATGGCAGTGGTGGTAGTGCTGGTGGCGAGGATGCTGAGGATAAGTCAGGCGAGTCTTCTGCTCAGACCGATGAGCAGAAGAAGGATCAGAAGGCGGAGGACGCCAAGGCGCAGAAGGAACAACAAGAAGAAGGTCAAGATCAGCAAAAGAAGGATGGAGATGATCCTGCGGTGACAACAAAGGAGGGTGGCGGTGACAAGAATGAGAAAACAGAAGATGCAGCAGCGTGTGATAAAGAAGCTGAAAGCAGCAGCGGCAATCAGCCAAAGATCAAGGAAGAGGCAGATGAGAATGGTGGCAGCAACGCCGCAGGTGCAGGTTCAGGGACGCAACACAAGCGGAGTGCCAGCGTGCTCAGCAATACTAGCGAGAGGAGTACGAAGAAGCAGAAGAAGTAAGCTTGTGAGCGAGCTGGCGGCGATGGGGACCTAGCGGGCTCGCGGTATGCGGCTGGTGGATGGAATACGGATGACGGTTGTATTATTAGTTGGTTTCTTGTGAATATGTATACAAGCGTCGTTATCTTGTTGTGCTTGTTTCTACTGGTGATACTTCTACAAATCCTTGAAGCATCCCGCCTCGACTCTTCATGTCGGTGTTCTGTTTACGGTCCGTAACTGAGAGGCTATTGTTGGAAATGTGACAGACATGACTAAAGAAATTTAGCCAGAGTACCCAAGAGCCAAGTGAAGTGCTATTTGAACCGAGAAGTGTAGAGACAGTGAAGAGACAAGTGGAAAGGCGTGAAAATGGAATACTCTTCTCAAGCTTTTCTCACGCCCACGTACTTACTGTCTTCAGACACTCGACTGCAACACCTACAATTTACACCCCGGCTTTAAACTTCCAACACAGTTCTACACTGAGCCAGTTTTTGATCCTTGCTGCATTCATTTCCTTCTGTTGGGGTCCAAGTGATGGTCGATATTGACATGTAAGGAAGAGGCTCAGAAACCACGTGTAACACGTGTGAAGCTATCTCAACAAATATTCCTGGTCGAATCAACATGATGAGTTACCATGTACCAGTACTCCTTCGCTTGTATGCCATGATGGTAAGGGACGAACAGTGCCGCCAGTCCGGACTCAATCTTTTGGGGGCGGAATTAGCGGTGACGATGGATGTTCATGCTGCTACAGTCTCGCACAGTCGCAATGAAGACACTCCAACATTTCAACTTCATGTTACTACCCACCGGCATATGGCAATCACTATTCAGCTTTCGCCGGTTATCGCCCCCATAATGTAATATCCCGTCGTTGACGATGTTACCATTGTTTGCTTTTACGGTTGTTGCGACTTCGATCAAGGGTAGGTAAATAACCGGCCATGTGTTTCTTGTATGTTTCCATGAGGCACGGAAACACGTGTTGGCATACAGAGATTCAGCTGAATATGGATAGATAGGAGGGTAGAGTAGCTTTTGATATTCAGCTATGACGATCACCACGTTTCTATACACGCAGTTTTTCATTAAGGATGTTACGTTTTGCATTTCCCCACCCCGTTTTGGGGAATGATTTGATCAAGGCAGCTTGGCAAAGCTAGCATGCGTTTCTTAGTGGTATGCGTTCTCGAGGCACAGAACCACGTGTTGGTGTTAGCATATAACCCTTCAGCCGCAATACAGTTATACATGCACAGCTGATATGAATGTACGGTAGGTAGCTTGGTAGCTAGTTAGCTATTGATTTGGGGGCCAACAAACAAACAAACAAACAACGCAATTGATTATTCTTCTTCATACAATTTACAAGGAATGCAATGAGACTTTACCTTGTGGTTTTGTATACTGTCAAGAAGTCCAAAGTTGGATACAATCTGCTCGGCACGTGTCAGTGGTTTCAGCTTTTGTCACTTTACACTTCAACAGCCGCATGCAAGGGAATCCAACTTTCAACTTCCACTTGCATCTGTTACTTCCCAGCCAAGGTTTCGGCAAGAGCCAGAAAAAGTCTAAAAGAGCCGGAAAGCGGAGAGAGTCAGGCCAGCCCAACATTGACCTTACCAACGACCTGCCTCGCATGGCTTGTATATCTCTACGATGCAAGATGCACTAAGGTAGGTCTGCAATAGGTTCAACTTAAGTAAACGCCCAGGGCGTGAAGTAAAGAGAAACAATACTCCCAATCTCAGCTCTCAAGCACATGCCACTCGCAAGCATGTTGCCATATTGTCAAAATACATGTGATAGAGCCTTTCAAACATAGCGTATAAACTCGGGGGATTAGGACCCGGAAAGGCAAGTCATCTCTGTCCAAATCCCTGCGGTACCCCTGAATTTTTTTTATACCCCTTGTTTTCCTTGCCTATACGTTATGCCATGCCGACATTACCAATGACTCCTGCCTCTCAGTCACGTCCGGTTGTGCTGCGGCTCTACCTTTTATCGTACCTCGATCGCGTGCCGAGTACCTGACTCTGCCGATCCGGGATTATACGGTAAGGCTAGCATATGCCTCACGGTTAGCCATGTGACCGATGATGTATGTTATTACCGACCTGCTGATATGTACTCGTATGTATGCACCCCACAATAACCGCCCCCAACGCCATGCTGTTCAAGGTTCAAGGGGACAACGAAAGAGGTTGCCATCCGAACAGATGGGTATAGTAGCTATTGTGACGAGGGAGGTAACCTGGATCGAGAGATAGGCATGCTTTGACGGCGTGACGTGACCAACGGCATACGGGGCACAGGATATTGAGTGCCTCTAGATACTTGAAGCAAGCTGCGACCTGGGTACGGGAAGTTGGACCGCCGGGTCTAGAGGTAGCCAACGTCTGAAGAAAGACACACACGCACACATACTGGTATCAACTCAGTTACTACCTATGCTCACTATGTAACTAACCGCCGATAACTGCCTGAGTTATGTCTTCCTTCCGTCCGTACTGCCTTCCTCCTTTTACGCTTTCTAATCCAACCGTATCCAGCAAACCAACAAACCAGCCGACCACCTTATCCCAATAATAAGCAAAAGGGGTATATAGTGCTATTAAAGTCGCAGACAGCCGAAACCGCAAGATGAAAGTCAACCAGCAAGGACACTCATATTGGTCCATCCAAATTCGCTCGCTCGCTGGGAAATTTGTTCGTAGGCATATGACATGATGCAGATGATAATAGTGGTGAAGATGACGATGATAATGCTTCGTCAGTTTTCGAATGACATCCTGGCAATTTGATCGTAGCGGCGTGTCGTTCCTCTCCGTCATATCCTTTCCTGTCCCATTCCATCCATTCCTCCTGATACATATCCAAGTTTCTTTCCGAACCACCTCCCACCGATTGATCCATTGGCCCACATACACATTTGTGACAAGTTGTAATTAGAGGAGATAGAGAGGAGGAGTAAGGAGATACTAAAATGAAGATAACGGGAAACATATGCGAGAAATAAACAGAATAGCTTGTCATCCGCTGCTTGGCAAACCGCACTCCGTGCTTGGAAAGACTTGCGCAGATGCAGAATTAGGTCTGGTGAGAGTGACCGCAGTAAGAAGCGTGAGGGCCCACACCCACGTCTGTCGAGCACATGCCAATGAGACCAGAAAGTAACAGCATTAAGCTGGAATGCCTCGGTGCATGCTTGCTTTCCGTGCAATGTAGATGCTGAAAGGAGCAATGTCCTGAACATAGCCACGTTAGTTGGCACTCATTTTTGTTTTGTTTGGCTAACCAACAGAACTCACCCTCGAAACGACTGATCCAGCCCCAACCGTTGACCCCCTTCCAATTTTCACACCAGGCAAAAGGACCACATTTGCCGCAATCCAGGCATCATCCTCAATAATGATTGGCTTGCCAAACTGCGCACCCTTGTTTCCGTCACGGCGCCTCCAGTCTGTGTAGCAGCTGTTTGTGTAGATGCTGACATTCGGGCTGATAATGACATTGTGACCAATGCGTACCTCGCAAGAATCGGTGATCAGGCAGTTCCGGCCAATAGACACGTTGTTTCCAATGGAGATGTTGTACCCATAGTCACAGTTGAACGGGGCCTCGACGCAAACGTTATCACCAACATGACCAATGCGACCTATGGGCGATAGTTGGTTGGGCGTCAGCTGAACACCTTCGCGTGGGTGCAATATCTCCCTGAAAAGTCTTGCACGCTCAGCAGGCGATACTCCAATGTTAGGGTTTGTCGAGTTGTTGAATCTCCAACAAGCAGCATTGCATCTCTCACGTTCGAGCACAAGCTCCTTGTCGAAGGGATAAAAGGCTCGGCCACTGATCATCTCGTCTTTCTCCCTCCGCATGTGGGGCACGGTAGCGCTGGACGGCGTATGTGACTGCGCATGGGATAGTGCTAGCTGCGCAGTCGCCTGTACGGCACTTGACGGTGGCTGGGATGTGATTACAGGCTGAACTGCTGATGTTGGCGTGTCCATTCGACTACCATGAAGATTGTATGGAGGATGTGCGGAAATGGCGCTTTGAGGAGGCGGTGGTGGAGGTGGTGGTTGTTGGTGGTCAGGGTCCGTCTTCGTCAAATCATGGAGCGGGGGCACTCTCGCATACTCTCTCAAGGGTGTCCGGGCACTGATGGGCGTGGGGAAGACGTTCGAAGGATAAGCTGACAAGGCAGAGAGTTTGTTGTCAGGGCTAATAACCGATGCACTTGGAAGGGTTGATGCCGTGAGCCGGTCGTCGTCGCTTTGAAGAGGCCGTCCTTGAGGTGGTGTGATGCGGAGTGTAGGTTGCTGCCCACGCGCCATTGGGAAAGGCTCGCGCTGCTTGGGTTGGCTCAATATCGGGGCAGTGTTGCTGGTATAAGGAGGGATCGGTTGCTGCGGCATCCCATACGCTCCAGGAGGGACATAGTTGGGATCCTTGGACTCGATGGTGACTTGGGCTGGTTTGCTCTCGGGCTTCTGCCAGTTACCCCTCTGCGGTGGGTAACCGGCACATTGGAATGAACCCTTGATGCAGTTGGTACCTTGAAAACAGTTAGATAACCTAAAGGCAATTCACGATCAAGTTCAAAACTTACACTGAGGCTTCGTCTCATCGCACTTCTTTTTCCGCCTCCTGCAAGTCAGGCAACCGGTTTTCGTCCGATTGCTGAAATTGCGCTTCCGCTTCTTGGCATCAGACTGAACGGTGCCATCTCTGCGCTGCTCAGGGGTGTACTGATCCGAGTACCGGTTGTCGTCGCCATCAGGGCTCTGGTTATCGTAGTCGCCGCTGTCTGCTTGACTGGTCGCTCTGCGCATGTGTTCGCCCATCGGCTCCTCGGACTGGCCGGATACGGGTCCGGCTGAATAAGCTGCATCGTAGCTTGCGTTCCTCTCACTTCTGGCCTGCTGAGAGCGCCATCGGTCATCGCTGTCACGATTTTCGTAACTACGATACGCTTCCTTCTGGGGAGACGGATACCGGTCATGAGAGTTGGACTGAGGCCGTGAAGGTTCGTACTGCTCCGCCTTCTCTGTTACCTCGGGCCTCTCCATTCTCTCCATTCTATCCGTTCTTTCGAACCTCTCCGGCCGTTCAATAGGAGTCCTTTCTGTTCTTTCAAACTTTTCGGGTCGCTCAGGAGGAATGGGTGAAGGTTTGTGCTCTCGCCGGGGAGAGTGAGAATTGGAATCTGCCCGCATCCGTTTTGGGGCAGGTTCAGAATCGTGGTAAGATGCCGTAGGATACGGAAGCCTTTCACGAGTTGAAGTGCCCCAGTTTTCCCGGTCCCGTTCTCTTTGGCTGACTGCGACATCACTAGCGGATCTCGGGTCTGAACCAGCAGACTGTCCGTTTCCGCGCTCAGGCTCCCGAGCACCATTAGAGATCTCAGTTGGCCTGGGTGATGACCCATTTAGAGCTGTGAAAGTCGCCATCTGTGATCGTGATGCTGATGCGTTGGGATCTCAGAAAATGATCCCCCAACCAAGGCTGGCGTCCTTTGCGCCCAAACCCCGATGATCGTGCGCAGGCGTAGCTGCTTCTTGGGTTGAAGGCAAGTGCTCAAATCCTAAGAGTACGGACCAATAATGGTAACGCGTAAGATGAAGGGTGGTCCCCAGAGTTGACGCCGTCAGTATATGAGAAGCCGAAATTCGTAAGGCTGATGTAGGCAATATGTGCTGTCGAAAAATGGGAGTTGGTGATGGATGAGTTTTGGGAATGATGAACTCTGGGGTTCAACTGTGAGATAGCAGGTGGGAAACTATGTGACCGGAAGATGCCCGACAGTGCCAGACGCGACCAAGCAAGTCTCCGTCAGTCGGAGGCGACGGACAGAGGTGCAGAAACACGACAGCCCGCGGTGATATAAGGTAGCACGCAGGGGTAAACAGAAACCCTCAACCTGTACCCAAGGTGAATGGGCTCTTTACGTGCAGTAGGATCGTGAAGTTTCTGATGAATCAGCGTTAGAAAAAAGTGTGACCAGCCTGCAGGATTTCTCGGATGCGATGCGTGCGTGTATGTATGTAGTGGAGGCGGGGGGTGACGGGGTGACAGAGTGACGGGGGTGGCCGTGCCTTCTACCCTTGGAGAAACTGATGCGAGGTGAAGAACAGATACCTTTAGGTACGATGGTTGCTTGCTGCAGGGGCGCTATGTGAGATGCTTTTCCCCAGGTGAGCGGTGGCCGCCAACGCAAGCAACGGAAGCTGTGGAGGGTAGAGGACGATGATGAGCAGCAGTCCTTCGAGTGTCCGAGGTTGCGTTTCTGGAGATTTGCAACTCGGCGCGGGAGGAGCTGGCCTGGCTACAAGGTGGCTCCGGGCTGGAAGCACCACCCTCGTCTCGACGCTAGCTGGCTGGAGCTCCGCTGCTGACTGGCACTGGCCAGCTGCCGATGAACCCTTCTGGGGTAGCTATGGATGTGGACTGAGGACAGGAATGTTGGGTTGTGTTGCAGGGCCACGACCCACCAAACCGAACGCTCAAGCTCCCAGCCCAGATGGGCCCAATCGCAGCTTGGTAGACTTGGCAGCGATGTCCAGGCAAGGTAGGTACCTTTACCGCGGCAGCAGTAAACGTTGAGCGTGGCTGTGTGGGTGGGTGGCCGGTGGACGGAACTCCAATGGTCCCGTCCCAATGGAGTGACGACCGCCGTCGATGGGACCCCGGATTGCGGGTGTGCTATGGGGTGTGGTCGGCTTGCGGACATGAAATGGGATGTGCTGTGGATGATACAAACAAACGGGAACCTGAACGCTGTACAGTGTACTTGCAACACTTGGTACGAGACCCGAGCAGAAAATAATAATAAAACAACAAGAAAGTGACAGAGCTGCCCGACACGGGGCACAGCGCACAGAGAGACGATGTGACGAGAGGGACAGGAACCGAGTCTTGTCGAGGAAGAGGAAGAAAAGAAACATTGACCTCTCACCTCTTTCAGCAACGCGCTATACAGGCCGCCATCTATACTTCCAAGGCTGCTTCCTGAATGCCAGCAACGAAACGTCCATCAAAATACACTTGTACGCGCCTGATGATACAAAGGCCTTTTGACGTTAGAGGTTATGTATGTAGCAGGTATTTATTTGGCCCTCGTCGGCTCTTCCCTGCGGCCCGGTCGTTGCAGAGTTTCCCGTCGGTAGAGGTTGGAACAAACAAAGTCGCGGGTAATGAATCGAGTTCTCGGCGTGTGTGCGAGAGAGATTGCGTGTGAGCCTGTGTTCGCTTTGGTGCTTTCCTTTTCGGAGCAAGGGTATGACACGTCAGAGCAAGACCCATGGGACAAATACTGGATGGAGATAGCCGGGGTCATGCAGTATGTAAGACTCGGGCTGTTTGGCGCGCCTTTTCCTCGGTCTTTGCGACCTCAAAAACACCCCCGCAACTGCCCCTGATGGAATCCAGAGACGCGGCCAGTACGGTTTGGGTTCATATCCTGAAGGCCAGCATGCAACAACTCGGATATATAATCCTTTTAGCTCAACCAATGCGGACCTTACTATCCAGCTTTTCAGCACTTGGTAAGTAAGAAACGAACGAAGGAGCAGATGGTTGGAGCTTTCATGAACAAGTGCGGTGTGCCCGTAGCTATGTGGTGGTGATTGGTGCTAGAGCCTAGTCGTAGACGTACACCTCCTCTGTGTATATAAATGCGGAGCGCTTGGTGTCCATTTAACGCGCGATTATGCGTCTGTTCGACCGCTGCCGGGAACAAATAACCGAAAATGGGCCTCGTGTATCGTCAGCAAGTGGTCGGTATCCGCGCGCAGCTTGAATTCCCGAAAACACCCCTCCACGTCTAGTCCGGCCTGCCTGGTCCTCCTTGATGGGAAAAATAGTGAAAGTCGATCGACTGTAGCGAATGGCTCCTTTGTTGGTATTGTTCTGGTCGATTGGCAGAAAGTTTACCTTCTTGCAACTGGAATGTGCCTCGGGCAACAGCTCTGGGCAATGGCGGAGAAGCCCGGAGTGACGAGAGTTGTAGGTATGGAGGGGCGCACCGCGCCAGCCTTGGTCAACGATGCCCTGATCACTGGTGTCCGTGAGCGGGAAGCGAGCGGGAAGCGGCCGCACTGGGAGGCAACACGACCATGTTAGATCTCTGGCCAAACCGTGCACCGCTGGGATGGCACATCACAGACCGTGTAGTGAGGTGAGGTTATGGCATGAGAAAAAAGAGATGACGTTTCCCTGAACTATCACTCCCAGTTGATGGGAGTTGTAAAGTGACGGAAAGTGAGGCCTCACCTATTGTCGGATCCACTGTGCCCAAGATCGCTTTTACGGCGGTATATACGCCATAGATCCGTCCACGATTTTCCACCATCCCCTGTTGGGGAAAAGCGAAAGGGCAAACGAGCGTCGCTAAAACGCTATGGGGTATGTTGAGAATGGACACCACCAGCTATTGGGTGACATGGCGCCTGTTCAGGGGTGGATTAGTGGACTGCTGGCCTCTGACCTCGGTCGTCCTTGTATCGGTACCTCGTCCGATGGCCAACACACACTGGCATTGGTTCGCCGGTTCTGAAGGGCTGGTAACCGCATTTGGACTGACCAGGAACATTTGAAGTCTTTGAAGGTAATTACCCCGGACAACGACAACCGCGAGCGACCGCGACCGCTTCAGATGCGCAACTGCTCTGACGAGTCGCCGTTGTCAGTCACCTTTCTCAACACCATGCTTCTCCCACCCCTGACCCCCTTCGGCACATGGTTCTTGCGCAAGGGTCCTGCACTTACAACTGAGCCTCTCGTGGGCGGGACATAGGGTATCGCCAAACCGCAAGTTGGCGTTCAAGAGCGGCATATTCTTGACTGCTTTCACATCCTGACGGAGACGATATACCTTGAGTGAGCCCCTTCATCCATGTTTGCCAAGGGCATAGAGGTATCGCGTGACATTGTGGACCAGCAGTGGCCTAAGGGGAGCTTACAGGCGACTGCGGGCTGTTCGCGACTTTGCTTCTAAGCGTACTGGCTCCTAGTGATCAGCATTAGATATGACCACGCCATTAATGACTATGGGGGCTGGAATGGACTTGCCCCTACCCATACCTGCTCTGCTCCGCCTGTCAACTACACTGTAACAGCGAGGCTGGCCAGGCAGTCAGAAGTCCACTGCGTAGGATTGAACCCCCAGTCTTCGTTCGATATGAGTCCCATTCGTATCAAAAAGCATACCTAGATAGATGTGCTGTTGGTTCTTGGTAACCAGCTAGTCGATCACCGAGCAGATGGCGGGCATCAATTACCGTTGCATTCGCCCCGTTCGGCGAACTTGTGGGCGAATGCACCAATGTGCCAGACATTTTCTGGCGTAATTAGCATGCTTGGGCGGAGCACAATTCTCTGCAGTTAGTCGAGCCATACTGCTCAGGTATTCCTGTTGCCTGTAGGACTTGAGTTAACTCCGCCTGTTTGTCCTGTTAAGACAAAATCGCGTCTTTGGAGGACGAACCGAACGTCCTTCTTTCGTTTTGGGTGTTCCAAAGCCTTCTCATGCTCTCAGACGGACCCCGCCTTGCCCGCAAGCCATACGCGGTGAGCTGTACCATCACTGCCGAGATGTGTAGTGGTGAGAGTGTGAAGCGAAGGCCAGTCTCGCATGAAGGTGACCAATAGGAAGTACACGACAGGGGGTGTCGTCCCATGTAATTTGGCGCGACGTATCATTCTCTGTCCTCTCATGCGCCTGCGTTTGAAGTACTGCGTACAGTACGCTACGAGGAGCGGCGATGATTTGTGGCAGCTAACGCAGGCAGGTTTCGCAGGGCAACACCGATGAAATGCGGTCTGACGGGAGGAATGCCGCATCGCCAGCTAGCAAAGCGCGATTTGTGGACTCCGACTGAAGTTGTCAAAGCGTTATTAAACGCCGTTTCTCGCCCCGGAGCAGCGGCGGCTGGTTTGTGCAAGGATTGACGGACAACAGCCCGTATTGAGGACACGGAGGAGGGCAGTGTATATCGGCAAAAACCGTCCATGTCGAAGTGCCGAACGTCAAAGACTTCATAGTAGTCTTGGTCAGGACTCGTTAGCCGTGAGAGTTGGTGGGAACTGTACGATTCGTCGCGAGATACCAACTCGAGCCTCGAGTCCCCCACCTGGAGATGCCCTCCGGTGGCCAAACTTGGCCAAGTGCACAAAAGCAGCATACTGTTGATAGGGTGGGACCACCTGCCAGAATGCAATCGCGACGGCGTACTGAAAGTTACCTCATAACTTGATTGTGGCTTTCTCATGGCAGCGTTCGATCATGTCACTCTTCCCGATGTTTCCTTTTGCGCCTGTAATACCTGGCGGATACGGTGGGAGATCGTGCAGTGTCCCAGGATGGCATTACAGCCAGGTGAGTTCCTGGTGTCAAAAGGTGAGCGTTAAATATAGAAACGTGCGGGCTCGCTTACAGGGGACCGAGATGCGGAATACTTTGGGTCCACGTAGGAAGAATGCCGAAGTGAAGGTCATGTAGATAGAGGTATTGTAGTCGCATTTCGCCCCCTTCAAGATTATCAAGTGCGGGAGTTGCGGCGGCGGCTGTCGCTATCAAGGGCAGTCGTCGTGCGTGCCATGTAATCAATATGTACCGGGCTCGTCGTTGCTAGCGCATCTTCTCGGGATATTTACCGCCAAAGCTTGATATGCGATTGGTTACCTTGACCAAGAGAGAAGAGATAGGAGACAGACTGGGTATGATTGGATGTGTGACCCACTTTAATGTGTCACGTGCACTTGGGAGCTTCTGGGAACAAAACTGGCCTTCTGCAGGGCACCCACGTATTGTACCGTATTCTTCTTCTCTCTCTTCAACCCACGCTAGACCGAATACAACATCATCACAATTTAGATGAGAGCTGGATACGCGCGGCCTATGAAAGACCGTACCAAGGCCCATTCTTCGAAACCAGTCGTGACTGGTACCCGACCATGCCTTTACAGATAAGAAGGGCTCGAAGGGGACGGTGCGTGTCCTGAAGCTTCCATGGTTATGGTTTTTGAGATTTACAGCTGCGACGGGCTGCTGGCATACCACACAGTTTGCCAGCTGTCGACTTGTATTGGCGTACTGGTCAACATGTATGGTTCCTGGTAGTATTTGGGATATTAGACCCGGCCAGGCGGATCTTTTACTTCTGAGCGCGCCAAAAATGCATTTTGGGATTCTTTGTCCACAGTCCCGTGCTGTGCAGGCAGCACGTCCACCACTTATGATATGGTGAAGGAGCTGGGCACCCAAGCGTCCCGTGGGATAATCACGGACACGTTGCGTGACGACACAAGAGTCTGAGCGTTCGCCTATTCTCTGGTCTAGCCTGCCAGCCTGCCATCGAGAATCGATAATTCATCTGTCATGACTTGTCGAGGACGGCTTGATTCCGCCATGGTCAGTGCTGACGCCGTTGTGATGAACCATGGATGACCCGTTTGGGACTTGGGCTAATGTGGTGACAGGGTGTGTAGTAACCAGTCGTTTCCTCGTTCCTCCGACGTTTCTAGAGCCTCCGCAAGAACTGTCTCGGCGTAAGGGACCACTGTAGTGACAGCACTGCTGGTAGTGGTGGGGAAGTCGGGAATCGCGGCAATATACCGTTATAGGGCTGGCTGATAGTCTCATGTGGTTGAAACCAAGTGCGTTTCAGCGATTGAAGCAATCATGTTAGGTAGAATATTCAAAAGTATCGATATAATAAAGGCCCAAGCAGACTAGACTATAGGAGAGGAGAAAGCTTTAGTTGCAGTTGCAGGGCAAGACCGTACAGGTACTATACTATTATTAGTTCCTCTAGGAAGCAATTGGAAGGACGGAGATGCCAACGACTTTCGACGACGGAGGCAACAACAAAGGACTAGAAAAGCCTACGGGAAAAAGATGGAACAAAATGTGAGAATGCAACCCCAAGGTCGGCCTGTCCCCTGCCATACGTACCTGCCCCGGTTCGACATTTCGACAAGATCTCACTCACCGCCATAGCCTTAACTGATTCCTCAGCAAGAAAGACGGCCATTGTCCAAAACGGGCAACAGCAATCCATGTTGCCATGCTGCGATTTCCGTCCCTGCCAAACCAAAAATGTCACGGTCGTGGTGGCAGCAGGTGCTGATCGGACGCGGGGTTGAGATTGGCAAGAACCCCGCGCACCGAAAAGAGCAGAGCAGGGCAATTCAACTTCTCCCGGTCACGCTCTCGCCAGCATTCCCGTCATCACTGCAGCACGCACTCCCTGCGGCAATGGGCAAGGTGCACCGGAGTTACTGTAACGGGCACGGTACAAAGGTACCAGCAAAGATGGTGTGATGGAATAAGATGGCCTTTTAATCTACTATGTAGAGGCGAGTCTGGCTAAATACAGGATGCCAGACTAGATCGGCTAAGCTCACGCCTACCGTAGTCAGGTAGCTAGTGCCTAAATTAAGTAGGTATCATGGTGCAAAGGCACAAGGTAGGTAAGAATATACGTAATTGCACGAAGGAGTAAGAGGAAAGGTTTAAGGGTGCGATCCTAGACTGGTCTTTATAGAGGCCAGTCTGGGAAATCAGCTCTACAGCAATTTCATAAGTATTATAGAATTAGCACGACTTATATAGCAATAGCGATAATAAGGCTATCGTAGCCTTTTACAAAGGCTGTAATAGCCTTATATTATATTCGGAGCTATAGCCTAATCCTTAGTTCCGATAATTGCTAACCATATATTCTAAACTATTATAAGGCTAACCTTATAATACTACCCCGGACTAAAAGAAGCTATATAATTAATTAATAATATATAAAACAATTAAAATACCTATTAATTATTTAATCTACTTTATAAAAGCCTTTATAACCGCTGCCGCTCTATACAGCAACTTCTTTAATCTTCCGTACCCCGTATTTTCCGTTAGTACCGGCTAATCTATTTTTACCTTTATTAATGGCGGTTAGTCCGCTTTTAATTGCCGGTCCGTTATTATTTTACATTATTTTTTTATAGCAATTTAATTTAGTAGTACCAATTCGTTTAGGTAGTTTTCGTAGAATTTCCATACTACTTCCGGGTATATTATAATATTAATCCATTTTTATTAGTCTAGTACGTATAGCGGTATTTATAGGACGTAGTATTCTTATTATTTATTTTTTAAGTTTTATTTATAACTACTTATATTATTAAAATTTTATTCAATAGAATTTTTCCCATTATTTATTTACTTTATAATTTTCTTTTAATTTATTTTTACATCCCTTTCAGTACGTCCTTCCTAAAATTTTATTTTATTAATATAAAATATAGGATTATACTTTATATTAATTAGGAATTAAAGAATAATTATATAATTATTAATTTTTAAGATTTCGAATAGCCTTTCCTAGAGCGGAATTAATTTAGTATACAATCTTCCGGTTTTGAAATTCTTTATATTTAATAAGATTTTATCCCTGATTTTATATTACGGAGTATCCAATCTTCTTTTATTAGTATTATTTTCGTATTACTTTTGCGTTTCTTTTACTTTAATTATTACATAATTTAAAATTATTTTAAACCGGTTAGTAATTTTAATAATTTTGAAATATTTATTTTATTAGGTTTTTAATATTTTTAAGGAGTATAGCGTAGCGGGTTCGACCTTTATCCGGGGATGGAATTTATAATTAATAAAAAATAGCGAGATTTTTATTATTTTTAAAATTAAGTTATTAGTAGTAAATTCCGTTATTAGTAATTAATCGATTTAATCGTTTTATATTTAATTAATAAAGGTTCGTAAATATCTTTTTATTTCTACGTTAATACATTCTATTTATTTATTTATAATTAGGTGAAAAATAGAGGAGGGCGTAAAGTTAATTTCTAATTTTATTAATAATACTTTTTAAAATTATAAAATAAATTAAGAACTCCGATTGGATATAATAGTATTAAGTAAGCTATAAATATTATAAATCTACTTTATAAAGCGGTTTACTAGTTCCTTTACGGTTAACCCTATTATAGGGATGAAAGATTATATTTTTATTAATTTATTAATAATTATTACAACGTATTAAAATATTTATCTACGGCGTTCGTAAAGTATTAATAGTATAATATAATCGATAAAAATATCCTTCTATAGAGTAAAAGGTATTAGTAATAACTTTAGAAACTTATATAACGTATATTGTAACAGCTTCGTCTTTATATACGTTAAGTAGGTTTTATAGTAGGTTTTTATTACATTATATATCCTTAATTAAAAGAAAGATTAGAAGAGAAGGCTATAAGTTTTTTCCTTCCTTAAGTACTCCGCTCCTAGTATATTATAGGCGTAATAGATTAATTAATAGTAGATTTTAATATTTTTAGGGTTAAGGAAAACCGAATTACAGTAATAGATCTAGTTTTGTATAGCGTGGTATTCTACGAACAAAAGTTTTTTAAAAAATTTTTTAACCTCCTTTAATTATATTTTCTTTATTAAGTCCGTTAAATAAGTAAGTGCGTTTTAGAGAAGGGTTGATTTTTTATAGGTTTTTGTTATTAAATTATTTACCGACGTTTTATTTATAGTTTTTAAATTATAAAAGTAAGCTATCCCGATGAAAATATTTTTATTTTTTTTATTTTTTAGGATGTAAGAATTATTAATAAAAATGTCCTTCTCTAATAAGACCTTATTCTTTATTAGGAGGCGTTTATTACCTTTATATTTCGGGATATCCTTTAATTTACAGTTTAATACATTAGGGCGGACTTATAGTAAGCCCGGTCAGTATTAGATAGTAAAATTAAAGTGGGAGAGAAATTATAATTATTTTATATATTGTAATATTAATTATTTATTAATTGTAAATGATTTTAATTTTTTATAATCTATTAAGACTTCGAACGGTTATTATACTCCTTTTAATTCTAGCTTTTATTCTTTTAGCGTTTTAATAATAGTGAATAATTTTTTATTATAGATGTTGTAATTATATTCCGTTAACGAATATCGTTAATTAAAATAAATTATTAGTTATAATACCCCGTCTTCGTCGTATTAAAAGAGAGTATTGCCATAAGTTTAATTTGAAGTATCCGTTTTTATAATTATTTATTTGGATTAATTATAGATATATAATATTAGTTTACTAATAAAAATTCGTTTAAGCGCGTTAAAAGAGCGTTAGTATTAATCTTCCTATTTCTAATTTTTAATAGTTTTTTTTATTAGCTTATATAATAGTCCTATTAGGATAGAAAAGTATTTAATAAACCGTCAATAGAAATTAGTAAATCTTAAGAAATGTTATAACACCCTTTTAATATTTAGAGCTTCCTACGAAATAATTGTTATTACTTTCTCTAGGTCTATTTCAATATTTTTAGGGGTAATAATAAGCCTTAAGTATTTAATCCGTTTTATATAGAAATTATACTTATTAATATTAATTTATAGGTTTATATCGATTATTTTCCATAGGATTTCGTTAATATACTTTATATAGTTTTCTTCGTTTTCCGAATAAATAAGGATATTATTAAGGTAAATAATAATATATATATTAAGAATATTATATAGGATATTATTAATGTAATTTTAGAATGTCTTCGGTGCCTTTTATAAATTAAATAGGTATATTAAGGATTTGAAAAGTTTAAAGCGGGTAATGAATATAGTGAACTATTTATAGCCTTTTTTTATTCGTATTCTATTAAACGTATTAATAATATTGAGTTTAGTAAAGATCTTCGTTTTATAAATAGCGTTAAAGGTTTCTTTAATTAATAGAATTAGATATTGTATTTTTAAAGTAACGTTATTAATACTACGGTAATTAATGTAGATACGGATTCTTCTACCCGGCTTTTATACTAATAGGATAGGTGAAATAGCAGTAGATTAGAAAGGACGGATGAATTTTTTTTTAAGGTTTTTATTAATTTATTTTTTAATAATAGTGGTTTTAATAGGTAATATCGGTTTAGGCTTAGCGTATAGTAATTACTCTCTTAGTTTAAGTTCGATTTTATAATCATATAAACGGTGCGGGGGGATTTTATTAGCTAATATAGGAAGAAAAGTGTCGATATATGGTTAATAATAATTTATTAATATTCCTTTTATTTTTTCTTTAGTTTTTTGAGGTTTGTCTACTTTATTAAGGAATTTTTAAATGTTTTTTTCCGTTACTTTTATTAAGTGAGTATAATAGATAATCTCTTTATAGAGCGGTGCGTCTTTGGTTAAATCCCTTATTAAGGCAATAGATTTAGCGATTACCGCTACTTCTTTTTCCGTTTTAAATCCGTGCTTACTAGCTATATTATTAATAAAAGAGTGGAGGGAATATAGAAGATCGTCCTTATATTTTTCCCTTCGTCCTTCAATAATATTTTTTGCAATTTCGTACGTAAAATTTATTTCCCGGAGTTTTAAAACGGTAATTAACTTTTTTAATTAAGCGTAATTAGTAATATATAGTTGGAATTGGTCTTTTTTATAAATGAAGTTGAAGCTAGTAGCGTTAAGTTTCTTAATATTAGTAGGGTTTATATTACTTTCGATGTACTTTCTTGCCCGAATATTAGTACAGTACGTGCCTATTAATATATATTTTTTATTAAATTTAATATATAGTTTATATAATATATTTTATTTAGTTAGTACGAAGACAGTAGTAATATTTATAATACCTTGTATTTTTATATTTACATAGTATACGATAAGAGCTTGTAATAGAATTATTAATAGTGTTTTAGCAGGAGAGTCGGAGGTCCATTCTTTAAATCTTTTATTTTTAGATTAGAAAACTTTAATAAATTGGTTTTCGATTTCCTCGTATTAGGCTGCTTTTTTACGGAAATAGCCTTTAAAGACGTAAGGAGGAGAGGAAGGGAATTTAGAATTATTTTAGGGAGGCGCCTTTTTATAGGCGCGGGCGGTTATAATAGAGATAGGGTTAGAGAGGGTTCGGAGTACTTCCGTTTAGTTATTAAGGAATTTCGTTAGTAAATAGCGGTCCTTATAACCCGGGTAGCTAAAACGTATATTATTTTTTTTATAATCGATATATAGTTTATAGAATTTTATTTAAAGGAACTTTAGAATAATTGGGTATTTATTAGAGAAGTTGTGAATTAAGAAGGTAATAATTTCTTTATATTAATTTATTTATAGTTTTTTTATTATTCCTTTATTAATTGTGTTTTTAATGTTTCCGTTTATAAATACGAGTTTTTTAGGATAAAGAAGGCGAAAATAGGGAAGATTGTACTTTATAACAAAAAAATAGTCGATAAATGTAAATACGGAATATCTGCTATTAATAAGGGAAATATAGTGGTCTTTATACGTGCTAGTAATTATATATATAAATAATAAGATTGAATTTAGAATAATATTATTTAGTAATTAGATTCGTGTTTCTTTTAAATCTATTAAAGGATTCTATTATTTTTATAATGTAATTACCCGGTTTAGCCTTTACGCGCAATTAAGTATAAAAATTAAGTGTTTTTTGGTTTATTATAATATTTATTATTTGCAGCCGGTTTAATTGCGGGGGTTGTAATTATATTAGCAGTTTTTGCTAAGTAGACTTCTATAGGTTCTTATTTGGTATTACTATTATTATATTTACCCTTACCCTTTTTTTTTTTATCAGTTGATTTACCGTTAGTACAAAATTTATTGCCCTAATTAATAGATCCGAAATAATTGCGGGCAATATAGTTTTATTAGTTATAATAATAGTAGAGGCCCTTTTCCTTTCGTTCTTTGAAAATTTCGGAGTTAAATATAATAGAAAGATTTATAGAATTAAGATTTATTTAATTTCCTCTTTAATTTATAGGTTTATTAGTTATAGCGGGAAGGGCCGCTATAACGTTTTTAAAAGAGGAATTTGAATCTTTAAAAATACTTACAATTATTTTATTATAATAGTTAGCGTCTTTTAATTTTTAATTGATTCTTTTTACAAATTTTAATTACGTAGTATAATTATTATCTTCGGGGAAATCTTAAGAGATTAGGGTATTTCGAAATTATTTATTAAATTTATTACGAAAGTAATGAATTTTTATTACGTTATTGAATTTATATTTATTTATAAATTTAGTAAATTCGATTTTGAAATGCAGGAATAGAGTACTATTTTGGTAGAGATTAATAAAGCGTTTATTAATATTTAGCTTAACATTAATATTATTATATTAGTTTATAAGGTACGTAAGGAAAGCTTCGCCGGTCGTTTATAATTACTTCTTAGGCTTTCTAAGGAATTTTATAAATTTCTTTAGGTTATTATTTAATATTAAACGTAGGTTTGGTCCTAATTAGAATATTATATATACGATTTTAACCTATTTTATAGGGAAATAGAGGGCATTAAATTCCTATACGGTTCTAATTTAGTTCTTCTATAATTAGAAAATATTATAATATTTAGTATTATCCTTATTTTTTTTAGTAAAGATTGGGGGGTTTTTGATAATGCGTTTAGAAGGTTGGGAAATAATTATTATAGCTTCCTTAAGGGCGTTAGAGGTTTCTAATATATTAAAAGGGGTTATAGCGGATATAGTTGTAATTTATTATTATAGAGTTATAATTGTGCATTGTATTGTATTCCGTTCTTCTATTATAATATTATAATTTATAATAATTATTATAAATACCCTTTTTAATAATTCGATAATAGATTTAAAGGTTGGTTATTAGGCGACGGTTTTAGCGAAAATTTTGTAATTTCGAGAAATTAAATATAGCCGAATATCTTCTATAAGGCTATTTACGAAATTCCGGATATTACGAATAATATTAACGAATTAAAGAAAGGCTATTTAATAAATTTTAATATTAAGAATTAAATTTACGGTAAGAACGTCGAAAAAATTTTTAAGGTCGAATAAGTTAGGGGAATTATTTAATAAGCTAATTCCTTATCCTATTTCTTAAAGGTTTAGAACGACGTAATCCGGTAGCGAAATATTATTGCTATTATTATTATTATTATTAGAATAATAGTTGTAATTATTATTATTTTCCGTAAAGAAGTTGATTTATAATATAAAGGGGATTATTATAATATAAAAGCGTAATTAAAAGGGGATTATTACAATATAAAAGCGTAATTATAATAATTAGATTATTATTTTTAGGGTCCGGTTTTAACGAGTCCGCAGTTTAATAAAGCGATTTTATATATTAAGGTTTGCGATTCTTACGAAGCGATCCTAGTATAGTTTTGGATTGCATAGCTTTTTACTACGCGATTCTAAGGGTTAAAAAGAAATGTATGTATAAATACGATAGTTTAAAAGTGTAATTAATTATTATAGTATAAAGGTATAAAGTAGGTAAGAATATACGTAATTGTACGAAGGAGTAAGAGGAAAGGTTTAAGGGTACGATCTTAGATTGGTCTTTATAGAGGTTAATCTAGGAGATTAATTCTATAGCAATTTTATAAGTATTATAGAATTGGTACGACCTGTGTAGCGATGGCGATAATGAGGCTATTATAGCCTTTTGTAAAGGCCGTAATGGCCTTATACTGTGTTCGGAGCTATGGCCTAATCCCTAATTCCGATAACTGCCAACTATATACTCTAAACTATCACAAGGCTAACCCTGTAATAGTAGGTATATACAGTACGTACTGTACTATACCTGCCCTAATTTTAGGGTATACTTATAATCTGCCTCCCTTAAAAAATACGATACGCCCTCGCGAGCTAAATTTAATGTATATCGTTAATAGCCTTTTTTCTTCTCTTCTTAAATTCTTCCAAAAGGATCCCTACTTCGTTTCTCAGCTGCTTTAGACTCATTTAATATTCGTATTTGGCGCCTAATCCTTCGTATCTTACTAAATATTTACTTCCCTTTTCCTATTATATTACGTATTTTTAATTTTAAAGTATTATTAGTCCGGTTTAAGATAATTATTTATTATAAATATTAAAAGGGGCTAATTTAAAATAATTAATAAAAACGACGTTGTATATTTTCTAAAGAGAAAGTCTATTTGCACGGTCACGAATGTCTATTTGCACGGTAATCCACTTTTTCCCTCACACATATCCCTAACCCTCGCGCGGCCACAGATGTTACATATATTCTTTCGAAAATTTCGCCTAGAAATCTGGGCAATACCATTCTTTCAAGCATGACATCAGACTGCAGTGTCCAGCCCAGATGTGCACCTCCATATCGCACTTTACAAGGCATTTTACAGGGCACTTTACAGGGCACTTAGCGTCGTACATCGCACGGTCGCACATTATTCAATCGCACTCAATTGAGCGACTATCTCAATTGCACTCAATTGCTGTCAATCGCACTCAATTGAGCGACTATCTCAATCGCACTCAATTGCTATCAATTGCCAACGATTGTCACGGCTGTCAGTAACTATCACGCCTGTCAGCGATTGGCGGTCAGCGATTGTCACGGCTGTTAGTGATTGTTACGGCTGTTAGCACTTGTTACGGCTGTCAGCGATTGTCACGGCTGTTAGTGACTGTTACGCCTGTCAGCGATTGTCACGGCTGTTAGCGATTGTTACAGCTGTCAGCGATTGTCACAGCTGTTAGCGATTGTCACGGCTGTCAGCGATACGTGTGCTGTGCAGGGGGTGTAATGGGCTGTAATCTGGGAGCTTAGCGGTCGCGATACGAGCGAGACTGGTGCTGGCGGGGAGGGGATAGCAGGGTTAGGGATATGTGTGAGGGAAAAAGTGGATCACCGTATAAATAGACAATCGTGACCGTGCGAATAGACTTTCTCTTTCTAAATTAGAAGTAATTTAAATTTATAAGCTAATCGATTAATACGTTTAACGATCTTTAATGGCCTAGTATATTATAGTCCGAATTTCTTTAATTTAATTACTTTTAGTACTATATATGCTTTATATAAGTATAAGAGGACCCGGTTACTAGTATTAAAAAATTTCGGTTAATATCGTTTATTATAGTAGTATTTAGCGTTTATTATTATAATTTTAATATTATTTTAAATAGATATACGTTAATTTAGTAATTTAATTCCTAGTATTATATTTTTAGTATTAATTAAGTCTAGTATTAAGTTTAGATTAAATCTTAAAGTTATTTCGTTTAGGCTTATTCTTATTATTACTAATTTAGCGTTATTATATTCGAATTAAGCCTGTAGGATAATTTTATTTTAGCCGCTAAGTTTATTAAAATAATTAATATAGTATTAAAAGGCGCTTTAAATAATTTAAATTAAACGTTCGGTAACCCCGTCTATTTAGGGGTAATATATTATTAAGTATAGTAATTTTGTGCCGAATTTATATTAATATTTCGCTTAAAACTTTAATAGAAATTTAGGATCCTAATTTAAAATTACTACTTTTAGAATTCCTTAATGATAAGATAATAGGGTTGTATATAGGGTATTTACTTATTATTCTACTATTTACGTTATCTTTCCGAAAATTAATAGGATTTATTTCGTAAATTTATTAATTACTATTATAATTATATTGTATCCTTTATTGGATATTAGAAGCCTAAGGATAAAATTAATATTAATTATATAATATAAATATAGCGGGTTAATAATTAGTTATATATTTCTGTATAATTTATATTTCTTTTTATTAAGGACCTAGCAAATTGGGTATCCTTTAAAGTAATATTTAAATTATTATATTTTTCGAAGTATATAAAACTAGTTTAAATAGGATATTAAACGGTTAAAGCCGAAGTGGTTTTGATTGTGAATAATTTCGAAGATTTCTAAGTAATAGATTTTAGGTATATAAAATTTCTTTTCCCCTCCGTCTTTAATTTTTTATAATAAGCCGTCCCGCTATTCGAATAGTAAAACTACAGTATTGTAGCCTAATAAGAGGTTAGTGCCTAATATTTAGTTTAATTATTTTTAAAATAGGTTTATTTTATAATTGTTAATTATTTTATAGCGGAAATCCGAATTTATCTAGATTAAAATTATCGTCGGCTCTTATTCTAAATTTAATATAATTTCGGGATTAGGTACGCTATTTTAATAGAATACCTAGTATATAGTCCACTATTTATTGTAATTGTTTAGGAAACGTTTAAATTTGCCTTCTATAATTGAATCTTTAGGTTCTAGGTTATCGCTTCAGTATAACTTTAATAAGGCGTTTAGTACAATATAAAATTTACTAAGTTTGTAGATAATATTAATATTGCCTTCGAATATACTAGTATATTTTATAGCTTTTAAAAGTTTTTTATTTAATATATTTAATAATATAGAATTAACGATATCTATACTTTAGCGTACTAAATTAACAATAGTTTTATAATCGGTATAAATAATTATTAGTAGAATTCGGGTTATGTTAATTTATTTATAGTATTTAATTAAAGATTAAATTAAATTTAAAACTTCTATTTCTATTAGTTAATATTGTTTTTCGGATATCGTTAAAATTTTGAAGATGAATACGATAGTTTGTATTAATTTATGTAGTAGGTACGTAGTGATTAAGCTTAAGTCCGGATCTTAAAGTTTATTAATTTTATTATTTTTAATGTAGAATACTTCGACGCTAATACTATATTTAGAAATATTAAAATTAATAAATAGTAGCCTTATAAGTCTAAAAATCTAGAGGGTAGTATTTTTGATTAGTGCCGCCTTTACGGCGTTAAAGGATGCCAACTCTTCCTATATAGGTAAAATTAGAATTATTACCCTTATTTAAATTTTACGTTTAACGCCTTTATAACTGTATTAACGTAGTATTGCAATTTTCTTCTTTTCGAATAAATTAATAAGAATACTATATAAAAGAACGTTTTCGCGTAGGTAGGTCGCTAAACCGATAAAATAATCGAATTAGGCTAATATTATTAAGAAAATTAACTTAGATATCGCTACTAGTTTTTTTTAAATTGTCGATATTTTAAAACTGTTAATGAGGTAACTTAAGATTATTATGTTAGGGAAGGCTATAAAAGTTTTTAACAGCTTAATAGATATATTTCGTTTGTAAAAGCGTTAGAATACTTAATGTAAATTTTTAATATATTATTTTAAAGTCGTTAAATTAATTATGACGTTATTGTAGTAAAATTCTGCAATTTTAATATCCGAAAATATTAAATTTATCTATTATTGAACATAAGCGTTTAAATTTTTATAGCTTATTATCGCGCAATTAAATATAAATTACCTTTCGGAAATTATAATTATAAATACTCATTTCGATTCGGGGTAGATTCGCTATTAATAGTAAAAGGTAATAGCGTTTATAATAGTAATAAAATTTGCGTTTTTGGCGGTAATATTATTAATGATCTCTTTTTAAATTTTTATTAGGTAGGCGTTAAGGATAATATTTTTATTGAAATTTTATATATTAATAATTATTTAGCTTTTTTTTATACTGTTTAATATTATTCTTTACGCTACGAATATTAGGAATAAAAATAGTATTTAATATTTTATTCTATTAATCTTTCTATTTTTAAATAATTATTTAATTTAAGTCCTAATTATATCCTTCGCTATTAGTCCTTATAGGTAGATTTTAATATATTTTAGGATTTTTATATATTAGTTGGGTTTGAGATTAATGCGTATTTATTCGTCTTATAGTATATTTACGAAGCCTTTATTCTTGAAAATATTTTTAAATTCGTTAAATAGTTTGGATATTACTTTTATGATTTTTAGGCTTGAATTGTAGATCCGGATTCTAATTTTGTATATATAGATTCGTAGTTTAATAACCTTGGTTGAATTTGGTATGTATTTTTCGGATGCGTGGTATGCGAAAACTACGGTTTTTATTCTATTTTTTTCGCTAATTTCTATTGCGAAATAATTAGGGTTAATAGAGACGAAATAGCCGAATTATTAATTATTGTGGATTTTGATATAATAAGGGTAAGGATTATAGACTATAATTGTTTTTAGCGATCCGGTCGTTAATAAAGTATAAGTTTTAAAATTATTTTCGTAAATTGCTAGTTCAAAAATATAATTTTATAAATTATTAATTTCGGCGTAGTTAACGTTTAGGGCTATAGAAGATTTAGGCGTAAATTAAATTAGACTGGCCGTACGAATACTAACGTTAAACTTTTTATTTGCTTTTATTTCTATCGGGATCTCGATTTTATAAGAATTAATACGGGCGTAATATTTTAATGTTAGGATATTTATTATTTTAGGACTTAAAATATTTATACTAATTGATAGACGGACGGCTGAATTATTAACGAAGGAAATTTCCTATTTAATTCTAGCTATTATTCGTTATTTTAGGTTATTGAAATCCTAACTTTGGAAGTATATTAGTAATATAATATAATTTTATAATTTATAACGGTTATTGCCGATTTTTCGTATTAATAATGGAATCGACTTTTTTTTAATAATAAGATTTGAATAAAATTTATTAATCTAACGTTTATTAGCGAGGGATTATAAGTAGCCTAAATCCGCGTATACGTTATATTCAATAGAATAATCGCTAGGATTAAGTATAATTTAAAATTATAAGTAAATTTAAGTTTTAAAGCCGAAACCTATACTAATATTAGGCTTTACGTTAATAATTAATTTTTTAACGGGTAATACTAGTTATTTCATTAACACGCCTTCTAATATTATTTCTACTACCGAAGGCGCTTACTATTTCCCGGCTATATTTATTATTGAGGCTAAATTTATAATTAATTAGTAATTATATTGATCGCTATCTTATTATTAGCGTATATTATTTCGAAAAGTCTAATTATAGTCCTAATTTTCCTATATTATACGGCGGTATACTAATAGAATTTATTTCTACTAAGGAAATTTCAATAGTAATAATAATATTAATACGAAATTAGGGCGTTTTCTATAATTACGAAGTAGTATACGTCCTTTCGAATTTTATTATAAATATTATTATTATTAATATAATTTATATTTATATTATTAGTAAGTACGTATTCGTTTAATTTAATTACGTTTTTAATATATATTTAATAAAATTCAATCGACTTAAGAATTATTTTATTAATTATTTATTTAATATCGGCGTAGTAGCTTTTATTTCCGCTAAGCGGTACTAGTAATCTATAATTTTTAAGGATTAATAGTTATTGTAATTGGTTAAATGGGTTTAAATTGCTATATAGGGTATTATTACGGGGCGAGAGGGCACCGTTATAAGTAGGGTACGATATATATTATTATATAAGGAGAAGGGAGGAGAGAAGGAAGTATGCGCGGAGGTCTAGCTATATAAGCGAGAGCCCTATAGGCTAGACCGTGCGCGGGTACGTAAGGCTGCACGTAATAGGGATATGGCGTAGCTAGAGCTTTGGGCTCTAGTCGGCATAGTATATATATAATAATAATAGTCTTATTCCTTATACTACTTATTTATAGCGCCTTATTGGCATAGGGTACTTCTCTTAGTTCTCTAGAGGAAACCGTACGGCGATAAGCGCCGTCGAATAAAAACTGCTAATTCCTTTCGGTCGCGAATAAATTACGTCTACTCTATTTCAATTCTATTTATAACGGTATTTATTTACCGCCTTAATAAATAAATTATTTCCCTTCTATTACTTTCGATCTAATATTAGAATAATTAAGATACCGTTTTCGTACGCCGTTCCTTCCTTTTAAACCGCTTATAATAATCGTCCTTTCTTTATCGTTTACCCTTATTCCCGCTTTATTATTATCCCTTAAATTCCTACAATTCTATTAAAGTTTATATAAACGTAAAGGCCCCTCCTTTCCCTCTATATAAAAATTCCTCCCTACTATTATTTTTTGAATTTCTCCTTTTTCTTTATTTAATTAACTTTTAAAATAGCGTTTTCTTTTATTAACTATATTCCCGACCGTCTTCCCAACTATATATCTAACCCCTTAGGCTTCGCGATTCGTATTAATTACAATACTATTAAATACAGTATTGATTTCGTTTATATAATAAACTTTCTATCTTTTAAATTTGCCCGTTCCTTTACGCCCCTTTCTTCTCCGGCGCCTAAATTCTAAACCTTTATCCGAGTATTAACTTCTAACCTTACCTTTAATTTTCCTCCCGGCTAGTAAATCCTTTTTATTTTTATATTTACCTCCCCTTTTCCTTATTAATTATATTAATTAACGTTATTTATTGTATTTTTTACCTTTATTATAATTTAAAATTTACTAATTATATTTATAATACCCTATCTTTTAATATAGTTATATTCCGTACGCTCTTCGTAAAATATATTTATTATATTAATATTAAAAGTAAATTTCTTCCCGCGGTTTTCTTTTCGTTTTTTTCTTTAACGTTCTTCGAAACGCTAGTAAGTAGAGTATTATTTATCCTATTATTAATACGAAATATATATTAAATATTCCGTTAGGTTATTATAATAAATATAATACTATTTAAATTACGGTTATTACCTTATCCCGCTTTTAAAATAATATTAGTCCTTTAATTTATTATTTCCGTAGTACTTATATCGATTTTTTAAAAAATATATATAAGTATTTAATTACGGACGGCCTCCCGTACGACCCGAATATCTTTTTTCGTTATTAGAATATAAAGGTCGAAGATTATTAATATAAAGGATATTGTAAAATATTTTTAGCCGATTATCTTACCGTTCCTATTTTTAGTTTTAGTAGAGGAAATATTAATATCAATTCTTTAATAATAATTAATAATTTTATTAATTTTCTTCTAACTAACGAAAATTAAGTTTAATAGTGTTGTAAAATTATTAGTAATTAGGAATTAATATTTAATATATTTTGCGAATTCTTCGTTTGTGAAGAACGTTAGTTAATTACTTCGGTATTATTTTCGTAGTTAAGTAATTATTATAGTTAGTATAATTTAATTCTTCCTCTTTTTATTTCTCTTATATTCTCTTATTCTAATATTATAATCGAATATATTTACGAATATTATACAAATTTATTACATTATTCTCCTTCTAATTTAATTATTAAACGGTATTTATTTAATTTATTAAATTATAATATTTACGAAAGGATTCTCTTAGTTCGGGTTCTATCGTCTAAATAAATTTAGAGTTTTTCTTTCGTTTACGGCTAATCGGTTACTATTTTCTAGTAATCGGTTATTTATAAATAATTTAGGACGATATATATAAAAGTTTCTTTATTTATATTATAAAAATAAATTAATATTATAATATCCGGAACTTTTTTCCGGAAGAAGAAGGACCGGAAATTTATAATTTCTGTCTTTATTTAAATAAGAAGGGAATTCTTCGCTTTAAATAATAGATATTATTCGTTATTATTTTCCAATTATTAGATTTTTTTCTTTTTTCGTTTTATACTAATTATATATTATTTTATAATATTATTACTAAATTTCGGGTTAAAGTCAGCAATAGTAAATTCGTATTATCGGCCTAATTTAATTATTACCGCCGTTAATTAATAATTATAGTACGATATTTATTCTTTTATCGTTACTTTTTCTAATTACTTTTTATAGTTTGTAGTAGTTGGTTTTAGTATTTATAACGGAGGTAGCGGCGCCCCCGTTACCGGGGGCGGACTTATTATAATTATTAGAAGTTTTTCCGTCGGTACTTATTTTTTAATTTATTTAACTTTAATAATATTACTTTTTAATTTATCGGTAAGTAGCCAACTTCTTATTCTCCTTATTTAAATACAATTAACTATTTAAATTATAGTCCCTCGGACGAACCTTATTTAATTTATATAGGTGAACTTTTTTTCGAAAGCTTTAATTTATTTATTAAAATAGAAGTTAAATAGCGGATAAAAAGTTTCCGTTTTTAAATTCTTTATTAACGTAACTTTATACACTTTAATAATAATTTTTAAATATTTAATTTAGTATTTAGCTAATTTAATCGTTATCCTTCGTAATTTACTATAAACTTTAATTGGTTAATAGAAAGTTAATACTCTGTATATAATTATATTCTAAATATATTGAGTTGGGGCGTTTTTGTCAGAGTAGATGTCGGGATACTTGTAGAGCTACGACACTGAAGAGCAGATCTACTCTAGGGCTAAACAGGATTGAAGATGGAAAAGCATAAGAAAGATAGTATCCCCCTTCAAACTATAGACAAACAAGCAGAAAAATAACAATTTGAATACCAATATTCTTAAAGTCTTTACAATACTCCCTTTTAAAATCTTTAATCATATTCGTAAAATACCTTCTATCTTCTTTAATACCGACCTCTAAATCCGTACCTCACTATTTTAGAAAAAGTATAGAAGTAAAATTCTGCTTTACCTTCTATCTTTCCTTTAGTAGTTTTATAATTATAATTTGATAATTCTATCCAATTCTACAGATAAGATTATTAATTTTGGATCTACTCCTCGTTATATAAATTTATATAGTATAGCCCCGTTCTTTTATTAGTATAGTTTTATTCTATTTTAAATAGTAATAAGGACGAAATGAATTTCAAACTCCTAATTAAATTAATTAATACAGATTTAAAGAGCCTTCGGCCGGGGCTTCCTATAAACGTTGAAGTTATCCCTAAAGCCCTCGGGATATTAATTTAAGAGCCGAAATTCGAATAGCGAAGAATTAATTAGTTCTATTGGTAACGAAATCTTTTATTTAATTTATAGGAAACCTTAGTTTCGGATATATACGAATTTCCATTTCCCCGATAATATTGCGATCTATTAGCGGCGGTTAGTAGAAACCCCAATTTAACGATTTAGAAAAAAAATATTAGAACCGAAACGAAGAAAAAAAGAACTGATTTTAACGATAGAATTAAACGAGACCGAATTAGAAAGAATAAGGATAGAACTTCGGAAAGCGAATTTGAATAATAAAAACCGAAGGTTAATAGGGTAATAGAAATTTGCTCTTAGTTAATTAATATTCGGTAATTAAATATTTATAAATTATATAAGGAATTTATTCTCCGGTTAATTGAAATTATTATAAGGCTCCTTATTTTAATAATCCGAACTTTTCTTAGTATTTCTAGGAATTTCGGAATATTATTAAAAGAGGTAAAGATAATTAGTAAGGAGGTAATTAGCGGGACCTATTTTTCGGAAAGTTTCGAAATAAAATTATTATAAAATTCTAAAGAGCGACCTAACCTATTAATAACGCTAAAACGCTTTTATAAAGAAGATACAAATAAGGAGGGGTAGATTTATATTTTATTAAATAATAATACCAATAATATTAATTATTTCGAATATTAATATAATATTATACAATATTTTTACCCTTTTACAATTTACGAATCTATATTACTTAATATATTTAATTCTATTACTTTTTCCAAGGGAACCCCATTTATTACTTTTCCCCTTATCGTTACTTTTTCTACTGCTATTAAAATAATTTTTAACGCCGCTACTACTTTTTTTACTAATAACGTTACTTTTATTCGTAATATTATCCTTAAAAAGAAGTTTAATAGTAAAAAGGTCTCTAAGTACTTTAAATTATTCGAGGAGAAGATTAGAATTTATAAGTTCGGCGATAATAAATTTATAATTATTATTTAATTTTAGTAGTATAAAAAGGACTTTAAGGATATTAGTAAAAGTATTTTTTACGACTTTAAAGCGAAGGGGATTTATACTTGGGATAAATTTACTTAGTGGTTTAAAATAATTTATAAAATTAAAGACTTTAAATAGATTAATAGTACTTCTTCTATATTAAAGAAGTTTTATATTAGGCGCGTCCCTTACGAAAAAAATAAAATTATTAATACTATTTTTATTTATTTAGTTTTATTAATTCGCTAATTTACTATAAATTAGTATAACGCTAATTGTAATACTATTAAAAAATTTTACCGGAAATTATATATCGATATTAAATATATGATTATTTCCTTTTTAAAGAAGTATAAAAACGATATTTATACTATAAAGTGGATTGAATTCTCCTAGGAGTTGATTAAGCTCGTAGTTAAATGGTTTAATAATTTGGATATTAGCGAATCTAATAATATTAATAGTAGTAAAGAGGAGATTTCTATTAAGAAGAATAAGTGTAAGAGTAAGTAAATTATTAATATAGATTCTTCTTCTTTATTATTTAAGGAAGAAACTTCTATAAAGGTTTCTATTAAGAAGATTAAGATTAAAATTAAAGTTATAATTAAGAATGGATCTAGTACTATTAAAAATATTATAGAGAAACTAATTCGGTTAATAGAATAATTTATAATCGTTTAGAACGTTATTATTAAGAGAAACTCTACTCGCACGTTAATAAAACTCTATTCGCACGTGGATCCACTTTTTCTTTTTCAACTATAACTTAGTTAGACCTTGGTGTATCAAGGTAAAAGTAGTATCAAATTACTCAACGATTTTTAATGGATTTTTCAAAGTAGGTACCATCCTTATAGGCCTGAGCGTTATCTAAATACTACTTTCTTAGATTTTTTAGCCTTTTAATTTTCCTAATTATTTACATATAATAGCTTTTTTCTGCAAAGCTTTCTTAGCCTACCGGTTATATACGCTCTTCAAACGGGCAGTGTTAGGTAGAGAAAAAAATAAGAAAAAATGTTATATACTTTTTGCCTCCTCATTATACTATTTAGCACTCTAAAAAAGTTATTGAAATGACTTTTTCCTTCAACGTGCGAATAGAGTTTTATCAACGTGCGAGTAGAGTTGCTCATTATTAATTACCAATTCTAGTAAATTATTATCTTTAATATTCCCCTTCAACCTATTGCCTATTAGCCGACCTAGATTTTGAGTATTTATACTAATACTATTTAAATTAGTTAAAATATATTTATTAGAAGTAGAGGTAGAAATTATAGAAGATAGGGAAGAATAAGTCCGTAATAGTACTACTATTATAGAGAAATAGGGTATTAGTTTATTATTTATTTTAAGAAAGATATTAATACCTACTATAATATTTTAATTTGGAAATTATATAATAAGGAGAGGTCTATATTTCCTACTACTTATAAAGGAATTATGTTAAATTATAATAACTTTATTAATAAAAATTTCTTTAATTATATTTATAACGTTAGTACCTTTAGTAAGTTAATCTACTCCTTTATAATTTTAAATTCCGAATATATTAATTATAAGGATTTTAAAAGGTAGGAATTTAATTATTAATAATAGAGAAATATTAAAAATCCGCTATTTATTCTATTTTTCGAGGTTCTTCTAAACTTTAAGGGTATTAAAGTACGTTAGAATTAGATTTAGGCTTAAAAGAGATTTAGAGCCGTTATTAATTGTAATACGATAGGGGTATTCGATAAATTATATAAATTTTCGTCCTTAGCTAGCGATTAAGTAATTAGTATTTATATTATTTAAATTTAGCTAATTATTTTTATTCGGATTAAAGAGGTTACTAAAGATGAGGAGTAGATTTATATTTTTTAAGAGACTATTATTATAGCCGCTAGTGAATTAAAGAGGCTTCGGACGGAAGATGTTATTTAAAGATTTACGATTATATTTCCTTTCTTTTGTCCTTTTATATTAGAGGATATTAATATTATACTTAAATAGTTTAGTACGATTTTTAAAGATAAAGCCCGCGTACGCGAATTTATTTTTACCTTTGTATTAATACCGATAGTACCGATAATAAAAATAATATTAAAGAAAGTTTCTTTTATAATAAAAGAGGATAATATTAATTAATTCCCTGTTAAAAAGGTTAAAATTAAAGATATTATTTTTGAAATAAAAGAGTAGAACCCTATAGTAGTTAAATTTATAAATGTTAAGGTTATTATTACTATCGAAAATATTATTTGTAATAACCTTATTAACGTTAGAGCTATTTATAATTAGGTCGAATAATTTTTAAGCGTCCCTTATAGTAAGGATAGGATCCTTAAGGTATAATTTAAATATTATAGTAATACTACCCTTAATAATAATTCTAAAGTTAATAAATTCGTTCTTATTATATTAATAGGAATTTAAATTAATAATATGTCCGTTAATAGGTAGGATTTTATAAAGATACTATTAGTTAATTTTATAGAGGTTATTAAGTAAAGAGGAGATCCGTTATTCGGACGGTTTAATTTTAGCGAAAATATTTTTTCTATATTCGAATAGCGGAATTTTAGTAATTAGAAGAGGAATAAATCCGTTCCTACCCAAATTATTTTACTTTGTAATATTTTAATACTAGTAACTAACTATATAAAATTTATTAATAAATCCTCTTTATTTAAAAGAGATATAATTTACTTTATTCCTTTACTTACGCTTTATATTTCTATTAAATATAAGGGAGGTAAGAAGGTTATAACTCTTTTAAATATAGGGGCTAAATATAATATTATTAATAAAGTATTAATTAATAATTTAGGTCTTTAAAATATTTCTATTTAAATTACTAATATTAATAGTAATAAAAGTAGGAAGGGATTCTTTAGTAAAATATACAAAAAGGTTTATTTATTTAATAAGGGAAGAGAAATTTATTTTTTTATTATTAAGTAAGCTTTATTCAATTATAATATTATTTTAAGGTTATTATTTTTCTAGGATACTAATATTTATATAATTTATAATAAGGGAGGAAAGAATTATATAATTATAATTTTTAAAGGGGTAGTAATCCGCGCTAAATTAATTATTAATTTAGAAATTTTGAAGGATTAATAATGGGTTTAATTCTTCTATTATAATTGTATTTTCGAATATTTATAGAGAAAGGGAGGATTCGAAGATATAGGGAGGAAAAATAATTGAGTTATTTAAGTAAATAGAATTTGAGGAGGATAATAAACGGATTATACCGTTGCTAAATATAGTAGCCGATTAATTATTAGATTTTCTATAGATAGAGAAGGATAAATATAAAGAATTATAAGAAGTTTAGGAAAGGATTATAAGAAATATTAGGGAAAAGGTATAAATTTCTAAGTAGGTTCGTCGGTATATAAGGAGGATTTTAATAAAGTTATTAAAGAAAGTTAGTATTTATAGGGAAGAATTTTTTAAGGGAAGACTAGAGGTAGTAATATAAATTTATACGATATATAAACGGGTAAATTAAAAGGTTAATTTAATCGATAATACGGTTTTTAATAATTTAAAATTAACTAGGGATTTAAATTAGAAAATAAAGAAGTTAAAAGTAATAAAAGAGCGGATTACTAATTTATTTAAAAATTTCGGTTCGGAATAGGATTAATATATTATCCTAAGGTTTATAGAATTAATTTATAGGTCGAAATTAATAGAAGAACGATTTTAGGCTATATTTAAAAAGGTTTAAAATATTTTTAACGAAGGAGAAATTGAATTTTTTATTTATATTTTTTATAATAGGGAATAAATTCTAGCTTAGGATTTTATAGAGTATAGTAAATTATATCCCGATATTATCCCCCCTTAGTAGATGCGTACTATCCCCTATTCCGCCTAGTAATTAAAATTTATTTTAATATTAAAGGCTCTCTATATTAAAGTATGCGATTTATTAAAAGATAGGATTAAAAAAGGGATTTTAGAGGAAAGCTATATAATATACTGCAATAATTAATTTTTAATTATAAAAAAGGATAGAGGTCTACGCTTAGTTAATAATGCTTAGAAAATTAATAAAGTAATATTAAGGGATGCTAATTTACTACCGGGTTATAAGGAATTTAATAAAGCCTTTAGAGGTTATAAGATAATATCCCTATTAGATTTCTTTTTTAAATACGATTAGATCCCCTTTAAAGAAGTTAATTAGGATATTACCACTTTTATAACCCCTCTTAACCTATTCCGGATGATTATTCTATTGTAAGGAGGTATTAATTTTATTATATAATTTATAAGAATTATAATTCGGATATTCTATAATTTAATTTTTAATATTTATTAGCTATACTTCAATAATATTTATATTAAAGGACTTTGGTTAAATTATAGTAAGGAGCGGATCGGTATTAAGAGAGTTAAGAGATATATATTAGAATATTTTATAAATATTAATAAAGTATTTTTTAATATAGAGTTAGTTAGAGGAATAATTATAGCGGTTAAATTATAGTAATATTAAAAGGAAATAGTATTAATTAAGTATTTGTATATACTTAAAAGGAGAATATTAAATAAAGATAAGGTTATTAAAATTAATAAGTAGATTTATTATAAGGAGGATCCTAATAAAAAAGGGAAGAGCGTAGAGGAGGTCTACTCTTTCTTAAATATTGTAGGGTATTATAGGATTTGGATTAAGGGTTTCGGTATTATTGTAATCCCCTTTTATATATTAATAAAAAAGGGTATTAAATAGTAATAAATTAAAAATAAATAGTTCGTAATAGAGTATTTTTAATATTTAATTATTATAGTACTAATCCTCGCTATATTAATTTACGACGACGAACGTTATAAAATAATTTATTTTATAGTAAACGTATTATTAGAAAGTTAGGGAATAATCTTAAAATAAATTAACCCCGACGGAAAAAGATATTTATATTACTTTAAGAGTAAAATTTAGTCCGATATTAAAAAACGCTATAATACTATAAAGAAGGAATTTCGGAATTTTCTTTACGCTTTAAAACGGTTGAAAAGGTAATTATTTAATATTTATTTCGTTATTGAAATTAATACTATAGTTTTAATCTATTAATTAAATAATATTATTAGTAATATCCTTAGAATATTATTAATATAGTGGATCGCTTAGATTAAACTTTTTAATTTTAAAGTTAAATATATCCCTAATTTTAAGAATATAGTAGTTAACGGTTTATTTCGTAAGCTATTGGGGCCTTTTAATTTATACGAAAAAGAGTATAAGGAAGATATTAACGATTTTATTAACGTATAAATCTATTCTAACTAAACCGATAAATTTAATAAGCTAATTTTGAAGGGAAATTGGTTAAAATAGTCGGAGGAGATCGCTAAGTACTTAACGACTTTTAAAATATTTATATATTTAAAAGGTATAGTTATAAGACGTTAATTCTATAATAACGCTTTTAAATTTATAATTTAAAATAGTATTTTCTAATTACGGTTAATTATTCTAATATAAGTTCCTTAACGATTTATTAATAATTTAAAGGAGCGCTAGTAGATTATAATCCGTTATTACGACGAAGTAGGCTATTAAGGCTATAAAAGAATATATTAACGTATTATTGAATATTATTATTAGAAGGGTATATATATTTAAATTGAAGAAATAATCCGTTTTTACCCCTAATATTAAATATTTAGCCCGAAACGTTTTAAAGACGGCTACCGCTAATTTTATTCTAATTCCTATCCCTTTAGGAAATGGACGCTAAATATTTAATACTTTTTAAGATTAAACAATAAGAAAATTCCCTTTTTAAAGGCCCGAAACGATTTTACGGGCTATATTAAGGTAACCTTTCTTTTTAATACTATATTTATAAGGGTAAAAGCATTCTTTAAATAATTATTCCTAAAGTAGGGATACTTTTTTATAATTTTAGTAAATAGCGGTCTAAAGTTCCGGAAGGTTATAATAAAGTATTTATTCTAATTTGGGATCTTTAAGGAGTATATTACGCTTTATAATTCTAAAGCTAATAATACAAACGAATAAAGGCATATAATAATCGACTCTTTATTAGTAAAAATAATTAATAGTAAAAGTATTAATTAGAAAAAGTATTTCCCTTACGTCCTTTTCGCCGACCGTACAATTATTAAAGGAAGTTACGGATATATACCTTTCTAACTTATATATAATTATAACCCTATTTCCCCTATCGAATTTAATTTATTATTATAGTAGGTTACTAATTAGAAAAATGATAATAAGTAAATAATTAGGGAGGAGCTAATTTGTATAGTCGCTAAAATATATAAGGATATTAAATATAAGTTTATTTAAGTAATAGAAAAAATCGCCATAGTAAGGGAAATAGTAGCCAATTATTATAATAAATAGGACTAGTAAAAGATACGATTTAAGAACGCCTATATCGAAATTAACGATTTAGTTTTAAAATACGATAATATTCGTAAGATCGATATAAATTTAGTATAGAAGTTATTTTATCGCTAGTAGGGACTTTATTGTATATACCGGATCTCCGCTTCAAAGAATATATATTATATTAATATTTTTAATAAAATACTACTTAATAAGCCTATAAGCGTTGGAAGGATTAAGAAATTTATATTTAAGGATAGAATAATATTAAATATTATAGAATTAAATTTAGGATTTAAAAAGGAGCGGGTCGGCCCCGTAGAAAATATAAGGGAATTTAATTTAGAAGATAATAAATTAATTGTAGAAGAAATATTAAAACGAATACTACGGGAAGAATTTATACTTTAAAAGGTCGAGAAAAAGGAGAAGGAGAAGAGGGGGATACGAAGTACTACTTTTAAGGATAGGATAAAGTATAATCTTAGGAAGTTAAAAATTGAAATTATAATATTTAGGGGGAGACTACCGGGAATATAAGCTTCGACAGAAGATTAATTATTAGTTGCATTAATCCGTACCTCATCTATAAACGGATTTTTCCTTTATACTTTATTTACTTTATTATTTATTTCTATTATTCCTTTTATTTTTTCCTTTATTATTATTTTACCTATATATTAATTAACTAAAAGAAGTTCCCGCTAATTCTATAATATAAAATTCTTAATTTATTCTTCGCTAAAAGGAATTATATTCCTAAGTAGGAATAGATTTAAATTAAATAATTAAAATACTAGTATTCCCATTATATACCATACTACCTTTTTTCCTTTTATCCTTTTACCTTTCCCTTTTATATTTTCTTTTCTTTCTTTTTTATTATTATTATAATTTAGGTTTATTATTACGAAAGTAGTCGATTAGTATTTGCCTATTTTCGAAGGGAAGACCAAAATACTAAGTAGTTAAATATAAATCCGTACCAAGGGAAGAAAGTACTAAGGGAAGACTTTTATCCTATTATCGGAAAATTTTTCGCGATTATTTCTTTTTATTATTCTTTTATTTATATATAGGAAATACCCCCGATTCCTTCGGCACTTAGACTTCAATACTCTTACACTACCTTAATCGCTAGTAGAAGGGATCTTTACTATTCTTTATACTTAACGATCTTTCTAGGGCGTAATTTAAAAGCGTTAGGTTCTCTCGCTTTTATAGTTTTCGCCTTCGCTTTAGTTAACTCCGCCTTTATACCGCTATTATCACTTTCGCCTTCAAAATCTTCGTTAGAATCTTCGTCGTTTACGGAGGAGATCCCCTTCCTTTTAGTAATTTCCTTAAGGGTATTTATTATATCCTCCTAAAAATTTTTTAATAGCGCAACTCTTTCTATATCCTTCGCTATACTACTATCGCTATTATCTTCGGCCCTATTCTTATACTCTTTATTAATAAAATAAGGGTGTCACAGGCATTGTCTGCTCCTTGTAGATAGATAGGGGTACTGTACTGTATTAGTGTAGCCAGCTGAGTGTAGTTGTCTGAGTATAGCATAGCTATAGTGCCGCCCTATAGATCTATAGCCACCTATAGTCACAAGGCTCCATACTATACCCTATATAATTCTTGTATACGTATAAGTTCCTCTTTTAATTTTTCGTATAATAATCAATATTTTACTTTAATACTTATTCGCGCCCTATAATATTTTATTATATTTAACCTCGTATTAACGCGCAATAAATAATCTTAGTAAAAATTAAGCTTAATAGAAGATTAATAGTAGTTTAATTCTTACGAACTTTATTTTAAAGCGAAATCGTATAATTACTAATACAAAATTAAGAACCCTAACGATTAAAATATCGAACCTAAAAACGATAAGTAAGTATTAGAGCTTCTAAAATAACGAGGGCGCAAATATTATACCGTACGATATAGTAGAAATATCTTTCTTTTAATAAGCGTTATCTAATTATTTAGGAAAATATAATTAAAATAGCTAATAATTTAATAAGTAACAACGTACGCCGAATTAATTTCGCTATAATTTTCCCTTCCCTTTTAAAAGGATATAATATACTATTAAAAATTTATAATAATAATCCTAATAGCCTTATAGTCTCCCCAGATTTTATTAATAAAACTCGTAGCTATAAAGAGGTTATAAAACTATTCTATTATTTTAATAAAAAAATTAATTTCTTCGATAAGTAGATTAAGGAAGAGTAAGCTTATCATATTATTTTTAAAAATAATACTAAAAATTTTATTAAAAAAATATAAGAAAAAGAAGGGCAATTCAAGACCTAAATTAATTAATTCAACAATACTAAAAAATAATTTATACAATAAATCCAATTTTTATAATTATAGTATAATTAGGTTATTAACGAAAATACATCCCTACATTAGAAAGTCGTAACTTTTAACCAAAATAAGATTAGCCTTTAAAAGGAGTTAAATAATATTATTAGGAATAAGGAGGACGATTATTAAAGACTTCTAAATTTCAATTAGACGGCTAATAATAACGCCGAATTATATTATATAGAATTGAAAAAAGCGTTAGAAAACTTTACGGCCGTATATATTGCAAGTAAGATCGTTAGCGAGGAGTTAACTAAAGCCTAAAAGGAGATTAAAATTTTTTAAATCCGTTTCCGTCTTACTAAGGAAGATAAAATTATTATTAAGAATTGTAATAATAATTTTAGAAGATCGGGTATAAGAACCGGTTTTAGTACCGGTAATATAAACAGCGGTCCTAGCGATAACGGCCCTAGAAGATCGGGCAAGGATACTGGTAATCCTAATAGTATAAACGGTAATCCTAATAATAATAGCCTTAGAAAATCGAATATAAGAAGCGGCTTCGACTATAGAAAGGCGGGCAACGGTCTTAGAAGCGGAGGATTTAATTATCCTAATAGTCCCGGCGGTCCTAATTATCCTAATAGTCTAAGCAATTCTAATTATTCCGGTAGTCTAAGCAATCCTAACGGTAGTAACCCTAACGGTCCTAATAGTCCTAGCGGCCCTAACGGCCCTAATAGTCCTTTTCTCCTTACAACCCTAATTCCTACGCTATATTACTATTATAAAATACTCTATAAGGACCTAGAACGGTTTAAAGGTAAAGAAATAAATATAATTAAATAATATAACATTTGTAATATTTAGAATTCGGAAATTTGTAACCGTTAAATTGTTAATAGTTATGAATTTCCTAACGAAATATTGAAATTACTTTATATTATATTTTACTTAGGAGGCGAAGTAAAAATTAATATTACGGAGTATTAAAAAACGATTTTTAATAACCCCTAGTATTTTATCCTTTAGAAATAGTAAATAAGTGAGGAATTTCTAATATATTTAAATAACTATTATATATAGGGTAATATTGTTTAAATCGCTGAAAACTCTCTATTATAATTTAAGTAAACGGGTAAATAATTTAACTATAAGGACTTTAAAGCCTAAATTATTACTTTAACTAATTATTGTAGTTATAATATAGTTACTAAAATCCGCTTTCTTTATTAAAAGGTTTCTAAATTATTAGTAAATTCGGTTTTATATTACTACGTTTAACCCGCCTGTAATAATTTTAAGAATTAGTATGAACTATTTAAGGGTATTTTTAAAGCTTATACTAAGGTAGTTCTATGTAACGATACTATTTAAAGTACCTAGACCAATAATAAAGGTAATAATAGTAATACTAGCGGTAATAAAGACCTTGATACTATAGACTTAGACCGTACTAAATTTACCGAAATTTATAAGGACGTCCTATAGGAGCGTTATAATAAAGGTTTCTATATAAATTACGGTAAGGGTAAATATTTAGCCCGCGAATATAAAAGTTAGACCAATTATAGTAATAAAGGTAAGTAAGCTAACTGTACCGGCCTAAGTATTATAACGTGCAAAAACGCTAGTACTAATATTAGCGCTCTAATTACTAACCGTACTATAGTAAATACGGCCAACCTAGCCCTAATAATTCTAATTATTCCGGCAATTCCGGCCCCGGCCGCTCTAACCCAATAAGGAAATAAAGAACCCTAAAGTTAAATTGTATTTAAGGGTATTTAGTAAGGATATAAGGAAGGATAGGGATAGGGAAGAATAAATTTAATATTCGAACTCTAAACTATTAAAGAATAGAACCGTTTAAATTAAATAGTTTAGAACTCTATAAATAGAATATAACCCTCTTATCTATGTACTTTTAATATCCTTAGTATAATAAGGAAGTAAAATATATATTATTAGTCGACTCTAAATATTTAAAAAAAACTTTTATTGATCGATCTTTTATAGAAAGAGCCTATTTAGCGTTCAACCCTTTAATAAAGCCCCGGCCGCTATATTTAGCCAACGGCGATTTTAAGGAGTAAGTAGACTAATATATTAAAATAATAATAAGGATCGTTAAAAAGTACTTTTAAAGAAGAAGATAATAAAAACGTCTTTAAGGAAGAGGATAATAAAAATTTCTCTAATTTAAATAAAAATAAATATTTCCCAACCTAAATAGCTAATATAATGGAAGCCCCTAAAGGGAGTTAAATTATATTAATAGAACTTCTTACTTCCTTAGTATATATAAAAAGCTTCGAAGAACTATTTAAATTAATAAAGAAGCCGGCTTTAAATAAAATTAAAGTAAAAATTCAAATTATTAGCGGGAAAAGGATATAAATAATATAGAGATTAGAACGAATTAAACGTATTATTTTCCAACCCTTTAAACCTACTGTTAATATAGCCGCTTTAAATTTATTAAATATCAAACTTATTAACGTTAAAACCTTTATATTTAATATAAAAATAAAAGGAGTCAAAGTTAATTCGACTATATAAATAGAATTCTAAAAAGTTTAAAAAAAAAGAAAGGCAATTATTTTAATACTAATATTATTAAAAGAAATATGGAGGGATATCCTATAAGGAAGAGGGGAGCTATATAAGCCCTACTTTAAAAATACAGAAGTTTACGAATTTATCGACATTTATAAGGTAAAAGCGGTAGGAGAGAACGTATTAGTAATCTCTTTCCAACTAGGCGAATTAACTAGGGAATTCGTTAACCGAATCTATAAATTAGGCCTAGAGAAAGAAGAATTTGAAATTCCTAAAGATAAAACTTCCGAAGAACGAAAACCGACGTTTTTAACCGAAATTAATAAAATTTGTAGTATTATGGAGGAGGACGTTCAAAAATTTATAAATAAATTATTAAAGCCGAAATATACCCTTAAAGAAGTAAAAGTACGTTTCCCAAACGAATATAACGACTTATCCTACGTAATTAACCCGAAGGATATTAATATAATACTTAAATACCAATTTTATAATTATAAAATTAAATTAAAATTAGGGGTAGAATCCTTACCCTACTCTAGAATACGATTAATATTGCCCTAAGAATTAAAAGTTATTAAATAGTAGTTAAATAATAATTTAGTAAAAAGATTTATTAAATTATTAACTTCTAATATCGCCTCCCTAATATTTTTAATAAGGAAGCCGGACGGCGGCGTAAGAATTTACGTCGATTACTAAAATATTAACGAAATTTTATTAAAGAATAAATACCCCCTACCGTTTATTAAAGAGATTTTAAATATTATTTATAGAATTAAATAGTTTATAAAAGTAAATATTATCGCCGCCTTTAATAAGCTATGTATAACCGAAGGATATAAATAATTTATAACTTTTATTATAAAATTTAGCCTTTATAAATGAGAATGTCTTTTCGCACCGTAATGAATGTCTTCCGGCACCGTAGCCCCACCCTTCCCGCGCGCCAAGGCACACTAATGCACCCCAAAAATTTTT
>MU839163.1:184023-205155 GCA_030685235.1 Copromyces sp. CBS 386.78 | reverse complement strand
AAACCGTTTGTTCATAGGACAAACGGTTGGCCCAGAAATCTATAAGAAGGGTGGTCCCCTTCGAGGAAAGAAAAGGTTTTCTATAGCTCATCAGATACTTCTTGATATCTTTACCAATATAAAACCTATCTACCCAAACCAAATATCGTTTTACTCGTTTTGAACAGCTCTATACAACCGTATCAACCTTTTGAAGCTATTCACACCCCTCGTCGATCGATATCCTCCAACAATTATAATCCGACCGCCTATTACTATTGCCTCTCTAGCTATTTCGACTTCGTCTGCTCTTTTAGTAATTGCCTTATCCTCTCGAATTCCCGCCGTTACTCCCGCCGTTACTCCCGCCGTTACTCCCGTTCGTATTCGAGCTCTTTGCGTTCCGGCGCGCCCCCGGACTAAAAAATAGCCGCCGTCACCTCCCCGTTATAAAACCCCTATCGAAGATAAAAATAGATCCCGCTGTGCGACAACTATAAGTAATAGTAGGGGGGATAAGTATCCGCTTCTATCCTAGGTATTACAAGTATTATAAAGTGAGGTTGAGATCGTTGAGGTAGCGCTTCGTATTTATACAGCGCCCGCTAGAAAATTGCGCAAATCGAAGGTAGTACTAGTACCGCCCCCGGCGCCCCGGGTCCCCGACTATCTTAATATTTTACTTATATATAACGGTATATAATTAGTAGATAGGAATTTTAACGACCTCCCTATAAAGCCCAGTAAATTGCTTACTCTCGTTTCAAACGACCGTGTACTTATTGAGAAGGATGACTTTAGCGAAGTCTATCTAAACGATTACAACCTTGGTATTAGGCTCTTAATTAAATTGCAATGTATTGAGAATAACTTTATAGAAGCTATTTGCAGCGAGTATAATATTATTAATATAGATCCTTATATTATTATATAGTATACGGATTGGGCGGTTAGTATATAGAAAACGAATAGGAAAAGTATAATACTCTTTTAAAACTGCGTTATCTTTAAGAGAAACGATTTAATTACGTTGTTTAATAGTAATAATATTTCGAAAGTAATGATTAATTTCGTAGGGCAACTAATTAAATAATATTTTTTTATAATTATAGTTTACTTTTACGTTATTAATAGATTTTAGTAGTAAAATAGTTCTCCTTTTATATTTAGTATGCCTACCCTATTACGAATCGCTTCTTTTATAGAATAATTAGTTAATTACAGTATTTTATAATTAGTATTACAATTTTAATTATAGTATAATTCCCTTCGCCCGCCTTTTTACTATTATTAACCTTCTTACTAGCTGTTTCGCCAGCCCTCTATACTTGCCGCCGCGTTTATTACCGCGCCCGTTAGTATTTCTAAACACTTAATAATAATTGGTACCGATTATAAATCTATAATGAATTTAATATTATATAAGTTTAAAAATAGGTACAATTACGAATATAAAATATAGAAAAAGAGTAGGGAATCCGTTAATCTATTATATAATAAGCTAATTAAAGTATAGGGGTGTAGTTTCGCTCGCGAATATAAAAATTATTGTAAAGGGTAAGAATATTACTAGTATTATATCTTTCCTAATTAAAAGTACTATTTTACCTTAATAGTAAAGGATTTCGTTATTTAGGCTAGCGCTATTATTATTAAGCGGACTACGGTTAACTAACTTCTACCCGAAATAATTTTATAGTAGTTTAATTCGTTTTAATAGCTATTTATCTTTTTCGCCGGCGCGCTAATATTTAAATAATTAAATAACTAGTAGTTTTAGCCGTTCGTACTATACGCTATCCTGGGCACGAAACGTAGTAGCGGTATGAGGGGTTTTATATCCGTGTTTTAAGTTTTCAATTTTAATTTTTAGAATAGTTATTAAATTAATAGTAATGCGTATAGAATTAATGGTAATAATAATAGTATTAGAACACTCCTTACCCTACCTCCTATACCCGCGTTTAACGAGTATAGGGGTATAGGTATAAGTATAATAGGATTGTTAGAACTTATATTACTTACTTTACTTATATTGCCTAATAATATTAGTACTAGTATTAAAATTGCTTCTATTTTTCGTATTAGCGATAACCCTTAACCTTCCTCCCCTCTACCCTTATTACCGCTAGATTAATTATTTAATGCCCGTATTACTAATTTTATAAAGTAGTTAATTTTCAAATTCGCGTTGAGAACTAATAAAAATAATACGTTGAGAGAGGCGTTATATAGCTTTAAAAATTCCTTTATATCCGGGAGGTTATTATTTTATAATGTACGAAACCTACTACCTTTATAGTATTTCGCCTATAGAGTTAATAAAAATATTTACGTTATAATTAAGAAGGCTATTAAGGATTATTTTTACTTCGAGCGCGATTATATTTAGCGGTCGTTATTATTATTGCTGCGTAATATTCTAGCACTGCCGCGTAATGCTCTAATATTGTAACCGTAGTAGATACTCCCCTAGATTGTTAACCCTATAGAGTTATTATAGCTGTAAAGTAAGTGTTCGTTTATTGCCGTCGCGTATATTACTAATTATTTATATTATTAATAATTATATTTCTAAATTCCCTCTAGGATATAAACCTCGTACCCGACTGCAATCTTCCTATTTTTAACGATTGTATTTATAATAGTTTTATTTAAGATTATGTAGACGAGGAGACTAACCCCGACGATGGTTTGCGTATAAATAACGACCCTACCGCTAGCGAAGTAGAGTCTATCTCTATTAATAACGACGACGACGACGAGGATAACGAGTTTTAAGAGGGGGATTATATATACGAGGGGAGGCGAATTCTAAAGAGGAGGATTATATATAGAGGAATTATTATATATAATAATATTGTTTGAAGGATTTATAGTATTTTTAGTATTTCTAGTATTTTAGGGGTTTTTTTTATTATTATTATTTTTTTTATATATTTACGGTATTTTCTTATATTTATATTCGTTTTTAGTTACGAACTACCTCTAATTTCGATAATGTTTATTTCGCTATATCTATTATATAAATTAATATCCTATATTATTGTGCCTGTTATTTTTAATTCGTGTAATTGATCCCTATATAGCGTATTGTAATCCTTTATTTCGTTGGTTTCGTTGAGTTCGTTAGAGAGTATGTATGCTTGGCGATAGTACTTTCGTATAGTATTAATTCGTTACCCTACTTCCCGCGCTACCCCTTTAAGGAAGGTTTTGAACTCCTTTTCCCTTAGTCGATTATTGCTAGCGTACTAGTACTACCGCTTTATATATGCTTTTACGTTGTTGAAGTACGTTTTGATAGGGTTGAAATTAGGGGAGTATAGTAGTAAGAATTAGAGTAGGATACTTTTATTATTATAGGCGACTTTGATAGAAGGATTTTTATACTATAATGCGTTATTTATTATTAGAATATTGTAGCGGTTAGGAAAAGGATTTATTTTAGGGAGCACTTCTTCTTCGAATTATATAATAAATTTAATTATATTAATTGCTCCCTTATAATATAATACGTCGATAAGGCTATTTATAGTTAATGTTGGCAATAGATAGAACTGCTTACCTTTAATTAGGGCGCTATTTAACTATAGAGATATACTTTTTAACGCCTATTCTATACGATGAATGCTATTCTTTTTATTGATTTTAAATTTATTATAAAATACGTATATTTTTATTAAGAACTTCGAAACCTTCCGTAACTAGTCGAGTTTTAGTAGATTGCTACGTTGGGAAATTTTGTAGGCTATCCTCTTATTCTTCTATTTCGAAGTTTTTAAATATTTTAATATAATTGTTGTTGATACGTATATATTTAATTCGTTAGTGAGAAAGTATTATATTTTATTGAAATAAAAGTCGGGTTTATATTAAAGGAGTTTGAGAATTTCCTGTATATTAGTAAGTTAAATACGATTCGAAGTTATTATACGTATATACTTATATTAACTTCTATGGCTTAGGGCGCTAGTATAATAGAATTAAAGGGAGTACGAGGCTTTAGATATAGCCTACTAATTGTATTATAATTCTTTTTTAAGCGTTAGATTTATCGTTTGCTAATATTAATAGTTTACGTAATTTTACGTAGATATTCGCCAGCGATTAGTATTACGTAGATAGTTTATTGTTGCTAGCTATTTGTATAGTACGTTATAGTTGTAATTGTTGTACGTCGATATAGCTTTAATTTCCGGTCGAAACGGTTAAATTTGAGTGCAAATCGAGTATAAAACGACGAAGTTATTAATCTTTACGATTTGGAAAGTCGATATTGATGCATGTGTGTGTATCTGGCGGCCAGATGCAAAAGTGGGGACTGACACCGTGCTTGCAAGGCACAGCTGCACGCAAAGCCGAGGAAGGTAACCGGTGGGGTCCGGCAGAATGACAACAACAACAATGGAATGCGTGGAACTAACAATTCGTCATTTCTCCCCCAATCTCTCTTGGTCATCCAGTTCCCGTCAGTTTGCAAATTGTGTCTCTGTCTCACCATTTCCCTCCAAGACGCCCCGCCTTCCGACTGGCCTTATTTAGCTAGGTAGCCACGGTACCTTACGAGTAGCTTCCCTCACAGCTCAGGGCAAAGCTAGGTAACGATTGGTTCCAGAGCTCTCCCTCTCTATTCCTCCCCGAAGCTCCCAATCAAAATGGTTGGTTCCCGTCTACAGTGAGGTGATGATCATTGTTTTGAAACTCAAACCTTTGAAACTCTTACAATCAGCCACTCAGATCACGGCTCTTATCACCTAGGTAGCTACGTACAAGGTAAGCTCCGTCTCCACTCTGCTCTGTAGCCCTGTACATACCTGTAAGCTACGGTAAAAGCTTTTGCGCACGGGCCAACGGTCAAGGTGTAACGGACTAACGGTGAACCCTTCTTCACCTTCTCTTTGCCTCGAACCCCGACAGTTAGTTTGCCATTGTCCATCCGACGGAGTCGAGCGGATTCTTTTCGCCGCATGCGGGAGGCGCAGTTTGGATAACGGTTATCTTATGGACTTTTCTATTCGTAGTCTCCAATGCAGCCTACCCGACATTCCTTCTTTTTTGTGTCTTGAGATGAGGGTAAAGAGACTGTCCTCGGTTGTCTTATCATCCTCCCTTTGATAGGAGAAGCCTATGACATGGGATGGGAATACTCTTTGGTCAACACAATGCTTAACTTCCTTGTGTTACAATTCCGTCAATCATCCTATCTTGAATGTTTTATTTGGTGGCTGTGTTTCGTTGTCATTTGCCGGCACAAAAAGTCGGGGCATCAAATTTGTAAACAAAACAAACCTTGAACAGGGGAGCGAAGACTGGAGCGATGCCCACAACGAAGCGCGGCGCCAGCCTGACCCCATTGTGCCCGTTCCAGCCAACTCTTCTTTTTTGCAATCGTTTCACCGCACCCCACAAAAGTTGCCAAAATTGTTGCAATGACATCAAAAGGGATTCGAAAATTCGGCTGTAGCAAAAGGGTATCCCATATTCCCCTTGGTGGTATAGTAGATACAATGGAAGCTATCGGTCTGGACTCCTACTAGACCGCTAGATTACTGCTTCAAGGTCCTTCGCTCTAAACTTCGTATTTATCGCGAACCGAATCCTCGCACTTTTCAGCACTACACTGCAAAATCCGCCCAGGTAACCATGACAAGATCAGAAGGGCAAAGCACTTGCTCAAGATATTTGAAGAAATGAAAAAGTGGTATCGTTCCAAGGCGGATTATATATGCAATGCAGTATTCAAAAAAGGCTTTTGGTGTGTATGTCCTTCGCTTCTTTGACACCCTCGAAGCCGCCGGTCGCCCGTTTCCCATTTCCCAATCATCCAATAGGTGTGTAGTCCAAACCAGCCGGCCTCTCTCTACCCTCCGTTGTGTTTCAGCACAAACGATCCAACCTCCTCAAATCCCGATGAGTGATGTGTGAATCCAAGATACATGAAAGCCAGAAACAAGAAGCTACCCCCCGCGCGCTGTGGCGATGTTGTGAAAAAGAGCAAAACGCGTTGAGTAGTAGACCAATGAACCCCCGCCCCCCCTTATGTTGATAGTGTTCCCAAGCAATATGATTCCCCAAACGCCTTTCGAGTAAACCCGTCACGCCGCAAGTGGTGGTGAAGAAATGATCAAAGACATCATGAGAAGATAGCAAGGCGCAAAAGAGACAGAAACTTCATCCTCAAGAGGACGAGTTTATGCCTTCTCAGCAGCAGGCTCAGCCTTCTCGGCCTTCTTGGTGGCGGCAGCCTTCTTGGGAGCAGCAGCCTTCTTGGCGGCGGCAGGCTTAGCGGTGCTCTTGGCGACACGGCCGGACTTGGTCTTGGTGAGGACGGTCTCCTTGTCAGCAACGGCGGGGGCAGCAGCCTTCTTCTTGGGGGCGGCGGCCTTCTTCTCCTTGGTCTCCTTCTTGGGAGCAGCAGCCTGCTTGGGGGCAGCGGCCTTCTTGGCAGCAGGAGCCTTCTTCTCCTTGGTCTCCTTCTTGGCGGCGCCCTCCTTCTTAGCAGCGGGCTTCTTCTCCTTGGTCTCCTTCTTAGCACTGTCCTTCTTGGCCTCAGCCTTCTTTGGAGCAGGCTTGGCAACCTTCTTGGCGAGCTTGGTGCCACCGGAAGGACCTATCTTGTGTGTTAGCATGCAAGAGTAACATAAGAGATGCTTCATGTGGCGAGGGTCACATACCCTTGGGTTGCTCGAAGATACCCTTGTCGACACCGTTCTTCAAGGCCTTGTTGAAGAGAGAGTCGAACATCTTATCGGTGACGTTGCCGAGGGTGTTGTTGGCACGGACATACTTCTTGAGAGCTTGACGGCTGTGATGTGTGTTAGCAACATGTTATGGTTCTTCATCACGTCATGAAGACAGAACGTGACGATCGGTGCGACCGTGGGAAGGGCCCGCAAAGTTTGCGGTGTGGGTTGGCACAGCCCTGGTGAAAAATGAAGAGTGAGGAGAAGATTCCCACATACCTAGATCCAGTGCGGTCCTTGAGCTGCAGCATGGCAAAAGAAGGAATCAGCATCACTGAGGCATAGTAAAAGGGCAGTGAGTGATGTGGGTGACTCTTGGTTGGGTGCATCATGAGAGCAGTTGTCTCATTTTGCTCACCGACCAGAAGTGCCCACAGCCGACACGACACAACAAAAATGAACGGGGTTAAATACCGCAACAATGGCGTCGGTGATCATATCCTAGTATCATGTTAGCAAAGATGCATTCCCCTTCTCATCAAATGGAGCTTACCTGGTAAGAACCATGGGTGCTGGGGCTCTTGGTCTTGGGAGCAGAGGTGGGAGCAGCGGCGGGAGCAGCAGGAGCGGCGGCAGAGGCATCGGCGGCCTTGGTCTCGGAAGTCTTCTTGGGAGGCATGGTGATGGATGGGTTTGTTTAGGGCTAAAGGCTGAAGATGTTTTGCTGAAAATGCGACTGGATGAAAGGGCGACGATTGAGCGATGTAAAAACGCTGGATTTGGTGTGAGGCAAGTTGAAGTTGGATCGTGGACAGAGAAACAAAAGACGAGAGGGGGGGCGGGCTGTCGCGCTCGAGGGGGAAGATTGGGTGTTTATATACGGAGGCGGGGTCTCCTGGCGCGGCCGAGTGATTTCGCTGATTCTTCCCTGACCTCTCCTGCAACCCGGGGGGACTCTGTGACCTCCTGGAAGCCACTACCCTGGCTCTTTTGGGCGCCGCCGCAGCCCATTTCCCGGTGACATGTGGCCCGTGCACCCCACTACAAACACACGCTGAAAGAGCGAAAGAACCGGCAGTGGCCCCGATTCCAGGTTTCGTTCCCTCAGGAAAATGTGGAAGCTGGGGCTCCGGTTAGTTGTCTCGTAGGGGCGAAGAAGAGGAGTTTCCAGGTTCCATGTCACTTGACGATCCGGGACTGCCCAGGAGCTGGGCCTTGTGGTTGTCGATGAGCTTTCCCTCCTTTCTCGGTTCCCCCTTCCCCTTCCCCTTCCCCTTCCCCTCCCATGCCCTTGTCTTCCCGTTTCCATGGGCCCGGTTGGAGATGATGCTGTCCCAATGTCCCATCGATCCCACTTGTTTTCTTTCCCTTTCCCTTCCATCTCTCCTCTTTCGAAACCGAGGGTCCAGCTGGGTGCGGATGTCGATGGATGCCCATTCCAGATGGAGCTTGGTCCGGACAGAATGGATGATCTGAGGTGGGACACGGCATCATTTTTTACTGGCCCGAAAAGAAAGCGTTTCTTCTCCTGCCGCCCATCACCTTTCCTCGTCAACTTGCAGGTTATCAGTGTGCCTGTGTGTGAGGTGGCATGGCATGTCGCATATCGGTCGGCATGGCTGGCTGGCTGGCTGGGCTGGCAAACCCGAAGCCGCAGGGCATCAATCCATCCATCACTCCCTCCCACCTCTCTTCAGTTTCTCGTCCATCCCATCATCTCTCTTCTTCAACAAGAAAGCAGCGTCGACCAACAGGACCATTGCATGGCTACGTTTCCGACTCGACGGCACATTACTCTGCATTGTTTCAACCAGATCTCCGGATAGCTGCCCGATTACTTATACAGTAGATCCCAATGGACACATACCAGATCTGGACCTGCTTCAAAGAAGTTGACTCCGAGTCGCTTAAGTTGCTGCTGACCTGACAGAAATCCACACTCACACAACATTGCAGATTTGTAGAAACAGAGAACAGTTTCATGCCGAACCGTTGCAGCCGCAGCACTACCTATGACACAACCAGGCCGAATTCACGCTCAGCCTGCGACACCTCACAGCTTGGCACTGGCGCATTCTTTCTCCTCATTTTACCCGACACCACATGGCCGGCACCACACTCGACGAAAAAAAGGGATTGAAGCAGATGCCAGAGGGTAGGGGGGGCCCATGACGAAGTTTGGAACAGAAGCTGGCGTGGCACATTTCTTCAAACGGCATGCCAATTCTCGATGACTGCGACGCTGGCGCTTTCTAGGAGGCCATTGAGGTGCCATTGTCGGCCAGTTGTGAGGCCAGTTGAGACCCAGAGCTGCCCTTTGCTGGCCGCCACACCGTTTTGACGCTTTCCCGCTTCGAGCGACGAATTAAATCAGATGCAGCAAAAAACTCGCAGGGTGTGCGGATTTCTGATTGGCCAGCTCAACCACAAGTCATCCACTTTGTACCTCTGGTTGTCAATCATGCGCACCCCACCATCGCCGGCCGTCGACTCTGACCTCTGATTTCGAGAGCTCCCCGATCCCCCTTCTCGACTTGAAAACCGCTTTCCTCGACTTCTCTCGCTTCTTCGCTCTGCCGCCTGGCCGAAATCAAAGAGCGAGAGATTCGCCCTTTGTTTCATTCGATTTTGATATACTTTTTAGCGCAAAAAACGACTGCAAAATGCCACTCTACGTCATGACGTCGGAAGAGCTCCATCCTCGCGGCCGTCGCTTTTGGAATTGCGTTTTTGCATCTCGTCATGCCCTTCGTCGCAACCGGTACTTTGCAGCGAAATCGTAACAACACGACACCAACCCTGTTTGGGTAAATCAAACTGCTATCATGATTTGAAGAATGCCATTTGGCTTCGCCTTGCATGTTTCTTTTTACAGCTGAAGTTGTGAGGAGTGCGTTATTCGCGATCGTGGCAGAAGTCACCCGTGATGGTTCGTCGCGCGATCGTGAAGCTATCCACGAAATCCCCAGTGGCAAGCATTTCGACGCACCACACCACAAAATGTCATTTCAACCTCTTCAAAGTATGCTTGGTCATTGCTATGAGTCTCTTCTTTATGCCTGTTACCTTTTTGACTTGTTATCTTTACTTGAAAGTGCACAAAATTGGTCCAAAGGCAAGAAGAGTCGCGATGCGTGGAGGTCGTGCGATCACGCAACTGCACATTCACCGATATGAGATGCACTGCACACTTCCCAACACAATTCCAAATGTCAAAATTAACACATGTACTTGGCCTCAATGGCCTCTTTATATCGGTGTTATCCTTTTTTTTGATTATCAGTTCTGTATTGCGAGTGTTGCGAGCTGAATAGTTTACCGTCGTCGCGTCATCTTCCAGACGGACTCGAGTCCATGCACCACGTAACATGACAGTCTGACTTACACGCCTCCTACATCACCGTCTACCACTCCCCACATGATTTTCTCAAGTAAGATTCTTTTCCTATGAATCTAAAAACCTATTTCATAGTCAACAGTTACAGCCAGCCCAGTAAGAATACAGCACAAACCTGCAAATGCGAGCGGCGCCGACCGGCCACATCCCCTTTCCTCACGACGAACGTGCGGGTGCCGTCCGTTGAATGTTGATGCCCTTGCTAGCCTGCCGAGCCTTGGCTGCCCATCCAGGTCCCCTCACTAACAAGGCGGACCCCTATTCGGTCATTGGCCCAATTTTCTTATCTTATCTGTGTAAGCAAAAGGGTCGGGTGTCAGTCACCTTGCGTCCGAACCCCAAACTGCCCCATTCCACAACTGACTGACCGCCCGCGGCCCAGCCTCCAGCGTCATCAAACCCCACCATTTTTGGCCTTGTCCCCTTACCAAGCACCTTTGCTTGTTCCATTTTGAGTACACGTACACTAGGGTATGTATGGAAGCTGTGACCCCCTGGGCCGGAGATCCCTTGCCTGCCAGCATGCCCGACGGTCAATGCCTGTCGGCCGCATGAAAAGCTAAAATCTGCCTGCCGGATGTACACGCATGAGGCAATGCCGGATCCAATCGCGCCGGTCTGTTTCTGCCGCAACGGCAACGCAGCCCTACGCGCACCAGACCACAACACCGTAACGGATTGAAGACCCACTCACTTCGCAACATGCCATCCGTGGAACTTTAAAATTCCATCCCACACCGCGCGCGACGTGTGATCCACACCACCGAACTCAACCGAGACCAATCCGCCTCTCCACCACACAAACCACAAAGTGAATACTCTTCCAACACCCACCCTTGCTTGTAATCTGGAGTATACAGGAGAAAGAACCAAGCAAAATCCTCAACCAAATATGGCAGCTTGTTCATTCAGCTGCCCGGCTAGCTCAATCGGTAGAGCGTGAGACTCTTAATCTCAAGGTTGTGGGTTCGACCCCCACGTCGGGCTCAATTCCCGTCGTTCAGACGCCTCCTCTTTTTGTGTTTTTTTTCCTTATTTTGTTTCTCCTCCTTTTCGACTTGGGTGATCGTAATGTTCTTCTCGACAGCCCCCTAGTCTAGGTATCTGTTCTCTCCTCTCTGCTGACGGTCGTGACACATTTTGGCTTTTTCCTCTTTGGAGAATCGAGCAGGGTGAGTTCTTGTGAACGCTCACGTCTTCCACATCTATCGTGCAGAGTCACAATCACGCGCGTGTATTGGTGGTATATGTTTTTCGTTTCGATATACAGTTCGCTTCATCTGACTACCTATCCAGGTTGAAATAGTAGTTCCCTATATCTCGACTGTTTAAGCTCGAAGTTGATAACCATCTCCCATTCTGTTACCATCATGCCAAAATACTGGCTTCGCTATCAACATGGTCATGAAAATAACGAACGGCATTGAGTTTGTGCCATGATCATCCCCATCCATTTCATTCCACATCCGAGCCATTCACAGGCACATGGCTATGTTTCCAGAACATCGATTTGTGTCAAGCCGTAAACATGCGAGCCCCAAATAAGGTGTTAAGCAAACTCACTCACTCACTCGCTGTTCTTTCTTGAAAGTCCAGATAGGAAGAGACGGCCACTCCGCAAATTCTCGTCCATCATGATGTCTCTGACGTCCCGACGAGCTGCATTTGGTTATTTAGACGCAAAACAAAAACTTCGACAGGTGCATTCGCTTGTTAGCTGATCCTTTGTTGTTGACATGTTTAACTTCTCTTTATGTGTTCGATATTTCGCCATGGTCGGTCTATCTCGGCCCTCATCGAGTGATGGGCAATGGCACACTATCAACTTCTCCAACATTTGAGGAAGTCAAAATAACTTGACTAGATTCAGCGGGAATGGTGATCCGAGCAGCAAGCAAGTGTACGCAATGTTACGATGTTACTTACCCATGACCAAGTTCACCTTTCCTCAGCTCGTCTACAAAACAAGCGCCGAGATGCAACAGTAGGACACAAACAAGCTGCCACTGCCCCAGGATCCGATACTTGCGATAGGCCAATAAATGAATGTACGATGCATTGATGCCGGGTGCGCAATGTCCTTCCCTATTTTCTTTGCAGTGAACAATTGTTTAGCCTATTCTCCTTAACTGGTATCATTTTCCTCTCCGTCTGTTGGTCACGAATAGCAAAAAGGTTACCATCACCATATTGCCTCTAAGCACATCACCTTCCCTTCCGTCGCCCACGCAAAACGAACACATCCACTTTGGAAGACAAAAGAATGACGACTGACCACAGGAACAGAAGGAGAAAAAGCTGGAAATGTGGGGGAAAAAAAAGTAGTGACACGCATAGCCAGGAAGGGGAAAAGGTGCAAAAAATTTGGACGAGCTGGGAATCGAACCCAGGACCTTTCGCATACAGGTAAGTATGCTAAGCGAACGCTCTACCAACTGAGCCACACGCCCTTATGATTGGTTGTTGGGAATGCAACAGGTCACTGTTATTATTAACCGCAAACAACTAACTCTAATGGCCTCCCGCCCGGCGCACGCTCTGCTTGTCGCTCGTCTCCTATCAGCATCCGCACGCGATTGTGGTGGTAGGTACCATGCAACATGAGCCTCAGGGTAACATATCAGTAAGACCAAACCAACGGTTGGATCTCTATAGTTTTATCACGACTAAATTAGGAATTACCCTGCGATTGAGAGCAACAAGTGGAATAATACCCCAACAGCTGCGAAAGGTTCAAGTTGTCTGAACATCCTTCCTTCCCCATCCCCCGTCCTCATCTGCGCCTCCCTTTGACTCCAACGAGGCCCCTTTCATCGTTTGAGTCCTTAGTTAGGTATGCATAGTGTGCCCAGGTTAATGAGGACACGGCAACTTCCTACGTGTAGTCTTTCCCTTCCCCGAATCCAGGGCAGCTTCACCCTCCTCGTGTCCTGCTCTTCCTCCTCCCCAGTTCCTATCCCTGCACGAACAAGCGCCTTCTTACCTCCCACGGCGAGCAAATTCAGCAGTCCTTCTCTTACTTGCTTCCTCATTGTGCCCACCTATGATTATTCCCGTTCCTTAGACCTATTATCTCTGTGGCCTTTCTGTTCAGGCCCATTCCGACAGAATTCAGATATTGCAAAATCCAGATTTTGTTAGTGATGCGCGATCATTGCCATTCCAACAGCAAATTCTCAAACCGACGCTCGCGCACCGAGATTTCCTGGCCGGCCTCTCTCCATGACTGACACCCGACTACTTGCATGTCAAAGTGATATCAAGAGCTGAGAAGCAGGAACAACCCGAACCGCTATCCTTACTTCCTTCCTTCCTTCCTTCCTTCTTTCCTCAACGGCAACCAACCTTAACCGGTCTGCTTGTCTCTCTCTCTCTCTCGTCTCTCTCTCTTTCTGCCTCCCTACCTACTCCTCTTTCTCAGTTTCTTCTCGTCCCAAATCCATTTCCCATCAGTTATAATTTTTGAGGAAGCCTAGATACACCCACCCCAAACCTACCGGCACCCGGTTTTTCTCTAGGATCCACAAAACAGTGGGGCAGCCAGCTGGATGACAGTTGACATTGAAAATCCCGTTTTTACCCGCTAAATTTCGTCTTTCTAATGCACTGAAACATTGATCCAGCTTGGTCAAAATTTTCGAACTTAACACTTTACACTTTGCACTGCTAGTTTGCACCGCCAGTTTGCACCACCAGTTTGCAGGTCGCACATCAACATCAACACTCCCCCAACGTACGTAATATCGCTCAAATCAATTGATTGTGATCGCGCTCAACTCCCCTTGATCGTCTGCAAACATGCTTGATTGATTCAAGTCGCTACAGGTAACGACTGCTGTAGTCACGGCATACTCTGGGTCACATGGCTGGGTGATTCAAATGGTAATGACTATTCAAAACGGTTAGTTTTACCGCTAAAACTCGATATTTTACATGACGGCTGCCACCTGGGTGCCAGTAGGAAAACTGGGTGCCGGTAGGTTTAGGGTGGGTGTGTCTATGGTTCCTCTAATTTTTGGTCGGTGATTGATTGGAGCTCAAGTCATTCACTCCAATCTTTGATTAACTACACACCTTTTTTCTTCTTCTTTCCTTCTTCTTTTTCTTTATATTTCCTATTTTGTTGCCTTTTGGTTACTATTTTCCACTGCGGACACTGCTTGCGGGTGGGTCCTGTCGTGGGGAAGAAGGAACTGAAGTCTGCGATGTTTCTGGTGGGCCTGGTGGGTTCATGAGGCTTGTTGATGTCGACCCTCCACCCTCCACAAACCAACCGGGTGGAAACCTGACATTGGGAGACAGATAGATAGATCGAGTACCTACCTAGGTGGCTTTAAGCATCCATTTTCACGGGGCCCATTTCCAAGCCGGGGAACTAAAGTGTCATGACTCAGTTTCCCTCGTGAATATATCATATATCTCCTGCCGTCCTGTGTCCCGTCCTTCCCTCACCAGCACTAGCACCATCAAGATTTACTCGCAACAAGGGGGTCAAATAGCCGGAAGCTGCTGCAAACATGAAATATCCACTGATGAGTGATCACTGGTCACCGAGATTGGCTGGCACTAATTTGTAGAGACGGACATTGATGCTATTGACTGATTGATGATTGACAGCCACCCGCTCTCTTGCTCTTTCGTTATTCCTCTTCCCGATACCATCATCATTGAACATGGAATCTCCTAGGTATGCATGAAAAGTGGAAGTTGGTATCGCCACCACTCCGTCCGTCTCTTCGTCTTCTCGACCTTTTTGACCTCTTTCTTCCTTGCGACCGATCTAGTGTCCTTTCCTGTGACCCGAACCGAAACCAAACCAGACAAAAAATGGATAAAGCAAAATCAGCAACCGTAAACTCCATTATTGTGCAAAGCGTAAATGCTATTGCCCTAAAACGCCTTTCCCCATTGCCCTTGAACCTTTACCCTTATCATCATGAAATGAGATGTAGAAAACCCCCCTTAAGAAACGGATCCCGAAAGAACACCCAAAGCAAAAGAAAAACATGGGAGAACACCTGATAAGATACTCCGGATCCCTTATTCCATACGTATCTGTGTTGGTAAACACGGGGAATAACCGAAATGCCAGACCAAAAGTCCTAACCAAAGTCCAGCCAGAGCATCACTCCCTCCCCAGTGGCTTCACCACTCACCCATCCACGACTTTGGCCTGTGCACACCCCTCCCTAAGTGCACAAGTTCCTATTCAAAGCCTTCAAAGCTTCATAAGCCTTATTGTCCGGCGCCGCAGCCAACCCATTTCCCAACCCATGCGGTCCCGGACCCAACCCATTAGGACTCCCAAGCGGACTCCTCACGGCGCTGCCATTCGCACTAACAGGCGTAGCCCCGTTCGACAACGACTCCTGTTTAATCCCATTCGGATTCGGCGGCGGAAGCAAGATGGCTGACAAACTAGGCCTGGTACTTGCAGAAATGGGACTGCTGGGTCCCTTGACATGACCATTGATTCCGTTTGGTTGAGGTGCAGCCAACGGAGGGTGTAAACACAATGGCGACAACACTGGCTTCAAATCCTGCTGCTGCTGCTGCTGCTGGTGGTGGTGATGACGAGGTGATGACACGCCGTTCGAAGAAGTAGGCGGCAGAGGAGGCGTGGGGACGGCTCCTGATCCGGAGAAGGGCGTGCCGTTTCCGGTTCCGTTTGGCTGTTGCGGAGCGGGAAGCGGGCCGCTGTGGGCTAAACGGGAGTCGAGGTTGAGTGTCTCGCGGGCGGCGGCCATTAGTTGTTGAGACTTTGGTGAGTCGATGGGTGCGATTCTCGGCGGATGTTGTGGCTGCTGATGTTGTTGGTGTTGCTGCGGTTGATGCTCGGGGTGGTGAGCGTCGGATGGTAGTTGTGGTGAGGGGAGATGATGTTGATGAGGAGGCGGCGGGCCTTGGTGGTGGTGGTGGTGGTGGTGCATGGGTTGTTGTTGGCTCGGATGGGGTTGGCCTTGCTGGTGATGATAGGGTAGCTGTTGATGTGGGTGTTGTTGGTAGTGGTAAGCCGGTGGCGGTTGCGACAAGGGCGGCGGATACGGCGCTTGAACGGCGTGTTGATGCGGATATGGCTGCGGCTGCGGGAGCTGGATGCCGGGCTTACCGGCCGGCGGAGGAGGCAGGGCGGCCATGTGATGCTGAGGAGGTGAGAAGTGCTGAGGGTGGTGAGCATAATGCGGCGGCGCGTGCGGAGGAAGACCGTCGGGGTGATATGGCGGCCCGGATGGATACGGGACGGGATGGCCGTTGTAAGGAGGTGTCGCGACCGGAGAGATGGGCCCCCAATAGCCTTGGCCGGGCGGAGGCGCATGAACATTGGGGTCATAGGGCTGATGGTACGGGGGCGGAGCGTTGCTTGGATGCGAATATGGCGAGTGTCGCTGCATGGGACCTCTCGTCGTCACCGGGACCGAAGTTTCGCTAACACTGGACTCGGGGTAGATGCCCTTGGGGATGGAAACGTGCCTGAGCGCTGGATCACTCGACGGATCGGGCAAGTTGGCTGGGCCCCGGCCGTCCCGGGCATAGTAGGAGATGAGATGGAGGTGTTGGCCGTGAGAGGTCGTGATGCTGAATGACTGCTTCATAAGTCCATCGGCCTTGTACCTGTAGCCTTCGTGGTGATCGTCCGAACCCCGGTCCTCGTCACTAGCGCGGGCCGAGTCTGGAGTTCTCCCTGCGTTCCTCCTGCCACCGAATCCTGCCCTCTTTCCCTCCATTTCCCGATAGGTGAGGAAGCTCCCGGATACACGACTGGCGCTCCATGACTTTCCATCGGTCCATCTCCGCATGCCGGCTTCCCTCTCATCCCAGACGAAGACCGAGCCCGGTCGTATGGCCTGCCGCTCTTTCTCGGATAGTCGGCGTTGTACTCGGGGCAGGGTGCCTACTCGACAGGCCTCGAACAGCTTGATGGCGTCGGCGGTTGTACGGACGCTGCCGTAATAGGTTTCCATGGAAATATTCGGATGATGGCGCGACATTTTGGGCGACGCGGCGGTTTATGTGATCTGCCTAGGTTCCGGAATACGTTGTCAGGGTGGATAGCGGTGGGAGCCTGTCAATATTTAAAGCGAGCAAGCGTCACTTGGATGTGCTAATACGTACGCTGCAGCTCCACCGCGGCAACAAACGGATATCGGACAGATTGAGTTTCGTCCAGCCAGGATCCGGATTTTAGGCCCTAGCGTCGAATAATAGAAGATGGGGATGCAAAGGATGTCTGTCGGTCTTGGGCGGCAACTCAAGAGATCCACCGGAAATCTTGGCTGTGGGGATCAATCCCAGCGTGATATCCCGGGAGACGAGGCGGCTGTTTGGCGAGTTCTGGGACTGTATCGTCTTGTAATATGGTAATCTTTAGTCTCAAACGTTTCGACACCCTCGGGGGTGGGAACAGGATACCTGTTCTTGGCAATCGTAAAATGGTTAGTCAGCCTTTTTCCCCCCTTGAATGTTTAAATCTTACGTTGCCAAGTGGAAAAGAAGCTTAAATCCAGTGCAGTGGTGTAGTGGTGTCAGTGGGCTTGAGCGTTCGACCGTCGAGGGGTAGGGCATTACCTAGACCTACCACCTCCACGGGGTTCCGCATGACAAGCTCAGATGGCCATCCCTGGAGGGAATGTGGACCATGTACTCCGTAGCACCTGCAGGACCGAGCAGGACATAACACCGACCAATCTATGTTGCGCTTGCGAGTAACATGTGTTCAGGTGAAGGCAACTGAACTCTGTTTGGGTTTACAGGTGCCTGTCCCGCCATGCCATGTCGTGTTGTGGCTGTGATGTGAAGTCCTCCACTGTCTTGACTAGACTGAAGGTGTCCTGCCATCCGTCATACGGTACTGCCTTAAATGGCAATGCCAGGCATGTCTGACGGGAATAGCCCCTCGGATAAGACTCGGACTTGCTGTGAAGAAGGGGTGTGATGGGGTGGGATTGAGGTGGAAAAGAACTCTGATACCTACAGTCGTTGAGTGCCGTGATAAAAAGGTTTTGTGTCGAGGTAGTCCCGAGGTTGTTGTTGGGTAGCCTCCACTTGATGTTCCCTTTGCCCGGCTGCCTGAGTCATGGGAAAACTTGAAGTATCTTGAAACCCTCGGAAACTTTCCAAACGGGCAGTCGTGGTCAACGGTGGTAGTGCTGCTGTTTTGCGCCGAGACAATGTTACCGCTAAATAAACGGGTTTCTGGTTGAAGAAGCGACTCGAGATTGGCGATGTGGGATTTCCTCTTCCATCTAGGAAGGAGGAAAAGGAGAAGGAAGGAGACTGGCGTTGCCAAAGGAATAAAGATTTCCTTCTACGTACCGACCTTCACGCGGTGACTGTCAGATTGTCGAAGGCGAAAGCGGCGGCTGGCCGTCGGTTGGTCTCGGATTTAGAGTTGGTGCTGCTCGTCTTTCACAAGTTCAGGCCGGGCAAGCCTAGGTTCCAGCGACTTTCTCTCCCTCCCGCCGGTCGCAGCAACCAACAGAACTGTATCGTTCGGTTCAGACGGAGGCTCGGACAGTTTGCTAGTTGGCAGTTGGGCCAGTCCCCAGTTGCCAGAGAAAGCCAAGTGTTGAAAGTGGAAATAACAGAGATTTTAGCTTGCGACTGTCGAGGGAGACCTTAGGTTGGCGGCTCGTTGGGGGATCGGCTGCAGGTTGATGACGACGCCGGCCAATGGCGCATGTGTCTCGGAATGTGGGAGAGGCAGGGAGGCTAGGTACAAGTCAAGGTACCTCTGGGAAGTACCCTTTTTTGACCAGGGAGCTACGGTATTGTCTGGGGTTCGCGTTCCCTTCACAGTGTGGTGCCCTGCCCGGTGTGGTTGTGGTTGTTGGCATTGGTGGCCAAAAAGTCAAAGCTTTTCAAGGTTCTGCCTCTATTGGTTAAGGAGGGCGTGAATGGTACGTAAGCGTATCTTTGGTAATTTTGATACATGGGACGAACCCCGGTGGTCTGCTGCCCCGGAAAACTGGAGCCTCCCCAGGGCATATGATGTTTCTGCAGAAAGTGACCTGCGATGCTCGCCCGTCTGCTGCTTCAATACCTAGGTAAGTATCCCGCCGGGTCGGATGCCCGTTCGCGTTTGTGCGTTGAGGTTGACGCAAGCTGTTTAGAAATAAAGTTGACGATTGAGTTGCGGTTGGACATGATGGGATGGATGGGGGTGGCGGCTGAAAGTGGGCCCGCTTATGGCTTCCCCTTCCATCCGGGCCGTTGTTCATCAATTCACTGAAGTGGAAGCAAAGCCCTGGAGCCGACACCACGACTGAAGAAGCAAACGCGGCACCGCTGTTATTTCCAGGCAGCTAGGTAGCCACCAGATTTCGGTTGACGTTGAACCGAAGGAAAGAACTTACACTGGTCTTGAGCTTTGAGGCCATTCCCATTACTAACTGGTTTCAAACACGCATTCAATATTCCAGTTACTTACCTACCAAACCATCAACCAACCAATCTCCGTCTTCTCGTATCCCCACCTGGACCTAAAAGTTAGAGCTAGTTAGCATCATCACAGCCTCCATGAAATAAAACCAATGCTAAGGTATCCAGGAACGGTTGGTAATGTGTATTTCCATTTCCAACGCCAGTCGCCCACTGTCGTAAGCTTATTACCATTCAATGCCCGCCCCGGTCACACAGTATTCAATCCGAAATAACACCTAACCAGGGGCTGTCGGTATTTTCGTGTAACTCGTCCTTGCTTGTTAAAGCTACACCACATTTGTACATACCTCTACATTTGGGACGGCATTACATCTGCTCCGCAGCCCGCTTTTTGCCGCTTGTCCCTGTGTGGTGGCAGCAGTTGGTGATCTCCCGCCAGTGCCTCGCAGCAGGCATTCACCTTACATGCCGTATCCTGTGTACAAGCATGTATGATGGACGGATTGGACAGAGATGGCACGCAAAGTGCAACAAATGGATATAGTAACCGGAGAGCTTGTTGGTAGGTTGGTTGGTAGATTATTGCTTGCTCGGTTGGTTGGTTGTTGGTTTGGTAACCTAGAAAGAGGTTATCGATCTTGCTTTCAGTCAAGTAATTAAGCAAGCAACCACCATTTCTTTGACTTTGTCGATGGTGGCATCGCACAGCTGTCACCCTCAACCATGTCGGTATGCTTATTCCCTTGATGCTGTGCTACCGCTTTGTAGCAGGTATGCTGTGTATGGTGTATCGTCCAACAAGCTCCGTGTCAGAGTCAGTCACGCAATCGGCCATATGTAGAGATAACCAACGCGAACGGCGGTTGGCTTGGCCGCAGCAATATCCTCTCCCAACGAGCCGACAATAGACAGAAGGTGGGTGTTCACACGGACTGGCAGTTCGTCCGTTTGTTCATGATGGCGGTTCTTGTTATTGATTTGTTGATGAACAATCAATCCATCTCGCTTTTCCAAAGCCGAATTCGAGCGGAGACTTGGCTTTGCAGAACCAACATTGGCACACTCCCAAATGCTTGGCCTGCTTGGCCGGAGCTTGGCGTTGGGAGGGTGATCTTCGGTTGAACAAGACGGGACGCAAGGGGAGGGGTGTATGCAGAACGAGCAGCGAAAAGGCACTGCGATGAAAAATCCTAGGGTAAAAAAACAAGGGAACAAGCAGTTGGGAGAAGGTGCCCTTTTCGAGCAGCAGAGAACACAAGAAGTGGCGTCCTCGAGTGCAACCAAGCGGACCCCTGCACCCACGGAATTGGCATGGGAATATCATCGAAATTCAAGCTTATTTTTCCGCGCACGCTTGCGACAACGCTTGCAACAACGCCTCCTGGGATAGCTCGGACTGGGCATTTTCTTGGTGGTGTTTAGAGTGCTCCATCTGGTGTCCATCCGTCGAATCCGCTTCGCTAACCACGCAATGTGCTCTCTTGAATCTGGGGGTCCAAGACTCCAAGGAGTCGAGACGGGCTTGGCACCGCTCCGGAACAAGCTCGGTGGGACAACTCGTGACTGGTTTTGCGATTCCCCTTTTGCTGGTTTTTGTCCTTTTTTTTTTTTTTTTTTTTTTTTTTTTCCCTTCCGATGAGAGTGCATCCGTCTCGTCCGGTCGGTGGTGGTGGTGACCGTGATGGACCC
>MU839163.1:110226-184013 GCA_030685235.1 Copromyces sp. CBS 386.78 | reverse complement strand
TGTTTTTTTTTTTTTTTTTTTTTTTTGTGTCGCGCCGGGGTTTCGTCGCGCGGGGCGGGGGGGGGGGGGGGGGGTGGGTGTGGTGTGCCCCCCCCCCCCCCCCCCCCCCCCCTTTTTTTTTTTGTCATATTGTCATCACGTAATCTGCCACTTTGCTGTGGTAGTGTAGCGAGTCAAGGCAGGTTCCCGGCCACAATCTCTTATAGGAATTGACCCTTCTCTTCTTCGGCCGTGTGTCTGGAAGTTGGAGACGACGACGGCAAGTGGACTGTCGGGAACCGATGAAGCGAGAGTGATACAGGACCACAAGACCATCGAGGTACCCGCGGTGGAATACCCGTGGAATACGTGCGGAATACTCGGGGATTGATGAATCCACTAATAAGAAGAAAACGAGAAGAATTTGAAGCAAATCTCTACGCGGCACCCCAGGGCAGGACCATGTTGCACGTCCGTGTTTGAGAGAATTACAATTGTCGGTCACTCGTACGCCGTTCCCGACCGCGTGGTCTCCACTGGAAAATGTCTTGTCCGTTGTTGGTCAATGTCAGAGTTTGGAGAAATCGTCGGTAGATTTCACTTTGTGTCTGTCTCGCACGACTTGTTTTAGTCATGTGTTGATCCGCGTGCCCCGGTCTTGTGTTGCGGTCGTTGCTGTTGTGATTGATGATACCTCTGTGGAAGTACCCCTCGCAAATTCAGTGGAAATCACAAGTGCTGAATTTAACGTTAACTTTGTGGAGTCGCGCTTTCCATTGTGACAGTTGATAGCGGACTCTTTATTTCTCGGCGCACCCAAAGATTGCAGGTCGGAAAGCTTGGCGGCAGTTGGAAGTGGAAGGTGGGACTCCGTCCAGGGCTCAAGGCTGTCATGAGAGCAACAGAAAAAAAAAAAAAAAGATTTTCGGATCCGCTTCCCCAAGAATTCCCAGTCTGTGCCTCCAGCTATGTCCACTTGACCTTGTCAAATTTACACACAAGTTCACAACTGGAAGGTGACGACTGACGACCGACTCGGAGGTACAAAGTTACGTACATTGTTACAACGTTACCGTACACTAACATCCACATACAATACATACGGACCTTACCAAGAATCGGCCAAGATGAGGAGTCTGGTTAAGCATGATTTAAGCGTCAATGTCACCATCTTCATTGGCCATCCCCCCAGTACTAGCAAGTCAGGTACCCACGGATCCGAGCGTCCCCTATTGTCCCGATTGCGGCCTTCTGTTTTGTGACAGCATGACGGCATCTTCTGTCGCTCATTCAAGATACGGCGACTTCGGGGCTTCCACTTCAGCTCGGGGACGGCAATCAAGCCCATCTGACGGCGGCAACACCAAGACGCAGCATCTCGCTCGTTGTACCACACACTAATCTCACAGCAAACATCGGCCATGATCGCACCGCATCATGCTCTGACATGACAGCAGTCTACCGAGGTCATACCGGTTACACGGAATTTCCAACGACATCACCACTGAACCTTCGAAGAAATGATATCCAGGAAACAGAACAACGACTAACTCGGCAACGGCACTTGCACTTTTGAGCCTGCCTAGATGAGTCTGCATGGTTCTTTCGACGACTAGTTGAGTGAAGACCTCAGCTTTAGTGACTGGGGCTAACCCGTCACACTGGAACCCAATGGCTTCATTTCGTTCCCCATGTGAGAGGGTGAAGCCCTGTCACGGAGCACACTGGCACTTGTGGGCCTGTGTCTGTACACCTCCATCACTTGGGATTTAGTGGTCAGCAGCAACTATTCCAGAAAAGGTCATACTCGCAGCAGCGTGATACACGCAAGCTAAGCAGTCACCGTCACCTCGTGCTTACTTGCCAGAAAGCGGCGGCTCAGATATGAGACCAAACAATGAAGGCCCGGTCACAGTCGTCTAAATAAGGTTAACAAAGACGCGATAATGCGGCGCACAACCCGGTTCATCACCCCTCTGTTCCCTCTGACTTGCAGGCTCGGACTCTGAGTTACGAAAGTGACCAATCGAAAGCGAGACACCCAACATGTACACTTTTCAGCCAGACTATCACTTCACGCTCCGTGGTTGGTTAGGTGGCTTCTTCCATTGTCATACGGCATGATTAATGTAATGGTCTTCCTTCACCCCCGATGGACGGACGACTGCGTTTGACCAGATCTCATCATCTCACTGACTGCCAGGTCGTGTGTCGTACGGAATTAGGCGATCAGGCGGCTATCCTGTATCGCACTACAACCACATCAATCACCTTTGCAGCAGCTCTCGAAGCACCCTCAACCTTTTCCATCATTGTCAGCGTTTGATTGCCCGGCATTTGTTGGATGGTTACACGAGGACAGTGAGTATCCTACAATGACAACAAGCACGCCTAGTCTAATGAGCCCCACGCTACAAAGCCGAGCCTATCGAGGCCTCTCTTCCACGTTCGGACACACAAACAAGAAGACTTGCAGTATCTAACACACACCACCCCACCCACAAGAGTTTATACCCAGAATATTCTTCCATGTCCAAGTCCCAATCACATCGGATGTCGCCTTTCGGACGTAACCTGTTCCATCACATCCATCCCCGCTCAGCACAGGTGTGGTTTGCTCGACATCACACCTTGCGATACATTGAAGGACCGACCTCTCCAGTTCTCCTGTCTCACAGTTGTACTTGGCCGTTGAACAAGACCAGCTCTCAACAGGCCGTCGAATACCGACCTTGTGGGCAGAAAGCGTGAAACAGAATGGATTTCAATCTGGAACGGTCTGACCAACTGCCTTCGGTAGAGTATTACACAGAGTGACAAAGGTTGAGGTGGAAAAAGCGGCCGCCACCACATTACACGTAGCACAATTCTGAGAGTGAGCGACAGCGGCCCGATTCATTAATGACGCCGTAACTTGGAGGTTTTTACCGTCCTGTCACGTCAAAAATTGTCAACTGTGCATATGGAACTACCGACGGAGACGTAGATGCTAAAAGGAATCTAACACCGCGCGCCCAAGCCCGCCCACCGACCCTCCGCCGACCCGACCGACCGATCAAGACCGAAAAAACGTTCGTTGGTCAGTCAGTTCTACCGCTTCGATGTGGGAATAGCTTTAAATTCCCACTTTCAGTACAATAAGCCGAGGTAACGGCAATACTGTACGTAAGATTTGGGGGTCAGGTCCTGGTCCCAGTCTCTCGAAACAAAAACAATTGACAAAAGAAAAAGAATGTGGAGTTTCTATCCTTCTTCCCTTCCATCCCATCGCATGGCCTCGCTTCGCTTGCCCTGCGTGCGCGGCATGCCAGGCGGACAATGCGCGGAGCGAACGCACGCCACACACAACCTTATTTACACGTTCCTGCCGTATGGCTTTACAGACCGCCGCGGGCCCGCCACACGCGTCCGATGGAGGAATCCAAGGTATTTGTAGTTTTGTACGGTACGTACGATACTTGTATTACATACATAAATAGATACAGCCGCAACTGCCTAGGATTACTGAAGAAGGTGCCGTAACATAACATGTCTTTTAAGATCCACCGCAGGTTGGTCGCTGATGAATCTCATTAGGCATCGCTTTGCCGTAACAATGCTTGGGCGTTATTCCCGTCCCGCTTTTATCTTGCCCATCATCGGTATAAGGGTGTATCCGTGTGATTTTTTGGGGCTTGCTTACCCGGGTAAGGAAGCACTTCGGTGAGAATCGTAGGTACCTAGTCCTGAATCTCTTTGATACGCCTGTACTTTCCTCACCTATTCTTATCCGCCCGCTGCACGTCTTGAAGACAAAATCTCCACTTTTTAGCCTTTTAACCAACCAAATTGCTCGCATCAGTCTTCAACTTTCTCGACATTTCCCTTCCCTCACCCACTGAACCCCCTATAACCACTATAGCTAGAAACTTTCAGCACCTGGAGTACCAAAACAACGAAATCCACCAAAACCCTTGGCGCCCCGGTAAGAAAGCTGATGAGCAGTGGTCTGTGCAGCTTTCTCACCCAAAGTACCTTTTTGCACCGGTGAACACTTCAAAAAAAAAAAAAAAGCGAACGGATCACACCCTTAAGAACCCCAGGTCTTCACTCCGTTCGTTCGCCGTTCGTTGTTCGTTCAATAATCGTATCGCAAGCGAGCGGGATGAACAGCGCCAACTGCGGTGTGTCACAGCGCGACGACCAAACTAGTTAATGATTACGTACATCTTCAGAACGTACACGTAATAAAACTAGACAGGCCCTCGAGGAAGGAAGGAAGGCCTCTGGAGAAAAAGGCCATAACTTTAACAGCACTGCCACCACGCTTCACAATGGTCATAACTAATGCCGGCACCAGAAAGCTCCGGTGCACAAAATAGTCGAGAAAGGGAGGGAGGAAGCGAACTTCATCACACATCGGTATGTACATGTTGGATGTAAATGGTCTGTCCGTGGTATTCCCGGAGATTACAAATAATATAGCGAGTTCCGAGTCAGCGACGGCCGTCAATCATTAGGGCTGTCCAACCATCGCAGCGGTCTACCTGTATATGCATTTCCATCATGTGTCTGTCAGTCTGCCCAAGCGGCCGCAGCCGAGATAAGGTTGGGTGGTCTAGGTATGTAGTATAGGCGGTCAGACGTCGATGATTGAGATCGGTATAGGTATCAGCGAATCTACCCTTGGTCGGCCTCAACTTTTCAAGTGTTTGCAGCGCGATTTTGGAATGGGATCAGTCCTTCGAAGAAGAGGCGCAAAATTGCACCGATAAGAAGGGGACGAAAAAATGGAAGCTGCACGACAAACTTCCAACTTTTGCTTTCTCGCCTGATTCCAGCAGCAGCAGCAGCAGCAGCCTGCAAACTTCGACTGCAACCCGCAAACTGCAGCTGCCAATGCGATGCCAACTCTTGCTAAGTCTTGCATGGAATGCGGCGAGCTGTCAAGTTTACCGGTCGGTACTTCTGCCCTGCCTGACCGTGCTTTTCCGGGTACTGCGCTGTATACAGAACGACGAAGACTGTTGTTCGTTCATAAAGCTCAACTTGATTGCTTTCTACGACCTCAATCTTTTCAACTTCCATTCCTAGGTATTGTTGTTGTTGGCGCTCACCGAATGCTGTCAGAAGCCTGAAATTTTTTACAATCACGAGTTTTATGACAAGCGGCGCTGGATCGACAGCGTTGCAAAACCCCGACCCTCTTGGATCGACACTGGTTACGATACATTACGATACAGTGGCCCGGTAACTTTGACGCCCTGAACTCGGCACGCCTGAGCTTATTTCGACCTCCTGGCCTTGAGCGGCACTGAAGGCACCACCATAAACTGAAACCTTAACACTTGAATCCAATTATGCCGGATCCAGTTAATGTAACTAATGTAACCCCCAAGGACTAAACGCTGACGCGTCTCTTTTTTTTTTTGGTTTGTTGTTTGTTTTAACTTGTCCTAAAAGATGGATTCTATGCGAAGCTCTCTTTGGTTCTGACTCGGATGTCGGAATTGTAGACGATGAACGTTTCCAAACTTACAAAAACTCGGAAAGATCGTGTTGTCGACAACAGGCATCATTCTTGCTCTTGTAGGAGGAGAATAGGCATAGAAACCTTTCAAATCCGTACGGAGATCGTAAGGTATGGGAATGAAACATACCGGAGACACAGGAAGTCGAAATTCATCCCTTCGATATCTATTCTCATTGCCTTATGGTGACGACGCCTCTGCGGTCGTACTCGATCGTGTCAATTCCTTCTGTCCTTTCGCCATGTCTGCCAAGAATGCTCATCACCACCATTGCGTTGTGTTATCTGCTGAGTGGCTTGCCATGCGAACCATTTAGTTTGATGACTCCTTGCCACAACTGTAGCGTAGTGCTGACGGGCTTCGATCCCACAACCGTTCAGCTGTTCCCACCAAGGAGCCAACCAAGGAGCCAATCAAACGTGAATAGGTTATGAATGAGCCTCAATGAAATCCGCGAGTCATCATCAACCCGAGTCCGAGCGGAAATCCGGAACCTAGACGTACTAAGAACGAAAACCTATAGCCCGCTTACTAAACCTTTATGAAGCCATTGGCTGGGAGGAGTTTCGTTATTCGCCGACTCCAGGTAGCAAGGGTTTGGCATAAACTTTATGTAATAAACCTAATCGAAGCCCCGGCCAATCCATCGTCGGTCATCAGCCTGTATCGGGCAACTTGACAAAGGTTTCCCGCTAGGAAGTAATGTAACAACCGACAACGATACTGCACGGGGCTTATGAGCTTCTACGTGCACCCCTCCCTCATATCGTCATGCTACGCATTTTGGAAAGAAAACCCGAAACGAGAAACGAGAAACGAAATATTACCAGACGCCAACAACATTGGCATTTCTCGGGCACTCCCTTGGCGAGGTTGATCCCTACGCTGCGCCGAGCTCGTCCGCCCGTTCGCTACGCTTGTGGACGGAGACTCGCTTTGTGTCTTTCACGTTGACGATGTGCTGGACTAGGCAGCGTGAAGCATCGACGAGTCACGACGACGCTCTCACCCTCAAGCAGTCGTTGGAAGACTTACCTAAAAACCAGAGCCTGAAAATATTCGTAATCCAAGGAGCTCTAACACGATACTAGTTAACCGGTGAGCTAAAAGAGTTGAAATGTTTGATGCGATTGGAAAGGAACTTCCCACCAGTCAAGGCTGCCGATCAGCATCCCGTCCCATGCCCATGTCATGCCGTTCCACCGACGCTATCGCAGGATGCGAAGGAAGGTTGTCAAAGTAAGGTTAAATTCTTACCGCGCACATCCGACTTCCCGCTTCCAATCCTCCTCGCTGCCCAGATAGCAAGGACCCCCAGATCAAGTAAGACATCGAGTTGCCCGTTTTGTGGTTCTTCCGATAATATCCGCGGCGAGCTATGCTATAAAGGGAAGGAGAACCTCACCGTCCGCAGCCAGCTTAGCAATCTGTTTCTTCACTAAAAATGGGTATCTGTATGGATCGTGAGCGTATGCTCGCCGAAGAACAATCTTTTTCACGGTCAGCTGCCTTCGAGAGTTCTTTACCGGCGTGCGACCGCCTGTTGGCTAGTGCAGGTACTCGGATAAACTATCGACGGTAAGTAGGATCGTCCGGGGATAAACTTAATTCCAACCTACATGCCTGCCGCCACTCCGACATTTGAGAATTTGTCAAGGACCAGGGAGGTTTGACACATGGAAACAGAAATGAGACGGGACGGTAACGTAACGGTAACGGCACCCGCGAGTTTTGTTGGAGAGCCCGACAAGACACCCCGCTGAGAGGTGTTGCGTATCGGGCTGGAAGTCTGGAGCGACTGGGCCATGCTTGGCCGAAGCTTGGCCGCCGTTACGCCGTCTTGTGCTTACGGCGTTGACCGGGCTTGGCCGGTGTCCTTCAATCTCGTGATCGACGCATCTCCGTAGGAGGGTTCGGTAGCAGCGGGATCTCGTCTTGTTTCAGCACCGTACCTCTCTCCGTCTGGACCGATTTGTTGTCGCTCGGCGTCTCGTGGCCTCCTGATCGGCAGGGATGACTGTTACCGGCACTCGGCAAGCGCTCAATCTATCAATACCAGCAAGTTACCGCCGATGCAACAAGTTAATGACAGCGAACCTTATACGTATGTCCCGTGCGTATCCGACCCATCCGATACGTTCACTTGTTCGCATCATGTGTGTAGGTATTGCGGTACCTTTCAGATAGAGTGTGAAGGGGAAATATATGAGTCTGCAAAGCATTTCGACCCAACTTTAAACAGCGTTTAAATCACTAACGGTAATGGCAGCCAGCGTAGGGACCAATACAACACCTTTCTTGGCCATCCACAGGTGAAGACGATGGCATCCGGAGTGTCCTTGGGTGCCAAGCTGACAAATGCAATCAAGTTGAAATGCAAATAAATACCGTCTGACTATGGCAGGAGCCAAGAAATCCCAAGCCAGCCACGTAAATCGAGCAAATGAACGAACACACAGAGCCGATAAAGGGGGTCATCACACTCACAATATATCACCACACCATCAGTGATCGTGATAGGCCGAAAAAGTGCCACCAGACAGCCTTAAAGCCTCCTTCACCACTTTCTTGCGGTATCCTTGTGGTATCCTCATGGCAATCTCAAGGCAGCCTGCTGAATGAGTTAATTGCTTGCTGGATCTCGCGTGGTTAAGGTTCATCTACCTACCTTCCCGCCCAGCCGCTCGCTTGAACTGGAACCATGCCATGCCGATGCCATGCCGTGCCAGGCCACGCGTCTTCGGCGTGCCGGCCTCCTTTGGGGTAGCATTGGATGGGATTGGCGAGCGAAAAGAAGCCACAAGACGCCTTGCTGCCGGTAGTGACTCCCGCTCGCTTGATCGGGGCAAAGCTGGGATGGCTGGCTGACTGTTAAGATCGGGCTACTTCTGTGTGTCATTGGAAACCGTTTGATCCGTCGCTTGGAGAGATGCTTGTATCGAGGTTTCATACCTAGGTAACTGTAAGATAGACGTTGAGCGAGATATCTTTGAGTGTCACCGAGTGTCATGAGTGTCATGAGTGTCGTGTGGTGATGTAGCGGCAAGGTGAGAGGTTACGAATACTTACCTATATTCATGCCAATAAGAAGCCGCAACTTTCGCCCAAATGAATTGCACTGGGCCAGGAAGAGGAGAGGTGAAATGGGTAAAATGACAAAATTCAAAGGGAGCGCGGAGAAGATTGGCTGCATGGCAGGACTGTTCTTCCGCTGATAGGTTGAAGGAAAGTCCGCCAATCTCTTAAAAAAAAAATCGGGCGTCAGAATCCTGAGGGAAGGTGCAGTCGCAAGCTTTGAAGGATCCTGACTTGCGTGATCTGCATAGACCAACAAGTGACTTCGTTCCTTCCATTTGAAGGAGCCAACGCCTCATCAACCTCATCATCTTCTGAGGGTTAAGAGCGTTAGGGAAGGTGCGAATGGGTTTCTTGCTTCCCCCTTTAATTCCGATGGTTTCTGGTGTGAGACTCGTGGTTCACTAGGTAGTCTCTATGACATGCCGAAGGAAAATTAATTGATGAGCTGGCTGCGGCAACTACTCTTCAAGTGCCTCCCCTGTGCTCCCAGCTCCCCTCGTCCGTTTGTTTCTGGATCTTGAATGGTGGCGCTGGCCCAAAGGGAATGATGATGAGTGATGTTTCCCGATATGGATCTGAGCGTTCGGGGGCTAGGGAGATAGATTGGCCAGGGTCAGGCAAGAAGAGATCATACAAAACATCGTCAAATGGAATTTCACACGAGGATCGGTAATCAACAAATTCCCATGTGCGAATGTTGTTGTCGTCGCCGCCACTCGGCGTACAAACTTCAGCCATCAAAATCCATGTTGGCGATGAAACGAAGAGATGGCGGCTTATCATATGTGGCAATTGTTCGCGGTATAGAAAGTGGGTTGGCAAGGGTCTTTCATGACAAGTTCACGGTGTCTTCATGAAACAGTATTCAATGTTTCATCCCATGGTGTAGTGATGGCGCGGTAGCTCAACTTGCCGTCGCCGCCATCCAGATGGAAAATCACGGGGTGTTAAGGTCGAGCATCTGGTTGAGCGCAACGATAACTTTGGGCATTGGCTGAAGAATTGTGTGTATTTTGTGGATGACCTGCTGATTCCTTTCTTCAACGTGTGTTTGTTTGTCCTTTTCCCGATATTGACAAACCAGAGCGCATTCTCGTCACGCTGAGGTAGTGGCGCTAACAAACCGAAAACGGTGGGCTTCATATCAGGAGGAGGAACGGGAGCTTTGTTATTCCGTGCCATTCAAGCAAAGATAGAGGAGTTGGGATTTGGGTCCTGCTTTGGAGCCGGTCAGATCGACTTTTGTCGCGGGTATCGAAATGACTGTATGGGTATGGAATGCACCTAGCCGCGCTCAGATCCGAGGTTGGCCTCTCTGGAAAACATGATAAGGCCGTAAGTCGCGCCCAAGGTGTCACAAAGTTCTCAGGTGTGGCGCCAGATCAATCTGTCAACACCGACTTCTCTCTCACGCGAGCTATGGGGTGTCTTGACGCCGCCTCTGCCGCCCCCTCATGGATGAGAGAGACAATCGATGCGCGCCCTCCCTCGTGCGCATTTGCGATTCCATGGAGCGGTGTGGGCCAGATCTTGTCCGAAAACAATCGCCCCATAGCTTCGTGTCACCAAGGCGTTATCCCCCGCATCCAGGCTAGGCAAGCCTTGACGAGCAGCATGCCCTGTTACAAGTCGCACAAGGGCGCCACCGAAGCAAACGCTGGGAACATTGCCCTCTTCCGAAAGGCGAAGATTCCTTAACAATCGCATCGGCCAACCCAGCGAGGAAAAGAAACCATGTCCCGAATCGTCTGGACGCCAGTCAAGTAGCAGAGGAGTCGATCAAAACCGATTCCAAAGCCGCCATGTGGAGCACAGCCCCATCGGCGAAGGTCGACATACCAGTCCAGGGGGCCGGCCTTTGCACCGGTGGGAGCATTGCCATCCATAGAGCTGGTGAACTCTCCAGCAACGATGTTGTGACGCTTCATGGCCTCCAACAGCGGCTCCAGACGGTGTTCACGCATGGATCCGCCGGCAATCTCGCAGAGGTCGGGCACCAACAAGTCGAAACACTCGACCGTAGGGCCCGGGCAGGTATCGTCTGGGATTGACTGGCCTTCACGCATGTAGAAGGCCTTGATGTCGCGAGGATAGTCGGTGACGAAGACGGGCTTTCCGCCTCCGACGTGCTCGGCAATGAACTTTTCGTGCTCCGAATGCAGGCCTTCGGTCCAGACGGGCTTATGTTCGAACTCGTCGGCATGCTCTTGTAGGAACTCGATAGCATCCGTGTATGTTAAACGCGGCCACTCCTCCGCCATCATGCCCTCCCACCGAGCGTTCACCTCCTCAGGAGGAACGAGGTCGGAACCGACGCGACCCTCGCGGTTAAGGAACTCATGGACTGTATGCGATTCGTACATGGTAATGCACATGTTACGGATCATGTCCTCTGCAAGGTCCATGACCTCGTCGAGGTCATTGACAAAGCTCATCTCGGCCTCGAGCATGTAGAACTCGCTGAGATGACGGGCAGTATCGCTCTTTTCAGCGCGGAAAACGGGAGAGAGGGTCCAGACATTACCGACAGACTGAGCCAAGGCCTCGAGATGAAGCTGAGTGGACACGGTGAGATACTTTTTGTTGCGGAAGAACATCTTGCTCTTGCTATCCTCGTCGGTAAGCTCAGCGATGTTGGACGCCGGAGCCACGGTAAACACTTCTCCAGCGCCTTCGCAATCCGACGAAGTGAGGATGGGCGGATGAGTTTGAGTAAAGTCGTGATCGGCAAAAAAACGAGTCAGGGCCGCGACCGCCTCAGAGCGCATTTTCAGCAAGGCAGCATTGATGGGGGTTCTCGGCCGCAAGTGGGGGATTGTGCGGAGGTACTCTGGTGTCTGATATTTCTTTTGGATGGGGAAAGTCTTGATGTGTGGGTGGTGTGTCAGAGACAGACAGTCACTCGCAGTAAGCAGAGCAGGGCGGCATAGTAGGCAAACTGACTGACCTTTGCATCGGACGGGCCCAGGATGTCGACCTGGGTCACTTGCATTTCATGAGACTGGGACGCGCCAGGCGAGGCCACCCATTTGCCAGTGAGACGGACAGCAGCGCCGATGGCCAGGCTGCGGAAAACGAGACCGAGTCAGTATTTGATGCTGCACTTTTGGTATCCGAGACACGCATAATGAAGCTCGGAGATATTGCACGGGAGGAGGTAGTGGAGGTAGTGATCGCACCCTTCGGCCTGGTTGGTGTCGACGGGGACGACGGCCTGCAGAGGAGCCAGCGAGGACCCGTCGCCGAGAGAAACGAAGCGGTGGGTTTTCATGCCCCGGACGGACCGGACGTAGCCTTGGACGACCACATTGTCCTCCTCCGATTCTGGCTTCCACCGGAGGCACTCGGCAATCGACATGTGCAATGGGGTCGTTCTCTTGAGTGGTTCCCCTGCCTCATCCTCCAGTTTCTTTAGGCGTTCTTGAGCTTCTTTTACCAATCGCTCGAGTTCTTTCAGATCGATATGCTGCACTCGTCGTGGAGATGAGCTGGAGATGGTGCGGCGGGAGATGTGGCCCTGGTCGAGATCTTTGCCGAGCGGTGGTCGCGGTTGATGGCGAGCGAGGACCACACTGCGCATCCCTCTCATTACCCGGAATGTCGATGAGCCTTGGGTAGTGAAAATAGACCTCCTCATCGCCATCTTCATTCTGATCATGGCGGCAGCGGACGACATGGCTCAAATCCGGGACCGAGTCGCGATTATCTCCTCCTCCTCTCCGAGTCCTCAATCTGGACTTTGACGTAGAAGAGAGAGACGAGACTATAGACTGAAATATGTTTTCGGGCCGCAGCATATGATCGATATCAAGCTGCCAGTCTCAGACTCCCACTCCTGTTGCCGGCGACGAAACGGGCGCAATTTAGGCGGAGTCCAGCGGCAGTTCCAGGGAGTCGCTGTTAGCGTTGTGTTACGGCCGGAGAGGCGCTTTGGCGCTGGGGGGAGAAAATGCTTGGCAGGCACCCGACGTTTGAGGTAACGCACTGGCCACCAACCTACCTACCTACCTACCCACCTACCTAGAGGTACCTTCCATTACTCACAGCCACATTTGGAGTCGGAGACCGTTGAGGATGGCAATTTTTTGGGATAAATGAATGGATGGATGAATGGATAGATAGATGGATGGATGATTCGTTCGCTTGGATCGTGAAATTGCGGATCGTAGACCATCGAGCCGCGATCCCTTTCCCGTTGTTTCGTATGGTATCAGATGCAAGGGTTGTGGTTCATTTGAGGTTGAAGCTCGAATCGATCAAAGACACAGGGCACACACAGAGCAGGTAAGATTGGGATGAGATTGGCAACGGAGATAACATTGGTGGCCCGAGCGTCTTCGTTTCGACTATTCCGGGCAACATTCACCGATGTTCGGCTTCGGTGAGCCGATTGCAACTTGGAAAAGTGATTGGGACTCGACTGAGGTGAGGACTGAGGACGAGCAAAGCAACATGGTGAGGCGAGCACTGCAGTGGCACTGGCAGGGCAGTGGCATGAGGTGAGTGGCTCCACAGGCTACCTACATACCCACACACCCACCGGGGGCTGCCAGTGAGCTGTCACTGTCCGCACCTGCAGTTCTTTGTGTCAACAACCACTGCACTGCAAGCACCGCTGACACTGCACTCCGCGCCTTCCTCAGAGCTGAGACTTCCATTCTCTTCACAATGGCTGCCCAGATGGATGACCTCAATTGGTGACAGAATTGGAAAGAACGAAAACTCTGACAGCTGACCTGCCTTGGGTCTTTCCACTTCAAGCGTGTTTCCCCTCCTCGAGTGGAAGTGGAAGAATTGGAGTGCAAGCGGGCGGAACATGGGAGATGGACACTCTGACACTGCAACTTCCAAGGATCGAGTGCACGCCCAAAACCCGAATGGCCTCATTTCCCTCTTCGCTTTTCAACTACGCCCACTGTCTACCATGTTCCAAGTCGACGGTATTCCCGTCCAGGCCTATCTCGACCTATCCGGAACAAGGAATCTGCCTCGTCCTCCAGTCATCACCTCATCCCGCCTCTTGAGCTGGCAACCCACTGACACCATTCACTCCATTGCTAACCGGTCTTGGATACCAGACGTCGCCCCGATCCTGCTGAGATGCCGATAGTCTATTTGCCATCAATCAAGGCGACAGCCATCCTAATCGTACTGTTGCATTGGCGGCGTTCTCGCCCCCATGATGTAGCCTCCTGCGACGTCCTGCCTGAGTCCGGTTGCTTCTGCTGGGCTGGATGGACGCCCAAGCACGCTTATTGCTCCTTACAGCCAAGACAGGCAACCAACAAACGGCTGGCGACCATGTACAGGATCAGAGTCAAAACTGGCTGGACATGCCGCCGGTCTGGCCACCTGCCCGTCTGCCTCCTCCTCGCCTGCTCCCTGTTCCAGATATCCAGATGAGCTGAGTCCGTTTAGATTCCCATGTCTCTACTCAAGACCACGTTTGCTGCACTGAGCAAGCAATACCAGCATTGCTACGGACGTCAAGACTCATCACCGGTCTCATAATAGCGACGGAGAGCGGCCTCTGTCCTCGATATCTCAGTCAACCCCCCCAGCCTTGCGCACTGGATACCCGCCGGGAGCTTGTATCGGTAGCCCCAGCACACTGGTCCCGCGAGGCGCAGGAGTACCAGATTGACTCAAGATGGCGTATAAGCTGCAACACAGCAGTAGCCTGCCATACCGAGTCTCGGTAGCCGGCGTCAGCAGGATGGGGCAGGAGGGGGGAGGTGGGAAAGGGGGCCAGAAAGGGGCCAGAAAGGGGAGGTACGGTAGGTGTGTGAACAATACTGGCCCTGCAACCCCCAATGGTCTACCTCTACTACCTGGGCCACTGTGTAGACACTGCCCTCGGGTCCATCACCCAAGGCAAGTCACTGCTCGTGGCCAGTAGGCAATTCTTCCTCACAGTACCATTGTCATGGTCCGTGGTCCATGGACCTCATCCCGGCTACCACAGACCTGGAACCCTGCTGTAGCATGGTAACACGGTAGCACGGTAGCACGGCGGCGGTGATTTGTTTCTGACAGATCTCGCAGACCGCAAAAACTGATCATGTAGCCGGTAAAGGTATGGTGACCATTGTCTCTTCTGCCCGCAAAGCATTGGCTAACCAACGCCCAAGGTCTACAGGCCTACCAGGCTCCCCATATGCCCGCCATATCTCCTAGTCTAGTCCAAGACAAGACATGCTCAGTTACACGACCCCATTTCTCTTTTCGATATGCACCAAATGCATTCCTACCCAGGGCAGCGACCAGGCCGCCATCCGGGGTTGGTTTCCAGATCTCGCCAACAGCCGTAGTCTAGGTTTTGCTTCTTTGTACATGATTCACCGCGGCTGTTTGTGGCCGTTGCTTGCTGCTTTTTCACATCCTCTTGTCCATTAGTTTCACTGGAATTTCCCTGGTCGTCTATAAGAACGCCATCGTATCCTCTCCTTACCACCATCGCAACCCCATGATCCACAGTCACACTTCAAGCGTCTACTGCACTCTCGTCTTACCACAACACCTCCAGTAACCTTTCGCTTGCTTCGTAGCACATTCACAATGGCTCCCGGATCTTCAAGATCATCCAGGCCCAAGCCGTCTGAAGTGGCTGCCGAAACCAAGAGGCAACACATCCCCTACATCAGGTCGTTGGGCACGTGGGACATCAGCTCCTATCTTTTGCACCAACCGCTAGTGCAGATCAACTTCCAACAGAGACCTCACGATATTACCCCTCCCCAGTTCTGTGAGACCCCCACGCTTCCGAGACATGTCATTCCTGTCTAATCACCAACCCCTAGTTGTCTACAACGGCGATCCGGTCGACTGTGCCTTAAACTGGGCGAAGCAGACCACAGAACCACACTCGGTAGCCTTCATCTGCGCGGCCAACGATAAACGACCAGGCGGAGATTGGGAAACCGGAGCCGTTGGCTACGAGGAACGCCTATGCCGCCGAAGCACTCTCTCCGCGAACTTGGCAACACCTGCGCCAGGATCGACAGTGACTGAGAATTACCCCATCCCAACCCACGGTGGTATTTACTCGCGAGACGTCGGTTAGTACTAGCAATTGGCATGTTATAAACTACTTTCTGACCGTGCGTGCTTTAGTTGTATTCCGAGGTCCTCACGACAGATATGAGAAGCTTCCGCCCGAGCAGTGGCAGTCTATCCCTGTTATTTCAGTCCATCCTACCCGCTGGCCTAAACTTACGCAAAACGGAACAAAGTTCTCCTTTGAAAAGGAGCGCGACATGTTGAAGGACTTGCTACGAGGAGCACTCCGAATTGCAGCCTACAACGGCCATACACAACTAGTCATTGGTGACTTCGGCCTTGGCAATGGCTACCGCAACCCGCCCCAAGAGGTGGCCGAGATGTGGCGGGAAGTCTTGCTCTACGACCCCGACCTGCGTGGGCGTATCTGCTCCGTGGCCTTTGTCTTTGAGGACCCAAATCAAAGTACCAGCAGACTAATCCTGGAGGATCTTGCCAAGAAGGCCAGGGAAACTCTTAGCAGCGCCGCTGCCGCCGCTTGTCCTTCCGACTTGGAAGTATTTCACAGAGTGTTTCACGACACCGAGATCCAGCGGGTAGTAAGCCAGCCTGATTCTCGGTATGGGCTAAATAACCTGCTTGCGAGTTAAATACCCCTTTCGTTACCGTTCTGTCGTGCTCTGGAGTTGGCGTTGGATTTGGGTTCGATTGCATAAAACCGCGGATTCTGCCGCCATGGTGAGCAAATACCCCGGGGCCCTTGCAAGGGTATCTGAAGGCGGCTGTATCAGTGTTGTGAGACACCCTAACTGGGTTTGGGTTTCTTTGGTCTGGCTTGGATGACGCGAAAGGGTGCATAATGGTGGGCTATGGGAACGCTGTTGGTTGCTTCGGTGTCTTGCTTCTTTTCTTGCCCTGTTTTGAATACAAGAACTTCCCCCACATCGTTTGGTTGATTGCACATTGTACTCTGCTTTACTACTTCAAGTTGTCGACCATTGATACCGCCACGACAAGTGGGCTTGATATGTACTAGTTTGGGGAGCGGGTGCTGTAGGTGACCTGCCACCATTGTCTGGCCTGCTCATCGAGCTGGCTGCCAGATCCTGCTCAAGTGACTGGAAAAAGCAAAATTGCGCCTGTGTATATGGGTATAACAGTCACTTATTGGTCTGTTTATCGGCATGATCAACCCGGTGAAGCGCGCTTACGATCATGTCAGACACATCACCAGGCAATGTTCCGTGCTAAGGTATCACGCATGGATCATGGCTCTTCGAAGGTTCTAGGGAGACTGGGGTGTGCGGATGGTATGTACCCTAACCGTTGATACGAACATCAAGGGCATCCCGAGGAATGAGACCAAATCCAACGGGCCGACGAGCTTGTTTGCCGGCAAAACAAGACACCTTTCGGGGACCCCAAATGGATTCTTCACGCAGCTTGACGTCCTGACCGTTGCAAGGTGTACCCCAGTTGGACCAAACTCCTACTGTTGTACATCCTTTTAGACGAATACGGCGCCATTATCACAATAGAGTGAAAAACATACTCTCAGGATGTTGAGGTTGTCTTTGGGGGCCAGTAGACGACCGGGGGCCTCGTTTCAATAAGCCATGCTATTTGCCTGCATGAGCCCGCAAAAGCAACGTACGTACATCGACCGACTGTTGGTCCCATCAGTGCCCAGCTAACCTGATACACTATTAGTGCTTTGCTTTTCGTCCTCGGTGGTATCCAAAGCTCTTCTTGAGAAATCACCAACTGGCAAGCCAGTGATCAAGCTTGAATTTAACGCTTGACATTATCACGGGTCACGGATCCGAGTAATACGACCCGAAAGTGGTCCCTTCTTGACAAGCAAGGCAAGCCACCTTGAGACAGCACTTGAGAAATTGGACATGCTCATGGTTACTTTTGTGCAGAGAACGGGACATGTTGCTAATTGTGACATAGTGCTCATAAGCTTACTGTTCTTGGAACTTCCCCCTCATCGAGCACATCTTGACTGGCTCGGGAGGATTTATGGGGTAGAGTGCTACGCCGCAGTTGATCCTACACGAGGCTACGCTGCACTGCAGGGCAATTCAAGTTTGTCATTCAACATACATATTCCCCCAAGCAGCGCTTCTGATAGATCTTCGCCCATATTACGGGCCGTTTGGCCAAAGTTGACAATGCCTGCAGTATATCTTGGCCAATCGAGCCCGAGTCACGAAGTAAGGGAAGAACCAGAGGTCACGTCGCAACGTAGTTACAGGACAACAAACATACTAGTTTAAAGGAACATGTAAGATCCAGACCCGAGTCTGTGAAGGTATCAAAGGAGTTTGCAATGGCGCTAACCGGTTACGTCTCCGCAATTCAGTTACAGAATACAGGGCATTACGTACGACACAGTGAGCGAGGCATTAGGGACTACGTTTGTTTCAAAATAACAATGGTGCCTTAAGGGGCGTAAGAACATGGCATGAACTTGGGCATGGGCATGGGCAGGGTTATAGATCGCAGCTTGCTCCTTTTCCGTCCTCAAGTGGCGCATTTCTGCCCCTACCCTTCAATCCCGCAACAGCCCCCAAAGGCCCTTACGAGGCAATCATTCTCCAGGAGGGTGAGTACTTCTAGTCTCCAACCACCTTTCGGTTACCCCGTTGGCGTCGTCTCATACATTCTGCGGTGATAAGGCAACCATAACCGGGAGCAGAGCGTCGACGGCCGATGTAAGACCTTCTTTTGTCACCACACTTGGTCGAATGCAACTCTCGAGTCGACTTCACACCCTTCATCACTCGGAATATTCCTCTCCCGTCCCTCCGTCCAAATCACAAAACGTGTTGGTCAAACAAGCAGCGCCTCCATCACATAACGATGGGGCCCTCGTTCTCGCTTATCCCATCCAAAGACGGCTGCTCACTTGAACAAACCTGGCAGTGACTACCGATCGGTCCAGTCCGAACGCTTACCACCCCCACGGAACTGGAAGCATTCACTTGACCGTGTGAACGCTGAGGATACGTATGTGTCAAACCACGCAGCATATACGGTCCTCCATGTAAGCCTTGGTAAGTCTACCCGATATTTACCCTTTCAATGAGCTTACTGGATGAGCTACGCAGTACAACTTACAATCAACCGCGACTTCATATTTGCATTTGTGATGAAAACCGTCAAACTCATCAATAATCGGCCCAGCCACCTTTAAGTGGAACTTACAGCATCGAGATACGCCACCTCTCCGATTACTTTTGTGGCCTTGCCTCCTCACCTTCAATCGAGTACGTTACACAAAGATCGGATCACATCAGGTTGGGTGGTGTAATTGCGTTACGCAGCACACGGCACAACAGCATCCTAGAAATAACATGGGATACATTGGTCGCTCTGTGGGTGTGCCTTGTGTGCCCTGTAAAGCCCCATGGACTCCTCCGTGACGGGAAGCGGCATGTTTGTCTGCGATCTGTACCACCCGATCTCGCACACCACCCTCACTATGGCTCACTTGTGTTTCCCCAGTGCTCTTTCCCACCGCATCTCTGTATAACACAACCTTGAGGCCACGAGTGCTACATACCTACCACTTGTTGTTTCCACAGTGGACTGACACCTAGTGGGCAGGTATCCATGAGCGACCGCCCGCAAGTCCCTGTTTGTCAACAGCATGTCTCCAACTTACCGCCTTTACGATGTATACCTATCGCACTTGAAATTTGTCTCTCTGTTGAACACGACCCGGCCCTGGAAGAAGGTTGACCGCGCATGCGACCGCTTTTGTGTTACCACACTACCGCAATTAAAACCTACGACCACAAGGAACTGTGTTATTACACGTTGTTGACCGCAAGTTTCACGCCATGGGATTTACCTAACGGTAGCCATATCCAAACTAGCGGCGGGCATCCAGCGCATCACGAACGGGCCGGGTACGCCTCCGGGTGAGAGATTGATGATCATAACGGAAAAGCTACTTTAGCTCTGACCCGTCAACAATGATGACGGGGTGGCGACTGTACTGTCCTGCTTGGGCGAGAATCACATTTCCCCCAACTGACTATCTGCCTGCACTCTCTGCATATAGGCATCCCGCGACCGATGTTCAGTAACTATCATATCGGGAGTAGCTATCATACGATATCCCTCGGACTCTCATCAAATCATCGACTCTCGGTTCACTGACTTGATTCATTTCATCCTTTGGATCATTTCCACAGATAACGCAGTTCACACAGTATGTCACCACCTCAAAAAGTGCCACTTCACAGTGTTTCAGAGTTGACACGATACATGGCAAGCCGCAACCACCTCCCACATACCGACCGACGGCTCCTACTGGCTCAACGGACTTACCCTATTCATATGTAGCTTGGGTGGGACAGCGCACACTATCATCCCTTGTACCTGGGACCCAACAGCCATTTCTAAGAGTACAACCCCAGAAAGACAACATCGCTGCCGGACTCACCCCACCCACACACAACCATGCACTCGGCATTGGAGGCGCCAGGAACAAAGAGATCCAGCCCAACAGACAAGGCCGGACAGAAACAAGAACAGGGACCAGGTTTAGGGTCAAACAAAGGGATACAGGGGTTTGGCAGGGCTCAAGGGATGATCAACGACACGGGCCTGGAAAGTAAGGTATTCGGCATGTGGCGCCTAGGAGTGTCCCTTATATTGAGTACGAGCTCATACGTACCGACCAGCTCACAATCTTTGAGGCAGCAAGCTTAGCCTGTCAGGCTTTAGTTGCATCGAGAGAGCGTGAGATATCGTGGGATGATAGAAAAACTATTAGGCAGCAGGTCAAAGAATTACGGTAGCATGTCACTCGTTCAAAAGTCCATTAGGTTCGTCCATAATCCCTCTCCCCCCCTTCCTTTTGGCCCTTTGCTCACCTGGAGCATCTGATAACTGACACATCACTTTTGCTTTCATTTCTTACTCTCTCATTCCTTCTGCTGCTGCTGCTACCCAAGGCGTTCAAGGCGGCATAGCACCACCTCGATCGCTTCCTCGCTACAATGCTATGTTATTCACCTAGCTTCGAATCTCTTTCTGCTCATGCAACCTCTCGATCTCACATTCCCGGCTTACTGCTTTTTTCTTCTTCCGCGTCTAAACGACTCAGGACCTCGATATCTCACCTAGCATGTACCGTCGCCAACGGCTCAACATACCAACCATTCAACAGCCGACCTGTCTCAAAAGGACTAACCGCCGAAGCCCCTCCTTTTGCTGCATGAATATTTGCGAAGCAACGCAACACCGGACAGCGAAGCCGGCCGGCCTATGAAGGGTGAAAGTGAAGCCGGCGAGAGCCTCGACGGCCTGGAAAAGCAAGAGGGGGTGCAGTCGGGGAAGAAGCAAGGAGGTTCAATGCAGGAACTTTCCCTACACATCGCTGGAGTTTACCTAACATGAACCTAATCCCACTCTGGCAAGAAGAGGCGGACAATGACCGCCGGCCAATCAGACCAGTGACTGGCTCCGGCTACGTCCCCGAGAGAAGCGAGAGGCCTACTGACTTACTTTCTATCTGTAAGATCGAGACTATACCTTACTTCTTGTCTGATACGCAAGAGAAAAAAAAAAAAAAAGAAAAAAAAAAGAAAAAAAAAAAAAAAAAAAAAGGATGAATGGAGACACCGAGCCCATGATCATCATTCAGCATCGGCATAAGCATTCGATATGGTTAGGCTCCACCCATCGCAACCAACACAGGATCAAAAAATCAAGAACGCTCGACCGACATGGGCACGAGCCCCGGTTAATTCTTTTGATGTCCAAACCCCGAAGTGAAGTGCTTGGAAAGGCTGGAAGGGTCAGTCTACTGCGTGACTGCAAGATCGGAAAGGTTGGTTGAATGAGAGATTAGTCTGCCGATTTGCCGATACCGCTTCCCCCGTTGAACACCGATGATGACATATTGAGCAGAAATCTTGGCTATCCCTCCAGCACATTCATGTTGCTGGAGCTCGCAAAAGGGGACGACTGAGTTCATGTTCCATGTGAGCACCTTTGACGAAGTGAAGGCGGCGCAAATAACGGCACCAACAGGCGAGGAAGAAGCAAGAATATAGGATGATCTGACCAAACTAATCTTAACCAGACAGGTTAAAGGTGAAAACACATCAAATCGGACACTGCCAACTACCGAACTGAAAACAAGTATGTAGAATGGTTCAGACCTCGGAGGCGGCCGCAAGCCTGAACGGCAGACAGTCGAGCAACCGCTACTCTTCCCCCCCACTGACTGTTTTTGCGGCCACCATTCTCAATACAAAGCATTCGGGTGAACAAAGCTGGAAAACAAGCTCTGATTTGACGTCTTGATCATCTTGATAGCTTTTGAACTCGCGGTGGTATCGTTGAGTGATCGAGTAATCCATGTATGCAGGAGATGCCGGGATAGGGCCTCACAGGTATTCCATGAGCAACGCCTGTCACCAGCCGTTCCAAGGTCAAGGTGTCAACAATACCTCGAGAGCTCACAGCCTCTCCTGTGAAATCGGCGACCATGTCAAACTCTACCTGTTGCAAACATGAACGTAGGTAATTTCACTACTTACCAACCAAAGCTTTACGCCGATCTCCCTCCCTGCCCCGCCCACATCCACGTCCAACTCTGCCTCCGATTTTCGGCCTCTACACGTCCATACTTATCCTCGGAGAAGGCGATGTGAAACATTATGGAATTTTTATGGCCCAATCGTAGCCTTTGGTAGATGTGTAACGCCGTCGAATATACACGGGTCCAGTCTCCCACGCGGCGGCCTGCTCCGATGCATAGCGTCCGTCGGGATCGGCGTTCGGAATAGATAAATAGATGGATACATGGACGGATTAACGGACGGAACCGTGGGATGTCAGCCTGCAAGATGTCGGACTTGGATGAAGCAGGAGCGGGGAGCTGGGAGTGTCCGCCCCCTCACTCCCGGACTACACATAGAAGAAGAGGCAGGTGGTGTAGAAAACGACCTAGTGTATGCATGAGTACGTACATACATACCTAGACCTAGTAAGCATTATGATCGCCAGGCAACAACGGCTTTTCCCTGTGGGTCCAGAACAGTGCTGTGAGGCTTCGGGGATGGAGAGCCAGACTACTGTATGTACAGTAAGTAGTATACAGCGGTGGAACCGAAGTCGGTACACTTATGTAGTCTATTGCACTTTAGAAAGACTAGTAGAGCTAGTAAGCAGTCCTTCCTGAAAATAATTTAAATTCTTTCGTTTTCATGCCAAACTGTTCTTCGATAAAATCCCGGCTATGGAGTACTCTAGGTATTGGGACGCACTTGAACTGAACTTGAACTTTTGGGCCCAGGGCCCGGACTACCTTACTTAGGACTTGGACATGGACATGGACTCGAACTCAACTGGCGAACTGAACGGGTGGCGGACTAGATGGGAAGGGATGGAGTTCGAGAGAAGGGATTCAGTCATGTCAGTAAGCCATTTCTCTTTTCCCCATGGACCATGGACCGGTCGTCAGTGCTCGAAGTGGCCCCTGACTAGCTGACCTCCTGTTTCTAGATATGGGTGGAAAAGGATTGGTTGGTGTATGCAAATCTTGTACATGTTTGCAAGGGTAGGTAGAGGTATTGATAAGAAACGGGGTGAGCATGGTTCACTGTAACGTAGAGCTATGGCGAGCAATGAATGAGCAAGCAAGGAAGGATGCGCAATAAATAAAAAATGGTGAGCACTTCGTATCAACAACCAACAACCATCAAGGCCAGGCCCAAACTTCGTTGTGTATGTCAGAAGTGTTGAAACGGAGGAGAGATCAATAACAGAGAACGCGTCCAAGCTGCCCTCTTTCTCCACCAAACCTAGGCGACAGACAAATATGTAGGTAGACTAGAGGGTTAGGTAAACGTGAGAGATGGAATGTTTGATAAAAGGCGGACGGGACTTATACGTGATTGTAAGTAACGGCATAGTCCCTGGCTGGATGAATATGCTAGTTCAAATATGCTAGGTAGGCTCGAGCCTACCTTCTAGGCCCACCTACCTATTGCAATTTATCGAGCAAGATCTGACTGGTGCTGTTGGCTTGGTATCTGCCCTAGGGTATATCCACGTGGCATTCAGTGAATGGGTTCACGTCAGGTTTCATGTGCCGGATGGATTATTGCCGAGATAATCTGAACCTCCCTCGGATGTAAACAAGTCCAAGTGAATCATGCCGCCGCATAATACCATAATATCCCCATTCATGGTAGCTAATGGCAGCTGGGAGTTGATGACTTAAAGCTCGTTGGATGGATGATATCAAGTTAGCTGGCGACAGCGCTGCTCGCGCGCGCAATTGGTAATCCTGATTGCGTATCCGACTGTGGTCCAAAGTGGTGGTTCCGACTTCTATACTTGAGAGTTGAGTGTCAACCCAACCGTGCGATCAACCTGATAAAGGCACCGGCCTAGGATGGATAATAAAACAAGGTATAGTAGAAGATGTGTAGTAACGTAGTTGCCATGGTATTCTTTTCCGCCAACCTTCAGCTCCACTAATAAATAACCCCCCATATTTGATCCCTCTTGATCCGATCCCGCTTTTCCTCCTCCCATACACACATATAGACATGGCAACCATCACCACACAGCACCCACCACCCACCTACCACCCTATCCTACCCTTCACCTTCACCTCCCCGTCCGTTATGTGTCTAGTGCCTACCAATACGAAGGTCTCAACCCCGTGAAGCTTCCCAGCGCCGAGTGTCCCTCGCCATCTTCCCTCTTACGTTGACCAGCGAGCTGTTATTTCTCAAAGTCAGTGTACGTTCACCAATCGCCCACCAGCGCGTTTTTAACCAAGGTAGGAGGAGTAGGGCTTTTAAAACTCACCTCCAGCTGGACCCCCTTATGCACATGCACCAACCAATCCACATAGCTCTGCGCCTCATTATTCCGGTCCTCTACCAACATGCGCGCAAACTCGAACTCGGCTCCATCGATCCCCTGTCTTGCCAACTGGATCGTCAAACCCTTGCTCCCCCTGACCGTCCGCATATACTCAATCATGTTCCTCGTCTGCGCATTCAAGTGCGTCTCCAGCACAGGGATCGTTGACGTGTATGGATCCAGCGATTGCAGCGTCGTCTTATCCTCGCCAAACAGATCCTGGATAAGCGCGGGCGCGGTCTGTGCGTGCATCCACAGTAGACACACCTGCCCGTTATCAACCAGATAAACGCCGCCGGGCTCGACGCGGGCAAAGGAGGCGCGCAGAGTCGAGGGCATGCGCAGGTGGCCCGTGGTGGCGTCGGGGTAGCCGTCTTCGGGTTGGAGGTTGTGCAGGGGGATTATGCGCGGGTAGAGATAGAGAGACAACTCGCGGGCGCCCATGGAGCGGATGAGACGCATGTCGTGCACGCGACGGTCGGTAGTCTCGTTGCCGCCCTTGAAGGCGCGGCATTTGAGCATACCCAGGACGTACATGGCGAACTCCTTGAGACGCTCAGGCATGACGAGCTGCTGGGGTGGGTGGGGCACGGCGAGGTGGTTCTTGCGGTAGAGGGCCAGGATGTCGATGGTCTTTTCGGTCAGAGAGGAGCGGACTTCCTTGAGGTTGGCGCTGGTGGAGGAGAGCTTGGTGCTGGCTTCCCTGGCCAGGATCGAGACAACGGCGTCTTGGTCAATGAACTTGAGGCAGTCGCGGGCTTGGTCGGAGACGCCGGCGATGACGTTGATGCAGCGCACGCGACGCTGGCCCGAGGCGGTGGTGTAGAGCAAGGCGGCTTGGAAGTGCGCGTCCAGCTTGGAGTCGAGCTTGCCGTCGTAGCCAAAAGTGACGGCCAGGGCCTTGTCAGCGTCCATGACGCCAATTTCGAGGTCGGCGCCGAAAGTGTGCTGGATGAAGTTGCCGTGGTAGGCGTTGACTTGCAGGCCGTTGGAGCAACGGACCTTCATCAGGGCAGCGTAGCCGGTCTCGCGCCTGACCGCGTGGTGGATTTCCAGGGAGAGCTTGGTGCTGTCTCGCTGGACAACATAGTTGGGGTAGAAGAAGGTTTCTCCGCCGGTGGTGGACGAGACATGGCCAATGGTGGCAATATCAAGATAGCCACCAGATGGCGACGCCATGAAGAAATCGGCACCAACGCCGAGTGAAACCATCTTCTCGGCCAACTTTTTCCATCCAGGGTGCTCCGTAGTGAAGAGCTTCTTGTCAGGCTCTCCACCTGGGTGCTTGCCATCGTCTCTCATAAAGAGACGGCCAGGACCCCAGGTAGGCAAAGCCGCAAGGGAGCAGAAGACCTTGCCGCCCGTCTTTTCCAGCGCAGCGACTGCGGCGTTGAGTGCGGACAGCAGGGCAGGCTCAGGGTTCTTGATGTTGGAGAACATCTGGGGCAGGCGAGTCAAAAGCGAGCTGATGACAGCCTTGCCCTCGTAGGGATCCACAAAGAGACCATCGCTCAGGGGCAGGAACGGGTCCTCGATGTCGGGCATAACGATCATCTGGGCCTGCTCCAGCGCCGGGTTGCAGTTGTAGAAGTGAATCTCCTGGTCGAAGGTGACGAAGCCAACCTTGGCACCAGCAGGGATCTTCCTCCTTGGCTCTCCATTCTCGTCCTGCTCTTCGCCCTCCTCCGAGCCACCGTACAGAGCACTCAGGATACCTTCACAGAAGGACTCTAGGAAGCCCTTGTTGTAAGACTCCTGGGTAACATCAATGACGAAGAGGTAGCGCATGCCGACGGGTTCCTTGGTCCAGTACTCCTTGGGGACAACGAACTCGACAGTTCCGCGGGTCAGCTCGGGGCGCTGGTCGCGATCAACGCGGACGCCCTGGGGGCTAAGAGCGCAAAAGTACTCGGGCGGGGTATCATTAGCATAGGTACACAGGTTGCAGACAAACTTGTTGCCGCCGGCCTTGAACATCATGAAGGGGTTCATGTACGCTCTGCACCTGTGGCAGCGTGGCGGGCCCTGTTCGCCAAAGTCGAGCACGGGGATGGGCAGCTCGCCGGGCTGAGTCTCGGCTAGGGGCTGGAGGAGAAGACCCAAGGGCAAGCCGGTGCTCTTAAGACCCTCTGCGCTTGCCGGCAGGTTGGTCATGGTGAGACGAGCAAACTTGGGCGACGAGTTGCCCTGGTCGAGAGCAACAAACGATGTAAGAGCCGGGGGTGGGACGAGGCGCTCAAAGGTTGGGTATACGTTGGTGTGGAAGTAAGGCTGGACAGAGTCGCGAGAAAGTGGGACGCTGGGGGTATCGTCTGGCGAAGGCTTGCCTCCCTGAGGACCGCCGGCAGCAAAGACACCGGAGCCAACACCCTGAGTAGCGTCCCTTGCGGCGAAGTCGGCGGCAGAGGTTGGGACGGGGCTGAAGGCTGGGCTGGCGGGCATTGGGAAGTGGCCGTAGCCCTGATGACCCGGTATCCTGCCGGCGAGGGAGGGGTCGGCGTTGAGGAATTGGGTAGCAGGCGTTCCGGCCGGAGGGATGCCGTTGAAGGGCTGAGAAGAGCCGGCGGGGGCCTCGACACTGTGGAAGGCATGGCGATCCTTCTTCTTCTTTCTCCCGTGGTGTTCGGCACCAGCACCAGCACCAGCACCAGCACCCAAAGACATGCCGCCCATCTGCGCAGCCAAGCCTAGATCATCCATTGGCGACATGGGACTTTGCGGAGGAGGAGCGCCGTAGGGAGACTGGAAACCGGCGGAGGGGGGGCCGGCCATGGGCGAGGGGGCGCCATAGGGAGAGGGGGCACCGTATTGTTGTTGTTGTTGTTGTTGCTGCTGCTGGGCGTACGCCTGAGCATACTGCTGTTGGGGTTGCTGGCCGGGAGCATTGTACTCAGCACCGGGATGGTATGGGTTCGGGGCAACTGGCGGTTGGAACTGAGGAGGCGCCGGTTGTGTGGTGCGGTTGGGATCGTTGGGGTCGAGGGGTTCCCCCTGACCGAGGGCGTGGTACATGGAGTAGTCGGCCATGTTTGGTATTCTTTATTAGTAGTATGTCACCGTCACCGTCGTCGTCGTCGTCGTCGTCGTCGTCGTCGTCGTCGTCGTAAAATATGAGTGTTATAGTATTATGGAAGAAAGGGGGCGGCGGCAAATCGTCAAGCTCTCGGAGGTGGGAGCTTGGATCGAGAAGTAGCAAAAGGACGGCAGTTCGGTTATCGTGGGATGGTGCTGTGGTTGTTGTTGTGGTTGTTGTTGTTGATCGGGCATGCCCCAGCAGATGTGTTGGATTTAAGCATCAACGGACCATGTTGGAATCAGATGTGGAATTACAAGTAGGTTGTTAGTGGTTGAGGCCTGAGGGTCGGAGTGGCAGAGCGACAACAGTGGTGTTTCCCGGTCAAGGTTTATCTGGCTCTATCGCGGGCGGGACCGCTCCAGGTGGTCCTGTCGAGCTGTCCTTTTCCAGCGAGTCCCGTCTCAGCCGCCCGGGGCCAGCCAAAAGTGGGGCCGCTTAGTAGGTATGCTGCCGTGTCAATCGCCGCCCGGGTATTTCAAGTCCACTGAGCAACAGCGCATGTGCCCCCCCCCCCCAAGAACCTAAGCTCCCCTGGAAGCTGCAGGTCCCTCGCACAGGCCTCGGTCTGAGCTCCGAGGAAGATTGCCGGCTGCCAGCCAATCACGGCGGCACTTGGCAGCCAGCTGTGATCTTCCACACCTACACCAAGGAAGCCATGGCGACAGAGAGGCGCCTGTAGTGTAGTGCTGCATTACCTAACAGTGCACTCACTGCAATCATCAAGTTCCCGTCACTTTTCTACTTGTTGACATTTACATCACATTCACCACTCACTCTGCCTCCAGTCTGATGGAGTTCTTGGACGGTTCCCATGCTTACCAACACAGGTAATAATACTCTACAATGTTCAGCTTCTGCCCTCTCCAGGGCGCCCTCTCCGACTCGTCAGCCTCGCAGTCGCTGCTGGAGCTCGACGGCGGCGTCAAGATCCTGATCGATGTCGGCTGGGACGAGACTTTTGACGCCGAAAAGCTCAAGGAGCTCGGAAGAATAGCGCCAACGCTCTCGCTCATCCTCCTCACCCACGCCACCGTCCCCCATCTGGCCGCCTACGCCCACTGCTGCAAGCACTTCCCACCCTTCCAGCGCATTCCCGTCTACGCGACGCGCCCCGTCATCGATCTCGGTCGTACCCTAACACAGGACCTCTACGCCTCGACACCCCTCGCCGCGACCACCATCTCATCGACCTCGCTCGCCCAAGTATCCTATGCCTCAGGCTACTCTCAGGCCGCCTCCGCAGACAACACCTTCCTCCTCCAACCACCCACTCCCGACGAGATCACAAAGTACTTCTCTCTAATCCAGCCTTTAAAGTACTCTCAGCCACATCAACCGCTACCGTCACCCTTCTCCCCGCCTCTCAATGGCCTTACCATCACTGCCTACAACTCGGGTCACACGCTGGGAGGAACCCTCTGGCACATTCAGCATGGGTTGGAGTCGATTGTCTACGCCGTTGATTGGAACCATTCCCGTGAGAATGTTTTTGCGGGAGCGGCTTGGCTAGGTGGCAATCATGGCGGTGCCCGAGGCACACAGGTTATTGAGCAGTTGCACAAGCCAACAGCTCTCGTATGCAGCAGTCGTACCCCGGATGCCTCTCTGTCGCGTCTCAAGCGTGATGAGCAACTGATGGAGTCGATCAAGCTTTGTATTGCCAGAGGCGGTACCGTCCTTATTCCCGTCGACTCCAGCGCTAGGGTTTTGGAGCTGTCTTACCTTCTCGAGCACGCCTGGAGAAAAGAGGTCGCCAAGGACAATGACGTCTTCAAGTCGGCCAAGCTGTTTCTTGCCGGACGCACTATCAGCAGCACCATGAAGAACGCCAGGAGTATGTTGGAGTGGATGGACGACAACATCATCAAGGAGTTTGAAGCCTTTGCGGATGAATCGAGGAGGAACAACAGGAGGGATGAGGGTAATCACCAGACCGGCCCAGGACCATTCGACTTCAAATACTTGAGGCTACTGGAGCGCAAGGCTCAGATCGACAAGATTCTGAAACAGTCAGAGGATGCCGAACCAAGAGCAAAGGTCATTCTCGCCAGCGATGCGAGCCTGGACTGGGGTTTCTCCAAGGATATTCTCAAGTCTATTGCCGCTGATGCGCGTAACCTGGTCATTCTAACGGAAAAGCCCAACTTTGAGCCGAACCACACACCCTCCATTGCGAGGACACTATGGGAGTGGTGGAAAGAGAGAAGGGACGGGGTGGCGACAGAACGCACCAGCAACGGCGACACATTCGAACAGGTCTATGCCGGAAACCGCGAGTTGGAGATCAAAACTGCTGAACGAAAGGCGCTTGAAGGCGACGAGCTAAACGTCTATCAACAATGGCTGGCAACCCAACGGCAGCTACAAGCTACCCTACAAAGCGGTGGCACCACCACACTAGAAGCACCGGGAGACGTGTTGGATGATGCAGACACAGACACCGATACCGACTCGGAAGGCTCCGATACGGAACAGCAAGGAAAGGCTTTAAATATTGCAACCACCATGGCTCAGGCAAGCCGCAAAAAGGTGGCACTCAAGGACGAGGACCTCGGTGTCACGATTCTCATCAAAAAGGAGAACACTTACGACTTCAATGTCCGCGGCAAGAAGGGCCGAGACCGCATGTTCCCCGTCGCCATGCGTAGGAGGCGTGCCGACGAATTTGGTGAACTGATCCGACCCGAAGACTACCTCCGCGCCGAAGAACGCGAAGACGCCGAGAACGCAGAAGCCGGCCAAGTAAACAACAGCACCCAAGAGCTCGAAGGCCTTGGCAAGAAGCGCAAGTGGGAAGACGTCGGCACCGCCGGCAGAGGCCGAGGCGGCTCAGGACCCAACAAGCGGCCCCACCACAACGACCGCCGTCGCCTCTCCGCAGGCGAAGCCGACGCTGCTCCCTTTTCCGAGAACGGCCCAGCGGACGACGACCTCTCCGATCTTGAAGACGAAGAGGACGATACCCTCAAGGGCCCCGCCAAGCTGGTGGTCACCAAGGAAACCATCCCCGTCCGTCTGCGCATCGCCTTTGTCGACTTCAGCGGCCTCCACGACAAGCGCAGCTTGACCATGCTCATCCCGCTCATCCAGCCGCGCAAGCTGGTCCTCATCGCCGGCGGCAAAGACGACACCCTGGCCCTGGCCGCAGACGTCAAGAAGCTGCTCACCGCCCAATCCACCGGTACCGAGTCCGCCATCGAGGTGCTCACTCCGGAAGTGGGCACAACCGTCGACGCCTCCGTCGACACCAACGCCTGGGTGCTCAAGCTAGCCGACCCGCTGGTCAAGGGTCTCAAATGGCAGAACGTGCGCGGTCTAGGAATCGTCACCGTTACCGGCTTGCTCCTTCCCGGAGGCGAGTTCCAACATACAGAAGACGGCGATGCAGCAAAGCGCCAGAAACTCCAAGACGGCTCCACAGCCGCTTCCGAAACACCTGCTTCTACAGCAGCCCTAGTAAAAGCAGGCACCAACACCTCCCCCACCACCACCACCACCGCCTCCCTCCCCACCCTCGACCTCGTCCCGCCAACCCTCGCCTCGTCCCTCTCCGTCCGCTCACAAGCCGCCCAGCCTCTTCACGTAGGCGAGCTCCGCTTAGCCGACTTGCGTCGCGCCATGTTAAGCGCAGGCCACAAGGTCGAGTTCAAGGGCGAAGGCACGCTGTTGATCGACGATGTGGTTGTTGTGCGTAAATCGACAGCTCAGGGCGGGAGAGTCGAGTTGGAGAGCGTGGGGTTGCCGAGTGATACGATGCCGGGGACGACAAGTGGTGGACTGTTGGATGCGGCGATGAGAGTGGGTGGAACATTTTATGCGGTTAGGAAAAAGATTTATGAGGGGCTGGCTGTTGTTGCTGGGGCTTGATCGCCCATTGTGGTTATGGGATGGGAGGATATGGGATCGGCGTGAATGGGGTTTGGTTGGGTTGGATTGTGATTGACGAACATGAGTTTATCACCACGGATCCTACCTCAAAGAAGGCACAGAAAGGGGTATTCATTGCTCACGGTGTTTTTTATCATCCGTCTCGTTAAAAGCGGCATTAGACACCTTGTTTTCTCTCAGTCACTCAGTCATTATTAGGATTACAACAACCCGAACGGCTAACCATGACATAAATTGACACTTGAACCTTGACACTATTCCAAGTAACCGCGGCCCCTTTCTCTATGTTTCAGTTCTCCCTAGGTAGACACTATTCCCAATAAACCATTTTCATCACATACACATGTACCTGTCATCGTACACGTACCGAGCTCGACTGGATAAGTCCAATGGCCTCATCTCAGTGATTCCTAGATGACTACCTCAACCCCCTATCCCACCAGCAGCAAAATATTCCTTTAGTTATCAACATCCCGATAAGAAACTCCAAAACGATGCGAGAAACAGACACGTAAAAGAGCAACATATACAAGTCCAACCCAAGAACCACATAACAGTTAGTGGTGCTCCCAAGAAGAGCAGAAAACGAGATTCCAAGAATAATCAGCATAGAAGAAAAATTCAAACAAAACCCCCAAAACATATCATCTTGTTAAACCAAACACAAACCCATCTTAATCACTACCAAGCATCCCCCAATACTGCTCAGCATAAAACGTCCCCTTGTCAGCAAGCTTCCACTCATCATCAAACGCCGTAAACAGGAAAACCTCAAAATCCCCATCATCCCCAAACTGTCTTTGGGCTGCCTCATTCCAAACCGTCATCACGCCCTCCACCGCAGCTTTTTGTTCTTGTCTGCCGGGAACAGCCTTGTAATTCGCATTCCCTTGCGTCGGCCACCCGGTTTCCGTGACCACCACCCTTTTTTGCTTTCCTCCTTGTTCAGAAGTCGCTTCGCGTATATTCAGCACCTGCCTCTTGACAAAATTCCCCGCCTGCACCGCGTTCGTATGCGCATCAAAAAACGGATGGATGTTCACCGCGCAGTAATCCGTGTCTGGCGAGGAACAAAGTTGCGGGTGGGCGAGCACGGCAACAAAGGTATCAACCGTCACCACGGGGCCGTTGTAGCCTTCCCTCCTCAAGGCCTCCCTTACTCGCCGCACCGCAGCCAAGACTTGAGCAGGCGTGGCTTGTCCGTTGTTTACCAGCTCGTTGCCCACGCTTATCGTGTCTATTAGTGTATCCCAGACCTCTTGCACGCTTCTCTTTGGAGAGCTGGTGGCAGCAAAGGTCTGCACATCCTTCACCAAGGTGGTTATCTGCCCGTTGAGATCTGAAAGGTGAAAGATTCCTAGGAAGAGCTTGAGCGGGGGACCAAAAGCAGACGCGGAAGAGGCAGCGCGGAGGGTGTTTAGGACTTGGGAGCAGTCGACGCCGTAGATGCGGACAACCGAGTAGCGGCCGGTTTTGGCAATGCGGGAGAAGTCTTTGGCTATGTTTTGGGGCGAGCGGCAGCCTGTGAGGTCGTAAGGGGCGTAGGTTATTCCGGGGAGCCGTTGGGGGGAGAAGCCGGGGTGGATGAGGGTGGTGGTCGCGGTAGCGTTGGTGTGGAATTTTGTCGTGTTGGTTGATGGCGTGCTCGGTTTGGTGGGCTTGATGAGTTTTGTGTTGACCTTGTTGTACGAAAGGTAGGAGGAAAGGTTGGTGCGTTTGGTTCTCAATGGTTTGAGGGTTGTTTCTGCTGGGGATGAGAATGACGAGGAAGAGAGAGTTGGCTGTGAGATGATGGGGATAACGTCCGTCTCCGTGCTGATTGTTCGCGCGTTCTCGTCCACATGGACGTTCACATGGAAAGGGACATTTATCAAGCGCCGAGGATGGTTGCAGTGATGAACACGACGAGGCCGAGCATTGTGTCGATTGACCACATGATGGTCATTTCCTAATCCTGCCAGAGTCTTCAGGTCAGTCTCCTCGCTTCCATATTTGTGTTTTCTTGTAGAGTGAAGGGCTGGCTTACTGCCGTCTCCAGCGGAGGACGGAATAGGTAAAGTACGTCCAATGACACTGGCCACCAGGGCTAGTAGTAGAGAGATTTGCATTGTCAAATATTTCATCCTAAACGAGAGTGTCCTACCACGTAGGGGCGACTTCGGTTCGTCTTGTGTTCAAGGGATGTATGTAGAAGGGCTGTCGTACGTACAGCTTAACTTGGAACCAGAGACGGGGCGGGATAATAGACTCCGATGTATGTCGAAACAAGAAGATTCGGGCAACAAGCCAATAGTTGGATATAAGCCGTCAGTGACTGACTTTGCTCCTTCTTTTCAACTTCGTCCCTAGCATCTAATCCACCAAGCGGAAGCCGCCCATCACCTTCACAGAAAACAACCGAGTGGTCTTTCTCACAATTGAGGCGGAGCGTCGTGGCAGGAAGCCAAGATGGCGAGCAGTGTCCTCAGCAGACAGAAGGGATTACCTCCAGACTAGGTTGATACCATGATCATAAAGCGGCAGGCACACTTGTTCTACTTTACCCCCAACTTTCCACCTCACAGTTCGTTGCGTTGTCCTGGGTCTCGCATGACTGTCTGTCTCTCCGCGCAAGGTGTTGTCTCGGACCTCGTCGTTGATGTTGCGAGTTGGTGCTTATGTTGTCTGTGGTCGTTAAATCCGACTTCATCACATCACTGGAATGCTAAGCCCATTATTATCAGTTTTCCAACTAAACGCATGTGCTCCCTCCCTCGTGCCTGGTGGCCGGTACTCGAGATGTATCAGACTGGAAGACTAACCTAGACCAACATTCCGTTCTCTCCGTGAAGTCGCCTGCTTAACCACACTGGCTGAAGTCAGCTTCATATCGAACCTAAAAGTGTTACTTACCGGACGACCCCGACGAGGAATGTCTAGACTTCGGGCGGACCACGCCCTCAGGAACATAACTTGAACTTGGAGGCCGTAACTTACAACCAAGGTAGTAGTCTATCCAATACCGTTCACATGATTACGAATTAACTATCTTGGTCTATCGTGACATCCATCCATTCCATTCCCCCCATCTACCCTTCCACCTTGCCTACCAACCAGCCCATCCATCTTATTCATATCCCATGTCATTTCAAACCATTCATTTTCTTTTTCCTATTCCATTCAGCGGATCTCCCAGCGTCCACGTTTCCCTCGCCGCCCTACAACCACCAATCAACTAATCCAATAAAGAGTTTTTATAGCATGGTAAACCATGTAGTAGAGACAAGAAAGAAACAAGAAGTAAAACCCCCCCCTACCAACTATTCGAGACGGCGTCTCTCTAAGCAGTAGGAACCCCCAACTTGTTATTCCCCTTCTTGGTCATAACCTTGGTAATAGCGTGACGTATCGCAATACCCGCCTTCTCCGTCTCCTTCTTGGACAGACCAGTAGTGACGCAGACCTTGAGGGCGGGCGTGGCGTTATAGACGTTGTCCTTGAGGCCGGTGTGGTGGGTGATGGGGCCGCCCTTGAGACGGGTGACGAGGATGTTGTTTGCGAGGCACTGCGTTGCGTGTCATTGTCAGTAAAGAACAGTGAGAGAACCGAAGCGGGGAAAGACAAAAAGGAGAAAAAAAAGAAAAAAAAAGAAAAACATACCTCATCAGCAGCCTCCTGCAACAACCTCTCCTGATCCTCCACCGTCAGCCTCCGCGCCTCCACCACCTGCGGCTTCAAAATCAGCAACAAAATCGGGTTCTCGGGCGCGCTGGTGCAAACCACCCAGTCGCTCTTGGGGTCAAGCTGCGCCCTCATCAAACGCGCATTCTCCCTGCACACGCCAAGCGTCGCCTCGGGGTTTTCCTGAATGACATGCAAGCTTTCACTCGCGGTAATAGCCAACATAGCCGGCAGCGCCGCCGAGAACGTGTAACTCGCGGCCGTCAAGCGTTGATGCTCGACCACGTCCTTGGGTCCAGCGCAGAAACCGCCGCCAGCGCAGAGAGGACCGGCGAGGGAACCAACAATCATGTCGACCTGGGTGGGATCGACGTTCTGGGCCTCGGTAAGGCCGCGGCCAGTGCGGCCCAGGACACCAAACGACCAGGTCTCGTCCAGAATGATGCGGAACTTGTACTTCTCCTTGAGCTCGATCAGGCGGGGCAGGTCGTTCATCTCGCCGGTCGTCTCGAACAGGGCCTCGGTCACGATGAAGCGGCGCGTCAGCTTCTTGGCGCGAGCCTGGTCGGCCGCCACCTTTTGCATGATGCGCTCGAGGTCGTCCAGGTCGTTGTGCGCGTACCACTTGATGTTGGAGCGCGAGATCTCGAGGCCGCGGCGGATCGAGTAGTTGACGGCCCGGTCGGCCACGACGACGTCGCCGCGCTTCAGAAAGGCCGGGATCACGGACGAGATGGTCGAGAAGGCTTGCGCGTAGACGATGCAGCCCTCGGTGCCCAGGTAGTTGGCGATGTCGGCTTCGGTGCGCATGTGCACATCCTGGGTGCCGTAGAACTGGGGCGGGCCGCAGGGGCCGACGCCGTAGGTGCGCAGGGTCTGGATGGCTTTTTCCTTGATTTGCTCGTTGGCGTTGAGGTTGTAGAAGTTGTAGGAGGCGAGGTTGGTGACGGTGCGGCCGTTGGAGAGCTTGCATTTGGGACCGGTTGGGCTGTTCATGCCATGGTGTGTCAGCACGGCTGTCTGTCCCTCTTCTCTAGGAGGTTCAAACGGGTTGACTTACCCAACAATAACTGGCAACCTCTCGGCCTCCATCTCCTCGAGGGCGTTCATGTCCGGCACGAGCGGCTCCGGGGTCCATTCGTCAACGAGCTCATCGATTTCCTGTTCATCCCAGGATCAGCACTTTGGTCCTCTACTCAACAGCCCATGCCCCTCCAGCCCTCCTCCAGGCCTACCACTCCCCCAGAGTGGAACTCACATCGTCAGTCAACTTGATAAAGTTCTGCTTCGAAGTCGAGTACGCCGGCGACATAAGATATCTGATAAAGAAGATGACCAGGACCAACTCGATAGCCGAGCGCACCGGATCGTTCTGGTACGATGACCTGACATAGCGGATCAGGACTGCGGATCCCGGCACCTTTTGGAAGGCGGTGGTGGCTTCGTTGAGCCATTCGGTCAGGTGGGTTTGGAGTTCTTGGAGCTCCATCTTGGTTCTTGTAGCCCAAGATTGATGGGTTGGTCGTGTGGGTAGCTGGGTTGAATGCGCCGCGATGCGATCGAGGGGGTTGCGCTCGCTCAACGGGTGTGATGCGGCGACGGATTGGGAATCGGATGAGATGTGCGCGCCGCCGGCTGCGTAGATTCCTTCTCAACCCGAAACTCGACGTCGATGGCCAGGAGAGAGTCGGGCGTTCAGGTACCGTATTCGTCGACCGAGATCGAGAGAGGTACCGCTAGGGACGGACCTCTTTGGCTGAGGAGCTTCAGGGATCCCGCGTCTCCGTCGTGGTTTGTTAAAAAATAAATAAAGGTACAATCAAAGATAATATGGAGAAAGATTCAAGGAGAGCAACAAGAGAACTCCGGCTTGCCGTCTTGCCCACGGTTCGTTGCTGACACTGACTGACACTGACAATCGGAAGAAGTTGGGCGGTCAAGAAATCCACGATGGAGGTCGGGTCCACGAAAGCGGCGGTTGGGGTCGCCTGCGCCGAGCGTGTCAGACTCAGACGGACGCTTCGGAGTGTTCCAGCTACCGTTCTCTCAGGCACACAGAACGTACTGGTACACTCAACCATTCAGCACCGGCAGTAGCCTCCAAGGACCAAGGTACCTTGAGCCTGGACTCTCTAGTCTAGAGCCAATCACTGGACCCTTGCATAATTTTTCAAGTGCTGCACAAGCTCAGGGGTAATTGCCCAGTTGGCCAATCAGCACTGTTAAATCTTGGCTCAAACGGCCCCACCGAGTCTGCCTCGGAATGATCCATCAATCGAACCACCAGTCCACCACGCTTCTTTGCTCCACGATATCGAAACAAATGTAAACTTACAATCTCTCAGCGTCAAACATCCATGGTCATGGGCGAAGAAGTGGTGCAAGTAACAGGAAAGGGCTTCGGCTTCTGATACTAGTACTGATTATAGAATTCCGCGAGACTACGTAGATATGATAAAATAATACTAAAAACAAAGACCACAACAGAGGGTTCGAGTGAGAGTGCGTCAAGAAGAGAAAGACGAGTTTAGAAAAGCCGTGTGTATCATGCCTTTGAAACCGCAGCCGCCACAACCGCCTCCGAACCCGACTCCCGTTCCTTCCCCAGTGTCTCCCTCATCCGTACATGTAAAGATTTTGCCCGTTTGCAGTGTTGCCACCCAAGGAGCAAGATGAGGGAGCAAACCGGGGAGAAACAAACAGCTAAAATGACCCCAAATACACAAGGCCGTCTTTCCCTCTCTCACACACACACATTCGACCGAGTTTTACACCACAGTTCATGATTTCCGTTGCTACTAACCACGCAAAACCCAAAAGCAAAAACAAAAAAACAAGGAAAAAAAAACAAATCGAAACAAAAACACCAGAGAACTGGTAACAGAGTGTCAAACCAATTACCCCACGCTACCATACCAGTTCCCCCCTTTTCTGCTTCATCCTCTTAGAATGCCATCCTCCTTTCGGCCTTGCTAGTAGCCTTAGCACTAAAGTCTGATGTCGTCGTCGGGGTCCAGACACCAGAGTAGCCTTCGGCCTTGGTTCCTGTCTCCAAACGACCCCTGGTGTCATCATTGTCACCAGACGGGCCGAGCTTCCAGGGGTACTGCCTGAGGACGAATCCACCGGTGAGGGTGTTGATGGATTCGAGCGTGGCGTTGTCAATCCCTTTGCCGGCCACAATTGGTCCAACAATCAGGGCGACGAAGATGATAAGCAGGATAAAGTAAAGGATCGCATAGCGGATCACACGTCTCCTCCTAAGCTTCGTCTGCTTCAACGAGTAAATGGGGGCACGAATTTGACGGCTACAAGAATACCATGTTAGCGAGAGAGTCAAAACAGCGGAACAAGTTAAATGACATACCTTGGGCGGAGCCAGAAGAGAATAACCGAGTGAAGCACATCAACCTTGGGGATGATAATGACGGGGAACATCAAAAACAGAATGATGTGGCCAAGGATGAAGTCTGCGCCAAACATGCTGAGCTCCGTAATCTTGCAAAGCCACTCACGAGCAGGTTGCGAAACCGAGTGCCAGCCCATAGAGTACCACTTGCCAGTCCAGAAGGCAATGTTGGACGAATCAGTCTTGAACTCGCGAGTCAACGCCAACGAGACAATGAGTTTGATGATGAAACGCTGAATCGAGACCATGGCAATCATGCCGAGGAGGGTAGGTGTAAACTTGAAGTTCTGCAGGACGAACTCCACTTCGAACATAACCAAAAGGATGATGACCGAAATAGCATGGGCGATGGCAGCCAGAACGCTGCCAAACTTCTTGCAGCACATGCTGAACAGAGGTCCCATGCAGCAGGCCATCCCGAACAAGCCGCCAAGGACACCGGCATTGACAGCCACGGGCGCAAACGTGATAATCAAGAGGCGAATCATGGCGGCGGTGGGCTTAACCTTCCCGCTTTGAACATCGCCGGCGTGAGGTCCAAACTCACCCCCGACACCGGTCTGCGCGTTGATGAACAGATACGGAATGGTTGTCAAGCAGACAAGGATGAAGGGGGTAAACATCTCGGCCCAGAAGAGGTTGGTGATAGCAGCCCTAGCAACATCGCCCGAGAGCTTGCTCGATGGGTCTCCGATAATCTTGCGCTTGAAACCAGTGATTCTGGTACGCGAGAGGCGGCAGAAGGTGATCCAAGAGGAAGCGTGCGAGCGAGAGTTACCACGCGAGAGCCAGCGGAGATACTCGCGGTAGTCGATGAAGAAATCGCCCCAGGAGAACTGGTGAGGGTTGTAGAGGAAGGGCGAGATGACCAAGGCCATGAGCGAGATCCAGAAGTAGATCAGGGCAGCGTGCCAGACAGTCAAGCAGGCAAACAACAACATCATGACCAATCTAGCTCCGAAGTAGATCGAAGGACCGGCAAAACGGGAGTAGAGCACACCGAAGGGGATTCGCGCGGTGGCGAAACCACGACCGGTACCGATATATCTGGCACCACCGAAGGACAAATCTTGCTGGACAGAGTTGGCGTAGATCTGGCAGACGAACACCTCGAAGAAAGGCGACAGCGAGAAGATCTGCTTGAGGAAACGAGTCGCAGAGCGGATCACACCCTTCTCCATCATCTCCTGCACAATCAGGGGAACGAAAGCAAGGAAGAAGACGAAGAAAATCGAGAGAACGCAGCGGTAGATCCAGTCCAGAAGAGCGTCGGTGTTGGAGCAGCCAGTGGGGAAGAGGGCATCGGTAATGGGGACATCGCGGTTGTACTCGCAGCGGATCGTCTCATGACGCAGTACGCCGATATTAACACAGCAAAGCATGAAGAGCTGGACCGAGAGCATGATGAACATGTTGTTCAAGTGGAAACCGGGATGGGCGTAGTAGAAGGACAGGAAACGATCGAGCGGGAGCTGAGTTCCGAGGTAGTAGTACTCGCGAGAGAGCATCTGTTCACCCATACCAGTTCCGATCTTGGTGGTGAAGTTGAGAATGGAGCCGAAACCCAAATCACGACCCTTACCGCACTGGTAGTACTCGCAGTGCTTGATGCGGCCACCACGCAAGAGAGCGTTCATACCAGCGTAAATATCCTCGTTGAGATGCAAACCCTTCTGAGCCTTGGAGACACCACCACGTGTAGTCATGAAGATACCGTTGAGGAAATCGGGATGACCGTAATGGAGCTTGCCACCAATTTGGGCCAAGGTTCTGGCGAAGAGCGTACCGAATGTCTGTTCCTTACCGGCGGCAATATCACCGAGGATACCAATGTTCTCAGAGAAAATGTACTCGCGAGCACCGAGAATGGCAACAGGGTGGTGGACTTCGCTCTTGACGCCGGGAGTGTAGGGCGAAAGGTTGTCGGTCTTCATCTCCTCGAACTCGGCCAAAACGCTGCGGATCTTCAGGCACTCCTCTAGATAGTTGTCTTGGTTGGCATCGATAAGCTGGATGTACTCGCCGCGGTAGAAGATGATGGCGTGGTTCTGGTTGTCGGACTTTCCGTCACCGAGAATGGGGTTTCCGGAAAGCTGGATACGGAACTTGGGCCGGCGCGCACCGTTCTCCATGATCTCGGAGTGACCGTCGATGAGAGCAGAGTAGATACGAGGCTCCTCGCCTTCAGCAAGAGGAGGCTCTTCGTCGAGGTAAGCGATCTGGAGATCGGGGTAGGCGCGCAACAAGAACTCGGCGTTCTCCATTTCCTCCTTCTTGAACTTGGCGAAACGCTGCATGGAAATGCACAGCTTGAACTTGCGACGAGCCATGCGCTCGAGCTCACGCTCGAGCTTGTCGGAGTTGCCACCGAACATCTGGACGACCTCAGGGTTCTCAACACGGTAGAGAAGCTTGATGGCGCGGGCGTAGTTCATGAAACCAGAGACGGTACGGTACAGGGTCTGGAAGCGAAGCGAAGCCCAAATACGGGTTCTGAGGGTATACTCGGGCGCCGAGGACTTGAAACCGATGCAGTAGAAGGGAAGATCGTCGATCTTGTTCTTGACGGTCTCCTTCTCCTTCTCCTTCTCCTTCTCCTTTTCAGCATCGCCGTTGAACTGCGAGGTCTCATCCGCGAGAATCTTGGTGTCCTTAACGAAGCAATCCCATTCGTGGGGATGGAGCTGCTTGAGGTATTCCAAAAGAGTGACACGAGAGTAGGGCTCATCTTCGCGAATGATTTCACGCAGAGAAAGAAGAATCTTTTCGCTGTAGTGAGGAATCATGACAGTGAAGGTGGGCATGTTGTCAACAGGGAGAGGCTCGGGGATCGGAGTGGAGAGCGACTGGGCGAAGAAGGAAATTCGGCGCTCGGCTTCGCTGTATTGAGGGAAGAACTCGGTCTTGAAAGAGTGGTCTTCCTGGGAAACGAAGAAAGTGGGGGCACGCAGAGTACGCTTTCCTTCTTGCTCAGAGGGCACCTGATGGTAAAGGAGCTTCTGGACGTGATCAATGGCCAGAAGATGCTCGCGGTACATAGAGATGACGATAGCGTTCCAGATCTGGGAAATGAGGACCTTGGGCTTGTACTTAATCTCCATGTCCGTTGTCGCGAGAACCTTGGAGTAGATACGCTTGGGCAGGCGAGAGTAGATGTTTCTCCAAGGAGTCCAGATCGAGGAACCAAGGTAGAAAGATCTGGCAACCGAGAAGACGGCGTTGATCAAGACGTACCACAGATACGTATCAAGGAAGAAGAAGATCATACCGGTGAAGATCATCAGAGCCATTGTGATTTGCGGTTGGTAAGGGCAGAGATAGTTCAGCAGGAGTGAGTCCCCAAGACATGACGAGGTATCCATAAGACCAATGTAACGAATTGGGTCGCGAATCGACAAGGTCAAATACACGTACGACTCTCCGAACTTGGCGCCGAAAACGACAATCCACAAGCCGAAGGACATAGCCATGTCGGCGCCGTTGAGGCGAGGCCAGCTGGCAGTGAATGTCTGACTGGCGACGTACTTGCGCGTGTTCTTGGTGAGGTAGCTGCCGAAGAGGCCACCCAGAGGCATGACCGCAAAGAACAAGAAAGTGATGAGAGCGATGAAGAAGTGCACGATGCCGACAGCATAGGCAGGGGTGCTGTTCTGATGGTCAATCAGGTCCTGGCCCGACTTGCCCGGAAGGAAGACGTAGACACCAGGAGCCAAGTTGATGATGAGGACGAAGATCATGAAGAACAGCCGCTTGGTCAGATGCTGCGCACCAGCCCACCTGCGAGGAACATAGGCCCATTCCGCAAGGGTTGCTCCGAAGTTAATTGCCGCAGCGACACCACCACCGAAACCGACAAAGGACCACATGGCACCCCTTGGGGGTCCCTGGTTAACCTGCTGTTCGTACATGGGGGTGATGATGGTAGGCATGTTGTAGGCAGTGAAGAACCAGAACATGGTCAAGTGAATGATCCAGATACGGTTGAAGTTGACAAGCATGTGGAACCACGAGCGACTCTCCCTGTAAGTCTTGAAGAAGCACTTCTTCCAGTTGACATCCTTGAGCTTGAGATAACGCTCAGCGGGAGGAACGTCCACTAGCTTGCTCTTGTCTTCGAGAACGATGCGGTTGATACCCTCAGGATACCAGAAGAGCTGGTTGCAGTCATCGTAACCGACAATCTGCTCGTGGTCTCTTTCGCGACGGACGTAAACACCTTCATAGATCTCGTAACCCTGATCGCGGCAGTAGCGATACAGCGGGGTGATGACGTTGTTGAGGAATGTGAACTCCTCAACAGGCTCGACCATGTTTTGGCAAGCGGGCGAGTTAAGATAATCATCGGCGCACTTGAAGAGGAAGCACAGACACTCGGGCATGAAGCGGACCTGGTTGGCTTCGCCCCAGATCAGAAGATAAAGGGCAAGCTGTCGCACACGGTCATGCTGCGACATCCTGTTCATCCGAGTCTTCCAACGGAACTCGGCCGCCTCCAACGAGTCATCACCCTCGAGCTCTTGAAGGATCTCTGCTTCGTTTTGGGGTTCGTCACCCTTGGTCTTCTTCTTGGTGCGCTTCAGACCACCCTTCTTGCCCTTGAGGTTGGCGAAACCGACGGCATCATCCAGATCCAGATGGGCAGCGAAGTACCACTTGCGGTAGTTTGCGTTGTCGCCACCAATGTAATCGGCATGGAGCGAGAGAAGAGCCTGGTTGGGGGTCATACGGGAAGCGCGGGAGTCGAGAAGCGTCATGAGATGGTCGTACATGTTGCGCATGCTGTCACGCTGGAAGCCAAACTTTGCGCACAAATCCAGGAAGATATCCTCCACCTCCTCCTTTGAGAGGGGGATTTGGGCATCCGATGTCCAGGCGGGATACGGTTCCTTGGAGCGCTGGCCGGCAGGAAGAACGTTACCGTAGTCCATGCCGTAGTTTGGCGTCGAGGCGCCAGACGAGCGGTTTCCCCCGTAAGAGATCTGGGAGGAAGGAGGGCGATAGCCCCGGGCACCGCCCTGCTCGCCATACTGGCTGTCGTAGCGTTCATCGCCGCGGCCATAGTAGTCCATCTCAGCGGCACGGGCCATGTCGGACCTCATTGTGAAATCGCTAAAGGTCTCGGAATCCTCCTCAGAGCCACGAGCGGCATGGTTGTCGCGATAGCCGCCGGCCTGATCATCGTAGTAGCCGTTGTCATAGCCCTCCTGGTAACCTTCGTGGTTGTCGTAATAACCGCCGTCCTGGTGGTACGGGTTGTTTGGGTCGGCGTTGTAATAGCCGCTGCAAAAGAGGACGAGGCGTTAGGCGCACGCGTTTTAGAACGGGAAAGCAAGATTGAAACATACGACTCATCATAATAGCCCTCGCCTTGCTGAGCGCCGGCAGGGTGTCCTCCTCCATTACGGTTATCGTAGTACTGTTGATCGTCGTTGTAATACGAGTCCGTATTTCCATTTGCGTTGGGGGCATGGCCGTAGCCATCATCGTGGTGGCCTCCGCCGCCTTGCTGTGGGTATCCCGACATGTTGGGCAATTAAGCTAGGCTAGACAGGTCAGCGGGCGGGAACAACATGATGAGCCATGGCGGCTTGGATTCCAACAACTTACCGGATCAGAAGTGCATGGGAGATGACAAATCAACGAATGGATAATTAGCGTTTAGACCAAAAACTGGGAATTGTTGCCGGCTGTGTGCTTGCGAAAAAGGCAGCAGCAAAACGACAACAACAACGACAATTACTAAAGCTGGTAGGCGTAGAAATAGCAGAAGTGACGGGCCACTGCAGTCAATGCAGCTCCTTCCTGGTGATGGTTGATGATGATGAGCGGTGGGTGCTGAAGAGCCGTTTATCGGATAGTGGACCGGCCTTGTTGTGCTAGACAAACAAGAACTGGAACGGGGTGTGAAAGGGGTGATGCGGGATGAGCGATCGACGTGCGCGGTGAGGGGGCGCAGAAAGGAGGTTGGCGTTGACTGCTGTCAGTTGCTCTGGCTGCTTGAAGGCGTGTGTTGTGCAGCGGGACTGCAGGCAGAGGTGGATATTGTGCTGCTGCGGTGCGTGTCGGGCTTGCAATTTGTGTTGTTTTTGTCGATGAGCAACGATAACGAGTCGAACCGAATGATTATTATTCCTCTTTTCCTGTCCAAACTACCCGCTTTGCTTTTCTTTTCTCCAAACAAACGATTGGCGCGGTGACTAGGCGGTGGGCAATGCCAACGACGCAGGCCTCCTGGAAGATCAAATTACCGCGAGAGGGTTCCTTGATCACGGTCGCGCGACGGAACGGGCGATGAGGGAGGGGGGGGGAGGAGGCGGTTGACAGAAAGTTGCCGGTGAGCGAGTGTAAAAGGGAAGAAGGGAGAAAGGGGAAAGAGACGAGAGGGGAGAGAAAAAACCAAACGAAGTGGAAAGCCAACAAGCTGGCAGGAGTCCTGGCAGTTTCGTTGATGAAGAAGGCGGAAGCCGGGAAGGGGGCGGGGAGAGCGAGGGGAGTGGGAAATGTGGATGGAAATGGAAATGGAAGGGCAGTGGAAACCTAAGAAAAAAAAGGAGGCATCGACTGGGGGGACTGGGACTGTGGACTAGGCCCTGACGGGACTGGGACTGGGACTGCGCTGGAACAGGATGCGATCCAGGTGCCGTCGTGGGTGTGTCTGCTACCTCCGGCTGCTAGGAGTTTCCAGGCAATTGCGGGCAGTTGCTGTGGAATCTTTCTCAACCTCAATGGCCCATCTGGTCACGGCAGGACCTGACCGTCCTGACAGGGCAGGGTGGACAGAGGCCTCTGCTCAGTGGTTCGCGGTGGGCAACAGTGGGAGAGAGTGGACTGGACGAAAGGGCATCGGCGTCTCTGAGTGGTCGCTGCATCGCTCGCTTCATCGACGTTGTCAGGGGGAGAGCACTGTTTTGACAGGGATCGTGAAAATGGGAAAAGTGGAACCCGGCAAGGGGGGAAGGGGAAGGCGTGTGTGTCTTTGTACCTAGTACCTAGAGGTAAGTTTTTACTGTGCATTATTTCTTCCTATGATTTCTGGCCTAACGTCCGCAAACGATTTGCCAGTGCAGTGCAGTGTGTTTCTGATGTTCCAGTGCGTGTTCGAAAAAGAATGGAAACCCCAAGACGCGAGGGAACGAAGGAGGAACCGTACAGCGCCCTGAGAATTTCGTTGGTTTCTCGACAAAGCCTCTGAGCCTCAATATGCCCCTCAATACCTAGTGCTACTCGCCATCTCGTATTTGTATGTAGGTATAAGTAGGTATAGCATGTATGGCATGTCGGCACTGCTTGGCCCGAGGTCTCCCGCTCCCGTTCCTTACCCTAGGTACCTCTCTCTACCTTGTGCTTGCTCTCACTGCTCGTCTGTTGGTTCATCCCATCTTGTTGAAAGAGTCGTTGAACTGATTCCACGTTGCACCACATTGCCACATATGTAGTATCGCTCTCTCATGCGAATCTCGGCCATGTTCCAATCTCGACCGCCTTTAGGAGATGCCGTTCGGTTGATCCTTGTCTATCTTGGCAGTTTCCATTGTAGTACCCACTCTCTGCATACGGAGTACAAGCAAACTACCTGTCGCAACTCTGTACAAGATCTCGCCACGACCTAGGCTACCTGGTGCTTTCGTCCAATGAAAAGGGATGACCGGTGTCTGTGGGGTAGATCGTACCCGCCAGATTCTCAAACGCGCTCGGACAACCAATGAAGCTGAAATTGCACCACTTTTGTGCCGCTCCGCTCCGCCACACTCTCGTACCTGTTTCCCTTATTGCAATCGCAACAAGGTACTTTGCTTGTACTAGTAGAGTATCGGGCCTTATCTGGTGTCCATCTGGTGTCCATTTGGTGTCCATTTAGCGTCCTGCGCGACTGCATAGAAAGCTTGGTTTCGCAGTGATATGACGACGATTGCTGCAGAAAGCTGGAAACTTGGTAAACATTTTGGCTTCTCAACACCACCAGTCGCTCGCTGTTGACCATCGACAAGCAGGAAAATCCAGGCTCCAGGATGGATCCCACATGGCTACCAACCTCTCCTTGAACCGTCTGTACTGGAGATCATCCAAGTCTTTTGCTCGACATGGCAGCCCGACCGGCCGAACAACCGACGGGAAGGGTTGGGATGGGAATGCGGGCCTTATTTGGGAATGCCATGGCGGGAAGAGGCATCAATCATGGCATGGCCTGCCACGGTAGTAGTCTACGGGGGGGCCGAGAGACAAGGCAAGACGGCAAAAGCCTTGATAGGCAGACGATATACCCCCAGAGCGCGATACACGACAAGGCAACAAAGCGATACTGTAGCGATAGGGCGACAGGGCGATGCGATGCTTGGTGCGATGTGCAAATGTTGATGGCAACGCGGCAAAGGAACCCGGCTCGCAGGCATGGAGACGGAGTCCCAAAACATTTTCTAGAATAGCGCACTTGATATCGGTACTGTATATAGTTCGCCAGCTCCGATGTTCACTGTTCTACCGTTCCAGATTTTCGCGATCCATCCGGGCTCCTTCACTGGTGATCCTCCACCTGGGCACGCTGGGATCGAGATTCGACATCTACACTGGGTATACTGCCATAAAAGCCTCTTGATTATTAAGAGTATCCCCGAAGATGTTGCGGGCTATCTGTGTCACAGCGGACGACCGGGCGGTGAGTCTGGACACAGGGCATGGATGATGACCACAACGATCACAATCCTTTGCTGATACATGATAAACATTCATCGCCTCAATCACAACTGGCGATATCTGATACTGGACTGACTAATAAACACCGCGACAAGACAAGCCAAGCCAAGCAGTCCTGAGGGTCTTGTTGTTCTGTGTTCAGGCTGCGGACTCCAGCACTTGAGACTGGTTCTACAGCGAGAGCCACTCTCTTCGGCCTTGTCCATCATCAGGACTCAGTGTCCATCCATCCTACCAGTGTCCATCCATCCTACCATCCCAATGTTCCAAGCTCATCACCAGGACCACAGAGAACCAAACTGTTTCGTCGGCCATGTTCCGTCCCGGCCGCTGGACGTCGTCGGGGTAATCGCGGCCGCCCCTTGCCTATCACCAGCAGAGGCAGTGTTCTCGAAATCGCCCCTTGTCCGTCGATGGCCCGCCAAGCGAAAAGCCCAACAGGCCTGACACTTTGAAACCGATTGTTCCGAACACAGTGCCGGCAGACAAGCCTTCCCTTCACAGATGAACCTCACAGTCTCAAAACACACGTCGACGGAGACCGCTGACTGAGCACTCGGTGTGGTGTGGGTGGCCCGCTGCCACCTGTTAAAGCTCGCAACAACTCGTCTTGGCACAACTGCCAATTGCCGCCAACCAATCACAAATCCTTCAAGTACGGTTCTTGTGGATCACAGTTTCAACGCTGTCACGGCCTCGGGGTGGAGCTGCTGCCCGCTGGCCGCCCGCTAGCCAAGCATTACCAGGCATCATCGTTCTGCGCTCGCCAGGGGTAATGGCACGTCGTCGGGTGGTTCGTGTGACTCCACACCACTTGAGAGCTCGTTTGATCGCGGTCCGGATATTTTTTATTTATTTTATTTTCTATTTCCAGCTCTCCGCGGGACGGTGTCAACCGAAAAAAAAGCGACGGTCGATAGAAACGACCGGGAAGCTAAATTTATTCCTTCGAGGCACGGGGGGGATCCACTTGGAGATTAACCTCCACCCTTTTTCTCTTTCTTTCGAGTTGCTGAACGGAGCTTGCAAAGAAGAAGACGATGTTCGCTCCGGCCCCGCTCGGACTTTTCGATTGCTGGCAATGACATGTTTTCGCTATCGATCAAAAAAGAATCCGGTGCGGGTGATGGTGTGCTCATAGTCCAAGGCAGTAACAGGATGTGCACAACGGGTGCAAGGAATCACCTCCGACAAACCAACCTCTGTCAGGAACCCGCCTCGCCCGCACAACCGTCCTGCATCCGGTTCACGCCTCTGTACCTGGCAGATATTCTTCCCGGCCATTCACAGAACTTCACAATTACATGTGGTTCCATTGATGCTGACACGCGGAGAGATGACTGAATACGCAACCAACAAACAATACCCAGAAAACCATTGATGATGAGGGGTTGCAATAATCTCGCTTTATACGATCCCGCCCAAGCAAAAGGAAATCTACACTACACCATACATACGTATAAAGTGTCAGACCAGACAGGTCTGGCGACTAAATCGAGGCTGCGTAAGAGGGTGGCCAAATAAGGGAGTGAGACTCGTGGTTGTAGTGTAATTACGCAGTTAGTGCTCACTACGTTATACCGCTTTATACTACACTACACTGTGAACATGTGTTGCTGGTTGTCGTCAAGCACACAGGAACAAATTGCCTTCTCCATCTGCCACCACTAGGCACAGGGGCATTCTTGACGCAGGTACGCCATCGCCGAACGCTCCGCTCCATGCACAATGGCGATCCTTCTGGATTTTTTTGCCACCGACCGACATTCCTGCGTGGAAGGACTGCAACGAAAATCGTACTCTGCTCTGCATGCCGACCATGCTTCACATTGCCGGCGTTTCCAAAGGATCAGCAGCGTCCGGAGAGACCGTTACTCTTATCACATCATGAGAAGACGGAGTCAGTGGAGTAATCCGGAAATTTTGACCGATCCGGACCGGACCCACGCTCCGTACTCGGCTCCCGGGTGGGTGCATCGGCGGGGGAACTTGTCCGGTGGACCGGTGCGCTTCGTAATCAGCCGCTCGGGCTGCTCCGGCTCTGTGAGGTAGTGTCACTTCCGTTCCCGGAACTATTTTTGTCTCAAGTCCGAGCAACACATCTAAGGACCACAAAGAAGACGTGGCAGTTTGGACACAGAATGTGTTAGTTGGAGGATTGGTAGCACTTCAGTCATGATTCTTGGTTCTCGAAACAATCTACGATCCACCACTTGGTTCACAGATTCACAAACAGTCAGACAGTCAGACAAAGAACCGCGCGCGAAGACTCAATCTCATGAACCACGCTCCGTTGTCAGTAACTCCTGTAGAACGGACCATCTTTTTACAAACAGACTCACTCAACGAGTCACACGTCCGAGTTCCAGTCCCCTTCTGTACCGGTCTGTATTCACCGTCCCGTCCCGTTGCCGGAGTCAACAACAATTTGCCAATCAACGAATGCCCTCGCAAAACGATTGGGTCAATACGTACCTTTAGCTACGTACGCCACAGAGGCACAGCCCCCGAGAAACCACAGACGCACGATAAAAGACACAAACCCACGAAAACCAATGTCACACGCAGCCGTATCAGTATCAGGTGGGTGACACAAAAGAAAGAAAGCGGGAGGATGCATGTCGTGACATGTGTGGCATGGTTTGAGTGCCGCGATGGAGTAGGGACGACAGGTGACGAAACGAACGAGGGGGTTGTTTTCCAAGTGGCGTGGGTTTGAGACACGACGGGAGGATCATAGAGTGAGCGGCAGAGCGGGTGTCGTATAATGGTGATCGTTTTTGTGATTTTCCAAGTAAAAGGCTTGAGGTTGTCGAGATGTTATCAAGTTGTCTGCGGGTGGGAGTGACAGAGGTGATGCGAGGATCGGCGACGCTGGTAAATTTGTGCAGGTGCTGCGGCCTGTGATGTGAATAACGGTATGTGCGAGTGTTTATATCTTGCATCCTGCGGGTGACGGTTTTGTTACTTATCTTGTGATAATCTGAAAAATCCAGTTCTTCATGGTTTGAGCGACTCGAGATGCAGTGAGTGCAAAACGGTAAGATAGGTCGAAGTAAACATCACCTAGGAGTGACAATTTCAATGGAAAGAACCAGTTTTTGTTTTCCCGCCATAATCTGACGAAATCTAGGTAATCAATCTATCGTAGCACAACAACATATGCCTAGATGGTGGTAAGCGATAGGGGACGAAAACGGGGAAACGCAAAAATTCGGGCTTTTCGTTGCTTTTATAATTTGTGATCTGCATCAAGCGACAGATACGCGGTATTTGGGGTGTAGACGAGACGAGAAAGCACTATGTATAGAATAGATTGTGGAAAGAGATGTCGTTCACCGGCCGGCATGGCGGTGTGAGGACCCACTTAGCTACGCCGGCCGGCAGGGGCTTGGCGTTCCTGACGCTAATGGCACGCTAACAAACCATCACCCATGGCAACCAATTGCTTTCTTTTGCTGTGACCAAACAAAAACATCGTCAACATTTATTTCCCTTCCGTTTTCAACAAGGCTTCAAGGTACATCTAGTAACATTGCATCTTTTGCTGCAGTGTGGCGCACAGTTGAACTTGATTAATGAGCTTTTACGGCATTGATCAGAGCAGAGCTTGAGATATTCATCGCATGCAGGAGTTATTCGCATTCATCAATACGACAGTTGTGGTAACCACACCTTCAACGAGCTGTCACTCCCGTCCGCTGCGCTTCTTACAACATCACCAGCTTGGACAAAAGCGACCACAGACCACGCACATAACAAGGGCAACATATGCCAGAACACCATGGCACGACTAAACTTGTCACGATCCCAACCATCTTCCCAGTCTAGAAAAACGACATTCTCATCGTCCTCCGAGTCCGACTCCAACAACAGCGACGAAGACTCGGAGTTTCCAGATCTCGCAGCCCTTCCACCAAGTCCCAAGAAGAAAAATGCGACTAAAAAGAGAGTTTCCCCTCCCACAGAGTCCGAGTCTGTGAGTAGTAGCCGCAACCAAACGGTCGTCGAGTCAGCAACTTCACCAAACGCAGCATCTTCGTCAGTGGCCGGTGTCAAGAGACGGAAGCTACTACTAGGCGCAGTCTCGGATAATGTCCTGTTCCGGAAATGGACGCCAACCGAGGATGATGCGGTGCCGGGTAGGAAGAAGAAGAGGGTTCTTACCGCCAATAACCCATTTGGACTTCGGCTACCTCTGGGGATGATACGCGATGAGAGGGGCGAGGCCAGCGATCTGGACTCCGAGGCTGAGAATCCGGTGGTTCGTCGAAAGAACATGAAGGTAAAAGAGGTGAAGAGAGTAGGTGAGAGTACAAGTACTGTTACTGCCCAGGTGGTGAGGAGGGCGACCGAAGACAGTCTTTCCAGCGGTCGGGTTTCTGTGTCGAAAGAGCATGGAAAGGCAAGAGATGTGGCGAAAAAGGCAAAGGAGAAGGAGAAGGAGGAAAAGCTGTCAGCGAGTCAGAGTCTTTTCCGGCCACCTGCATCAAAGGAAGTCGCCAGCAAAAGCAAAGATATGATGGAAATCGACGAGGACCAGGATATGGAAATGTTTGATGAGGATCTGGAGGACTTTGTCGAAAAGTCGTTTCACACCGCACAGTCAAAGGATTCTTCTTCTGAGCAGTCGGATGGACTCTCTTTGGATACCACGACGGCTAGAAAGGGGCAGAATACCACCAACATTGCATCAAACCTTTCAAAAGACGACGACTCAGACGAAGAAGACCTCGAGGCATTCTTCTCCAAAATAAACAACAAGCCCGAGATTCCGGCAGTCAGAGAAAGTCACCTTTCTCCGACAAAGCCTCGGGCGACCAAGAACTCCAGAGGCAAGCGGATGGATGCGACCCGGGAAAGTCAGAGCCGCCGGACTTCATTCGATGAGGAAGAGAGTGACGAACGAAAACGACCTGCTAGGGCAACACAACAGAAAACGGCTTGTAGTGATGAAGATGAAGATACCTGCGGTGAGGAGGATGTAACGCAGGATTTTTCCTGTCTTCAGTTGGAATCCTCGTCCTCGTCCGAAGGAGGCTTAGACGAAAAAGGACGATCTCGTCCACCAACAGTAGCTGGGACAAGGAAGCGCACTCGAACACCCAGCCCTCCTCACAAAGTAATACCGAAGCTCAAACCTAACTCCGACCTCTTCTGGTCTCGCGAGTTTGTTGACGACTGGAACGACGAGCACTCCCCCAAGAAGGAGCTCTTCCCATCCGGACCCTCTAAACCGCTAGCCGATTCACCCAAGAAGAAGTGCCCCCGAGCCCCCAGCCCCCAGAAAGTCGCCGCTGCCCAGGCCCGCGAATCCCGCCTCTTGCGCCAAGCCTTCGACGCCCACAAACACTCGCTCGCCACCGACTTTCTGGTCTTACTCGACGCCCGTCTGACTTCGTCTCGCCTGTCTGCCCTGACTGCTTCCACGGGCGGGATCAAGCTCGTCTGGAGCAAGACGCTCAACACGACGGCGGGGAGGGCGAATTGGAAGAAGGAGAGCATCACCACTCGGCCGTCCAAGCAGGAGGCGAACAAGGAGGAAAAGAAAGAAGTCAAGCATCATGCCAGTATCGAACTCGCTACCAAGGTCTTGTCCACGCCAGAGAGGCTGTTCAACACCTTGGCCCACGAATTCTGCCACTTGGCTGTGTTCATGATCGACGGGGTAACTACGAGGCCGCATGGGGCGGAGTTTAAAGCGTGGGCTAGGAAAGTCAACGACGAATTTGGCCGCCATCGCTGCCCCTTTGGGAAACTGGTCGTGGGAGAGGGAGAGACTAGAGGAAAGTGGGAAGGTGGTTACGCGGTGGAGGTCACGACGAGACATGGGTATGAGATTGAGTTTAGGTATGTCTGGGTTTGTGATGGGCCCGTTTCTGGGGTGGAAGGGAAGGATAAGGGTTGTGGGACAGAGTATAAACGCCATTCCAAAAGCGTTGACCCAAGCAGACATCGGTGTGGAGTGTGCAAGGGGGTTTTGAGGCAGGTTAAACCTGCGCCGAGGGGTCAGCAAGAAGGTGGTGGTGGTGGGAACACTTCTTCTGCTGATGGAAAGCAACCTGGCACTCAAGGAGGAATGGGGACAAACCGGGTAAAGGAAAAGGCGACAAAGACGTCGGAGTACCAAGTCTTTGTCAAGGAGCAGATGAAGGTGGTTAAAGCTCAGAAACCGGGGTTGGCATTTGGAGAGGTTATGAAGGAGGTTGCGGAGCGGTGGAAGGTTGAGAAGACGAAGAGGGAGAAGGAGAAGAAGGTAACACCTATGCCGTCGGCGGAAACAGCTGGGAAACTATCGACACTTCTGGAGGAGGTTATCGCCGATGAAGACGACGATGGCGAGAACAGCCCGGATGTGTTTGAAGACGAACCCATGATGGACGTGGTTGATTTGACTGCGGATGATTAAGCGGATGGCGCAGTTAGTCCATGACAAACAGAGGATGTAGGTTAGTAGGTATGTATGATCATGAAAGAAGATTGATAGCCCCGTATAAAAACAGAGGGCATTCAGTTCGCTACCTAAAGTGAAGCAAGTGTAAATACTATCTAAAAGAAGAAGAACTAAGAAAGGGACATTTCTCATAAAAAATGCCGTAGCTCTGCGTGAGGACGCTTCATTGCTAAAGAGCTGATAAATAGTAGTCGTCGTTCATCCACCTCCCTCCATAACTGACCCGTCGTCGTCTTGATAACAAACGGCCCCCGCCTGCTCCTCCTGGTATCCCATTGTCCAAGTGCTTCGCATAAAATCCCAATGTCCCGGCGTCGCAAACCCATATCCTTCTCTTTCCAGCCCACCCTTCCAGTTTTCCCCACCCTCCTGCTTCCATCGGCTTAAACCTCCTTGAACAACTCCCAATCCCTCACCTCAAAACTCTCCCAGATCCGCGCCGCATACTCCACAGCACTACCTAGCAGCGCGCCCTGCTTGCCCAGCGCCAGATCTACCTCCTCCTCGTCGTACTCGCCCTTGATGTGCGGTACGTTGATGGTCACCAGGACATCCGTATTCTCGCGCTCCAGTCTTACGAGCGTGAGGATAAGGGCGGTAAAATCGGGTGCTTGTGCCCGTCGCGAATCGGAGTCGGTGCTTTTGGGGGTTTGTGTGGCGATGAGAGTGTAGGCGGGGATTGAGGAGCTGTTTTTGTTGTTCTCAAAGTTGGTTAGCTAGCTGCTGCTACCGTTGATGATGAGAAGAGAGGTGGAAGGGAGGGGGGGATAAAGAAAAGGGCAGGGAAAAAAAAAAGGGAGACATACTCAAGCTTGGTAAACTGTGTCTCGGTAGTATTCCACACCTTGACGGTATCGACGTCGTCTCCCACCAGCTCTTCGAGGTGGGTGGTCAGCGCGCGACCGTCCTCTTCTAGTGAGGTTGGGCCGCTGGGCCCCACGCGCTCGGTGATGTCGACGATGATGGAGGTGAAGCCGTCCTTGTCGATGTAGACTTCTTGGTTGTCGGGGACTTGGCGCAGACGGGAGACGTCGGCGAAGTGGTCGGGGAGGTCGCAGACGATGGCGCCGCCGAAGAGATGGGTGGATTTGTAGCTTGTCATGGTTGTGTTGGTGTGTTTCTTGGAATTTTCTGCTTGCTTTTGGATGAAGAGCGCTGGGAGAGTGGTGCGGGTTTCGCGGGCTATTTAACTTGTCGCAACTCGATCTTGGTTAGGCTAAGATGGTAATGGTGGTGGTGGTGGTTTGCGACACACTTGGGCTGACAGGAGGGTCTCGAGGCAGGATGATGTCGTTAGGTGGGATGGCCTGCTCTAGGCATGGCGGGGTGCCTTCGGGGCTGCTAGTGTGACAGGCCAATAGCTCTCTTAGACGGTGTCAATAACAATTTCGGCGGGGAGTCATACCAATTGGTGTTAGGCAGCGAGCGGTTGGTCATCAACACTTCTTAAGTGCTTGGCAGGTGTTTTGTGTTTCTTGAATTCAGGCAACGAGGCAGATGACTGATTGATTTTTGTCTTGTCAGCAGCTCTTCGCTTCGTTTTTCACCCTTCTTCACTTTTGTCTTCAACCGGGCGGTAGCTCAAAGCTGTTGTAAGAAGATGGGCGGACCTAAAAGTAAGAGGGTTAGGGTTATAAGCGATAGGCAGCGGGGAAATGCACCCCGCGAGCAGCCCCTGTTACCGTAGCGCAGTGTCACTGCCACGACCGCGATCCCTTGTGCCGAATCGCGTTTAGTGCAGTCGAAGCTGGAAGCTCCGGTACCTGGGCTACGTCAAGCCCCCCTCCTCTTCTTCTTTTATCTTCTGTTTCAACCTAGAGGTAGCTATCACCTACCTACCTACCTTACCTGCCTCTACTCTTCCCTTTGCTCATGCAAGTAACCAGATTACTATTGGCAAGCAAAATGGCTTCTTCCGCGACCTGCATTTTCTGCAAGATTGTCAAGGGTGAGTAACAACCCTTTTGGATGAATTGTGCAAAGGAAGAGATAGACGTCATGAGTAAAGAGCTCAAGCTAATTGTTCAACACAAAACAGGTGAACTCCCCTGCTTCAAGCTCGTCGAGACCGAAAAGACTCTTGCCTTTCTCGACATCGAGCCTCTTTCCCGTGGTCATGCCGTACGTTTCTGCCTTTCCCCTCTTATTCCCCTCCCCCTGGTCTCAATCAAAACTAAACACCCGCCAAGCTCGTAATCCCCAAATACCACGGCGACAAACTGACCGACATCCCCGACGATTCCCTGGCGGAGCTCCTCCCCATCGCCAAGAAGCTGGCTATCGCCTCGGGCGCCGAGAACTTCAACATCCTCCAGAACAACGGCAAGCTGGCGCACCAGGAGGTCGGACACGTGCACGTGCACATGATTCCCAAGCCGAATGAGCAGCAAGGTCTTGGTGTGGGTTGGCCGCAGATGGCGAAGGACTTTGATGGGTTGAAGAAGCTGCATGAGGAGCTTAAGGAGAAGTTGTAGGTAGTTTAGGTGGTGGATAGAATGGTGGGATTAGAGGGGTGATGAGTGAATGAATGGCGTTTATGTTTGAGATCCCGGAGATCGCGGTGTTTGGTTCTGTGGTGAACCTGAATGTACCTGACTGATTCAAAAGGGATAGATGAGCAGGTTGAGGTTGAGATCTTGTCATTAGACTTGGACCCCATGCGTCCTCATTACGCCCTTTCTCATCCGTATAGCTCTATCGTATATACCATGCCCATACCCAGACCCAGACCCAGATTATAAACACTTTAATCGTATATATCCATGAAACATATACAAGTCTCCAAGAGATGAAAAAACAAACAAAAAAACCAAACCATCAGATCATACAGCTCAATCAACATCATCAGCCTGCGTTTCGTTCACCCCCACCTTCGCCACACCCTCCGTTATCCCGCTCACACCCGAGGCATCCTTCTTCCCCTCGCGGTACGGATCCAGCTTTCCACCAGGCAACAACACGCCAATGCGATCATAGAAGCTCCTAGCCCTCACGTAGGGATCCAGCTGCCAATAATCCACCCTCAACTTCTCCGCAAGCTCATCCCTCTTCTTCTTCAACTCAGGACTGTTACCAGCCTGTATCCACTGCAGCGTAGCCTCCTCGTACTCTTTCACGAGCTCGGCGCGCGCGGCCTGCAGCTTGTCGAGGGTTTCCGTATCCTTCATCTTATCGTTCTCGCCCGGGATAGGCTCGACGTACTTGTACTGCCAGTCCTGCTGGCCGTCGAGGCTCTTGGGGATCCTCTCGGGCGAGATGAACTCGGACATTTCCGAGATGTTGTTGGTGAAGTGCACCTTGTTGGCGACGACGGGGTCGAGCCAGCCGCGGATGACGCGCCAGATGCCTGCGGAAAAGTCAGTTAGCATCTGGGAGTAAGTGGGGGGAGGAAGAGGGAGGAAAAGAACATACCCTGGAAAATCCATGGTGCCTTGTGCACCAACACGGCGCCCAAGGATTCGGGGTAGTTGGCCTCGAAGCACTTGACCATGAACTTGACGGGGGTGTAGTCCATGTTGGCCATGGAGAAGCCGGTCATGTCGAAGACGATAGTCTGTATCCTGTCAGCCCTCATCCTCCATCATCCTCTCTCGGGTGTTCAAGAACCTACCGCGGTATCAACACCGCCCTGCAACAACATTCGACAAGTCTCAATCAAATAAACCGTATACCTCTCCAGACTCTCCTCGCTCTGCTCGCCCTGCTTATGCAACCTCACCCTCACGTAGCAAACCGGCCTCCCCTGCTTATCCACGCCATGGACATAGCTCTTTCCCATCCTTGTCTGCGTGAGGAAATCAATCGCCAGCTTCTTCTTGGCAATCTCTTCCGACGTCTTGGCCTCCATCTTCTCGTCTTCCACCGCCCCGCCCTCGCCAGTCTGCATGATGTCCGCGTCCACACGCATCTCGCTCTGCCGCCAGTTCATGGTCGAAATCATCATGACCAAAGCCTTCTCCACGTCCCACTTGCGCGCGCGCAGGAAGCGCAGCACCAGCGCGTCCGGGTGGTCGTGCTTGACCATGGACCAGATCGTCTTACGGATGTCCGCGGGCGATTGCGAGGCGAGCGTCTCGTGGAACTTGGACAGCTGGTTGTACTTGTCGTCGTCGCCCGAGGTGGTGCTTGCATTCAAGACGATGGCGGGCGAGGCGGGCGAGGCGGGCGTGGAGCCCGAGGCTGTGGAGGCGGTTTCGGAGGAGGTGGCGGTTTCGTCCGAGTCCTTCTTGTGCTTGCGCGAGAACATGCTGAGCTTGCTCTTCTTCTTCTTGTCATCGCCTTTGGTACTCGCGGCGTCCGAGGAAACGGCGGTAGCGGGAGCAGCGGCCTCGGGGACAGAAGCGCTGGGATCGGAGGAGACGCCGCAGACTTGGAAGATCAGCTTCCATAGCTGCTTGAGCTTTTCCTCCTGCTCGGGAGTGAGGTTGCCGGGGCGGCCGGGGGCGATTCCTCCAGACATGGTCTTGTTGGTGTCGTCGTCGTCGTCGAGAATGAGGTCTTGGATGTCCTTTTCGACAATTGTAGGAATTTCCTGCTGCTGCTCGGTGGACTTTTGACCGAGAAAACCGGTGATACCGTAGCCGAGACCTAAACCAAGGACAATGAGGAGACCGAGACCGGTTACAGAAGCGCGAAGAACAACGGGTGTAGGGGTGGTTGTGGTTGTTTGATCTCGCTTGTTGACGGTGGTGATAGGAGTCGAGAAGTTGTTGCGACTGAAGAAGGCGGTGGTGGTAGCGGTGGAAGGGGGAAGGGGGAGGAGGAGGGATTGGATCCGGGGACCTGGAGTGATCGCCGCTGCCCTAGGGGTACTAGACCTAGCAGTTCGACTCGAAGGACACGTAGCAAGGGGTAAAGTGATGGTGGAAACAACAGATCTGAAAAGAGCGGATCTCGTCAATCGAAGACGTAGAAGTTGGGTCGGCGTGGAGGGCGGTGGGAGTCTCATTCCCCTTGTTGGAAGGCAATATTACTAGTACTGTGGTGGGAGGACACAACAGCTGGCTGACAGGATACCTCTAGGTACCTAGTAGGTAACACGCATGTGTAGTAGCGGGAGGGCGGCAAGGCGGCAGCAGCTGTAAGATGAATGGTAAGGTAGGTACCGAGAAGGACGGGAAGGCGGTCACCAAATTCGGAGGGGGGGCTGTGAAAATGATATTGCTCCAATTAACAAAGTCCGGACAGGCTATCCCCGGGCAATCCGTGTCAACTTCTTGGAGGCGCAATTTCTGGTTGAGTGATGGTTGGATAAGGGTAGTCTCTGACGTATTGTATAATAACAGAGGACAACAGACCCGGAGGAGATATGGGATGACAAGCCCGTTGTTACCAAAGCGTCGGATCCAGTCTTTGAGACCCGGAGTGTGTTTCCTAAAGTCAATCAATAATTAAGACAAAAGGTGCCTACTAAGAATCATGTGCAATGGACAAATCCTCCACATGGACAATTCACCAATCCTGGTAGTAAGTGGGGCAGATTTGGCAGCTGTAAGCATTGAATATCACAGTGCATTGTTGACTGAAAAAGAAGAAAAACAAAAAAAACAGAAGCCGTGAACCTGAAGAGATCAAGAAGAAAAGAGAAAGGATTCCCTCGTTGAATTGTCGATACTAGTCAGAGTCTTGATTTTTTCCGTTCAGAAAAGCACCTTGGAGACTCCCGGAAGAATGATACAGAATCTCCACAACAGTCTATGCGACATCCGTTGTCTTCCATTGTCCCGGCTGACCCGCAACCCGAGATCCAAATCCCAGAAGCCGTGTGCTGTCGACTGTGTAACAAAGGGGTTGAAGCAATGAAAAGATGATCACAACCGTTCGGTGAGCTGGGCAGCAATCTTCAAAAAGCAACATGCCCGGAAAGTTGGATGGAAGCGAAAATGGGACAAATCGATGGTCACCAATGATGAAATCCCCCCTGACCGCAAGGAAATGGCCTGTGCGCTTCTGCTGCTTGGCGGTCGCAATGTTACATCCGCAAAGGCCCCCGGGGACCTTGAAAGCCAAGAATGCCTCTGGTGGGGTCAATTAGCGGCCGTCGCGTCTCACTTGCTAGGTGTTCGCGTCTCCCCTTGTCAACCTTGTCAACACCATACTTTGGTATCACCACTTGTGAACAACCACAGCCAAGACATTGCATGCCATAATCAGCGAATCCAAACGAAACGACAAAAGACCATGCCCGACTCTCAAACCCCCGCCCACCAGCGCTCCATCTCCCGCCCACGCACCCCCAACCGACCAACAACTCCCCTCCGGCCCTCCTCACGCTCCTCCCTGCGCGAATCAGCCCGCGAATCAATCCATGGCCCCAGCGCTTCGTTTCCGCTTAACGCATTTGAGCCCGCCTTCGCCGAGCTGGCTGACGCAATGGCCGACCTCGAAGCCAACATGATGCATTTCCAGCTGATGCACGAGAGCCTGGCGCGGTTCAGCGAGGACTTTGCCAGTTTTCTGTATGGGTTGAATATGAATGCTTTTTGTGTGGATTTCCCCGAGGGCCCGCTGACCGAGAGCTTCAAGAGGATGAAAGAGAAGGAGGAGAGGGAGGTTGCGAATGGTGGTGGCCAGGGACAGAATAGGGAGATTGGGATGGGGACGGGGAATGGGGCGACGGCGGTTAAGCAGGAGAGGGAGGGGTTTGATGGGGAGACTACCTTCATGTTTGTTTCCTGTCTATCTATCTGCAATTTACTCCATATGACTACCGTTGCTGACATCTGCTGTCGTGCGTACTACAGGACCACCGATACTTCCTTCGTCGATAACCCGACCTCCAACATCTCGGGTCCTACACCGCGAAAACCATCCGTGGCACCCAAGACACCCGCTCCAAGACAGTCGAGAGTCCCTGCGCCATCGGGAACGACAAGAGGCACGAGCGGAAGAGGTGTTGGCCGTGGTGTTACGCCCAGTTCCCGAACGACGAGCCGCGGGGCGATTACTAGGAGTACATCGTACGGGCGAGCTGGTGGAAGGGGTGCGAAATGAAAATTTTGGACGACGATACGATCCAGACCTTGACGCATGTTATGAGTAATGAGATATGACGAGAATCGGAGGAAAAGGGGAAGATGGTATCGATACCCGCGTTAAGGACGCATAGGGATGCGCGCAACTGGTCGCGTACCGTTACGGTTTAAACGGACGACTTTCGAGTTTTGGGGTATCCTTCGCTCCATCCGATCGCGCGGGAACATCAGAAACAATGCCAACAACCGCTGTACGATCATCCAGATGACATCTGCCGCTATCTTAACACGACATCACGCCTCAGTCGCCTCGTTCAAATACGCCTTTACCCTTTCAAGACACTCCGCCTCCCCGCCATTACCACCGACCCACGACCCAGGAGCAGCAACAGCAATGGTCTTGGCCCTGGACTTGAGGCCCTGAGTGATCTCGAGGTTGGACTTGGGGAGATTGAGAGCCTGCATAGTTAGGTACATCCATCCAGTCTGGGAATTAGGTGTGTCTACCGCTTGTTGTTTCGCAATATGTAATCATACAAGAAGGCAATTCCAGCGTCGCTGTGTAGTAACTTGTAGGAACAGAACTCCTCGTGGCGGAAGAAGATATGTAGCAGCACAGGCGACCTAGGTCAGAGAAGAGAAACTCACCTCACTCAAAACCCTGACGACAGCTTTATTCGCCTCTCCCTCTTTTGCTTGTGCGGCGACGCATATCTCGACTGCTTCATCGGTTAAGGAAGTCACTCCCTCTCGTTGCTTGCTGGCGCCTGGTTTGACGCGGCAGTGGATGTAGATAGTGCCGGTTTGAAAGCCTTGTGGTGATGACTTCTTGGTGGCTTTGCTGGCGACGAACCAGAGAGCTCTTTGGGTGGACATGACTGCTGGGCTTGTTGAAGGCGGTAAAATATTGTTGACATTCAACAGTATGTACGTGTCGTGGTTCAGAAAGAGGATTGGATGTCTTGGCGATGAAGGTGAAATGGAAGTTCGCGAAATGGTTCAATCCGACCTCGGGGCCAGCGGGGTACACATAGTATCCGCTGGAGCTTTGGAAGCTTGGCCCCTGTAGCTCCAGTACAGCGTGGAGCTCTCGGAGGAGTGAGGACACCAATTTCACCATATATTTCACCAAGCTTGAATTTATAGTGAAGGAAGACACAATTATGATGACCCAAGGATGGAGACGTGAATACATATAACTGTATGCGAATACAGAATATCAAACAGCCTTGGTGTTGATAGCTCTGAAAGCTCCCCTTAGGACGACATCCTCGGTGATGTCATCCCCTCCCTATCTTATCATCCCAACGCCAGACAATACCCCTGTAGCTTCCACTGAGGGGGGTTCGGGGGTTCGAGGGACGGCGCGGCATCCGTCGTCGGGTGTCTGGTTGATGAATTAACAAATCCATATTCTTGAATCTTGACCCATCTCATTTCAATTCCATCCTCCTTCCACCTCCCAATCGAAATCACCAAACCACAACACCAAACCATCCACAATGTTCACCCGCACCGCCCTCCGCGCCTCCGCGCCCATCTTCCGCGCCCCCGTCGCCGCGGCCCCCGCGCGCTTCTTCTCCTCCTCCCCCGCCCGCCTCGTCAAGATCGGCGAGCTCCTGCCCGAAGGCGAGCTCCTCCAGGAGGGCTCTCCCGGCAACAAGGTCGACCTGCGCAAGGAGGCCGAGTCGGCCCGCAACATGCTGATTATCGGTGTCCCTGCTGCCTTCTCCCCCGCCTGCAGCTCGAGCCATATCCCCAGCTATATTCAGCATCCCAAGACGCAGGAGTTTGATGTTAAGGCTGTTGTTAGTGTGAATGATGCTTTTGTGTGAGTACTTTCTCTTCTCTCTTGTTCGGGTAGTTGGCTTGAACGGGTGTGGGTATGGGAGGAACGGGGTTCGGGCGAGCAAGAAGGGGTGGGAAGGAAAAGGCAAAGGTACGAGGGGGAAATGGGCGTGAAAAGAGGGAGAATGACCATTGGGAGAGAGAAAAGGAGCAAGAAATGAACAAGAGAGTTGGTGGGAACCGAGTTCTTGCGAACAAAGAGAACACAAAAAGACAGCTGGCTGGGAAAATACTAGAGGGCAGAAGGAGAAACACAACAGTTCACGAGACGGAAAGCTAACAACCACAACAGCATGAAGGCATGGAAGGAGAACCTCGACCCCACCGGCGAGTCTGGTGTAAGTTGCTGTTCCTTCGTCCCGCTTATATCCCTGGTTACGGTGACTGACACCGTGAATAGATCCGCTTCCTCGCCGACCCCTCGGGAGACTTCACCAAGGCTCTCGACCTCACCTTCGACAGCAAGGCCATCTTTGGCAACGACCGTTCCAAGCGCTACGCCATCATTGTTGAGGACGGCAAGGTCACCAAGATTGCCGTCGAACCGGATAACACTGGTACCGCTGTTTCGTTGGCTGATAAGGTTCTGGCTTAGACGAAGAGGAATGTCTATACCTGTCGGTAATGGAAGAGGATGGAGTTCAAAAGTTCCATATATATATAAACAATATGAGTAATGAACTGCGTTGGAGCGCACTGCTGTATAGCAAACATTACAGAAGGAATCGCCAGATCCGTTTCTCACAACTCCCGTGATCGTCAACAGCCCCAATGCATAACAAGAAAAATTTTGATGCCATCCAAAACCTAATTCGACAGTATATACAGCCCCCAATCCCGTCATATCCCCTACATTTCTGGTCGTACAATCTTGACTTTCATAACTCCCATTTTAAAGCATGGGCTTCAGATCATCGGCAACAACGAAGGGAGCATCAGTCTTGGCCTTGATCTCGTCAACAGTGACACCATCAGCGATCTCAATAAGAGTAAGACCCTTGGCAAAGTCGACATCGAAGACGCACTATCATCATCTGTTAGCTTTTTGTCCCCCCCCCAAAAAAGAGTCTCATCCCGGATGCAAGTAACTCACCAACTCAGTAATGATCCTCGACACACAACGAGGGCCCGTCAAGGGGAACGCGCACTGCTTGACAATCTTGGCGTTGCCCTTCTTATCCGTATGCTCCATCGTCACCACAACCTTGGTCTTCTCCGGGTTGCTCACCAAGTCCATGGCACCTCCAAAGCCCTTGACCTTGCCCGGCAACATCCAGTTGGCCAAGTCACCGTTAGCGGACACCTGCATGGCGCCCAAAATGGTCAAGTTGATGCGGCCGGCACGGATCATGCCAAACGACTCCTCAGACCCAAACACCGCCGCTCCCGGGGCGAGAGTAACGGTCTCCTTACCGGCGTTGATGAGATCCGCGTCCTCCTCGCCCTTCTTGGGGTAGGGACCAAGTCCCAAGATACCGTTCTCGGATTGCAGAAGAACCTCAACGCCCTCCTCGACAAAGCTGGGCGCCAGCATGGGCATGCCAATGCCCAAGTTGGCGTACATGCCGTTCTTGAACTCCTTGGCCGCGCGGCGCACGATCCTCTCGCGCTTGTTCGCCGTCTCGCCGGATCCCAGGGCCTTCTTGGCCTCGGGGTCGTTCGGGTCCTTGGCAAACGTGCGCTTCTCAATCCCCTTTTCAGCGGTGCTCTGGATCACTCGGGAGACATAGATGCCAGGCAGGTGCACGGCCTCGGCCGGGATCTCGCCGGGCTCGACAATGTGCTCGGCCTCCACGATGGTCACCTTGGCGTTGCGGCCCATGGCGCCGTTGAAGTTGTGCGCGGCCAGGCGGAACTGGCAGTTTCCGAGGCGGTCGGCCTTGTAGGCCTTGACGAAGGCGTAGTCGCCGGCGATGGCGTGCTCAAGCAAGTAGGACTTGCCGTTGAAGACCTTGACGTCCTTGGGGTACGAGAGAATATCGGGGGTGCCGTCGGGCTTGTTCTTCAGGGGAAGCTCGCCCGTCTGCACGACGGTTCCAAAGGCGGCGGGGGTGTAGAAGGCCGGGATTCCCTTTCCGCCAGAGGCGCAGCGCTCGGCCAAGGTTCCCTGGGGTGTCAGTTCCAGCTCGACTTCGCCTGTGAGGTACATGCTCTCGAAGGTCTTGTTCTCGCCGATGTAGGAGGCGATCATCTTCTTGATCTGCTTGGTCTTGAGCAGCTTGCCCAGGCCCGAGGTGTCGGTGCCGGCGTTGTTGGAGACGGCGGTCAGGCCGGTGATTTCGGGCTTCTGGACCACTTCGTCGATCAAAGTGTCGGGAACGCCGCAGAGACCGAAGCCGCCGCAGAGCAAGGTGCTGTTGGGCTTCATGTCGGCCAGGGCGGCGGATGCGGAGGGGTAGATCTTGTTAATCTCGGGGCGGCGGAGGGTGGTGGAGAAGCACCGGGCTAGGAGGGCAGTGTGCTACATTTTGGAGGGGTTTGTTAGTTGACCATGTTCTCTCTTTCTTTTTTTCTTTTTTTCCCCCGGTGGTGATATCTTTTGGTATTGGGAAGGGGAAAGGGGAGAGGAGGATTTGGTGTTTGGGTGGTGATAATGACAGTAGTGGTGTGTTGACATTGCCGCCGAACCGAACCAGGGATCCCCATCCTTCGCAGCCTTTCGCCCTTCCGCCGCTCCCCTCGCCAGGAATGATAAGCCTGAGGTCTGTAGGCAACTTACGTTGTTGCCATACTTGGCATACGCCCTCAACGTCCGAAGAGCTGTAGACATTTTGGCTGTTGTGACTTTTTCCGTTCTTTTCCTCCAAAAAAAGGGTATCTTTTCGTCCTTCGGAAAGAAATGCGACTGAAGCTTGTCTTTTATAAAGTAGCTTCTTTGGAAGTCGGGGGCGGGCCTCGGTGGATCGGAAACGAGACTAGTCTTCTGAACCTGGTCCTAGTCCTAGTCCCTAGTCGCTAATCGTCAATCGTCGGGGGCCGGTTCGTTCGTCCCTTAGTCGGTGTCCAGTGGTGAATTGGCGAGCGAGGGGTCGCGTTACTTAACAAATAGCAACGGGGGTTAGAAGCGGCAGATGAGTTTCTGTCTATGTAAGTAGAGGTACGTAGCCCCGGAACTGTTGTGTTGTTGGAATTGGCCCGTTGATTTCCGTTCGTCAAACCACCAAGGAGAAAGAAGAGGACTTGGGAGAAGAGGAGAGGAAACCAGAATCAGGAGAGAGGAAAGACCAGAAGCAGATGCGGCAGCGGGAGATATGTAATAATGTATCTGCCCATGCCGTGATGAGACTACCTACCTCCCGTCAAGGTACAGTAGGTAGGTGCCTATGTACCTCTACGCACCCGACGAGCACCTTGCTGGTTCCCGTCCATGACTGGAATAAAACGGGGCCGAGCTAAGTTGCCGTACTCCAGCGTGTTATCCATCTCCCGCCCGGTTACCGCTTCGGGACCCTCCATCGGCAGAGACTTTGTCCACTCGCTCGGCATTAAGCGGGCGCGGCGGGCATGGCGGGGAAATGTGTTTACGCGGTGCTTCCGGTTGGTGCCAGGTGGGCGGGCGGATCTGGGGCAATGGGACATGGATCCGGGGGTTACATGCACGTCCCTGGTGGCGGCTGGGCGTTTTAGTGGAGGGTGCTGTCGTGGCTTAACTGCTTGGGGATGAGGTTTTCCAGCATTTTTGAGGGAGGAGGTGTGTCTTAAAACAACTTGAGAATTGACAGTTTCAAGACGTTTTGAATCTTGAAGAAAAAGAGCGATGCAAGCTTGCGACATATGTATGACTATCTGGGCTGTTACCTCATCCCGCACTAGAACCCACCTGGAAACCACCGCAACCATCATCCCACAACGTCCGACATCTCGTGGCTCTTCTGTCATCAGTCATCACCACAACTTCACCCACACTACAATTCATGCCGATCTACCAGTTGTTTTCGTTCAATCTTTATTAAAGTCTATAATACTATCTGTCCCCGCTGGGCGACACCTCTCTCTCATCATCTTCCACCGCTCATACTCAAACCCAGTGCAACATCCATCGTCTATAACAGAGGATATATGAAATGAATAGCTATGCTAATAGTCGCGTATGTATCTACCCACCCTCCCAGCGCCCATTGTTGACCGACAATTCCACAGAGAAGATTAAACTACCGTACGCTTAAAAAAACAGATAATGTATGATTGCATGTCCCGACCCAGTCCATCCATCCATCTATCCATCCATGCTCGCTGTGGTGTTGTTCTCATCCTCATGTTCCACAAGTAGGCAAATAACACCGTTTCACCCTTTGCGCTACAATCAAACCAAACCCAAATCTCAAAAAAGCATTTCCTTGAGGTTATGCGCCCGTCGATCGACTCCTGCACATGTATGCCTGTGCAATGCCTATCAAAACCGCAAGAAACACCCGCTACACCATTGCATCTCCCAATATGACATGCGTGGGCTCAACAAGTGTGAATCCATCACGACGGGTTTGGCGGTTGTTGAGGTACTGGCCGCCTCTGCTATGGCTTAAAACGCTCAATGAGAACGTTTAGTACCTTTCGCCCGAGGGTATCCACCATTCGCAACTGCGCTGCACGCACCTGAGACACCCCTTTCGTTTGTGCCCGTCTCCATAGCACGACCCGGCAAAATGCGAGTGTAATCTCTGTGTCTAGATCTATGAGTAATTGCTTTGCCGCACGCCAATCTTCCCAGGTACGCAACCGGAGGTTGGCTTTCTAGTCGACTCCGAATGTGGAATTGGGGATGCGCCAAAGATAGCCGACGAGTATGGCTCGCATTCCCCAGTAGCCCATTGTCATACATCGACTTACGCCATAAATAGTCTTCATCACGCGGATGACGATTATCGCCTGCCTTGGTCCGAGACGTCGGCCAAATCCACCCCGGAGCATGAGCGCCAACTCACGGGTTGCGACTTCCAACAAGTGTCGCACGTCATGGGCACGCCTCGCGAAGTAGTCGTCCTAGCGACGGCTACTAGTGCCGGGAGCGCTCGTAGGATTTACGAGAGGTGCACCGCTGACCAGATCGACGTTAAAGGTCCATTTACCTAGTTGCTAGGTTAGTCCTGACAAGTATAATAGAACCCACAAGGACAGACAAACTTACCTTTTGCAAGGTTCTCAGCAGTGTCCTCGAGGAGGATGACGCGTCGCTTGTTGCAGTACGACGTCTTGTCCATGATATCCACCTTGAGACCGGGCTGGGCAAGGTCCTGGACCGGCTTCTCAAACATCTCCGACAGGTTCTCCACAGCCATCTCCAAGTCTTTTTGATTGCTCTCGAAAATCTCGGTGAGGTTGTTGCGTGCCAGGTAGAAAGCAAAGGCGTAGGTCCACATGAGCGTTTGTCGGCACGTCTGCAACGCCTGCGATGCAGATTGTAGGTACTGGACCTCGATCCAGGACATACCGGACTGCTTTTGTAGCTCCACCATCTTCTTCTCAGTCTTCATGTAAAGGTCCTTATCCAGACGGGCTGACTGTTCGTGATTGTGGTAGCGGTTGTAGTAGTGGAGGTAGCGCTCCAGAGAGACTCGGGACTTAGCCTGAGCGTCGCGGGCTTCGGCGCCGCTCTTTTCCTCGAAGCGGTTGCAGTTGTACCAGCTCGTGCCGTGTTCGGACCAAAGCCCCATACACATCCAGCAGAACTCGTACTTGCACTTGCGGCATGTCATGTGGTTGCAGCCACCATTCTTCTCAATCGTGCTGTTGCACTTTGGGCATTCCTTGGTATTGGCGGATATCCAATTTGCCGTTTCCGAGTCGTCAGCGCATTTCTTGAGCCACCTCTTCACGAGCTCGCAAGGAGCGGGCTGGTGATCGGTGTAAATGCAGCCAAAGCAGAAGCGGTGACCGCACAGACATGAGACCGTGGGCACGACCTTGGTGAGGTCCTTCTTTTTGACCCCACACTCGACGGCGTTTGCACAGTCAGGCGAGGGGCACCATTTGAGACTTTCCTTGTCCTCAACGTATGTACGCATGAGCAGCTCGTGATATCGTTCCGTCAGTTCGGGGGTGACTAGGAGGTCGAGCGAGCGGGCATCGATAATGAGGTTGCAGCCATCGGCAGGACATTGGATGCGGGCAGCCTCGCCCTCTTCGCGGATCTTCTGTGAGAGGTACTGGCGGTAGCAGTCAACACAAAAACGATGCCCGCACTTGATGGCGAAGGACTCGAGGCCATCTCCGTCTTCGCAGCAAATATCGCACATGAAGCCAGGGATGACTTGTAGCCGGGGCTTGTCGGCGGCGGTCTGTGCGAGGCCGGCAGCATCAAGAACCTGCCGGGGTTTGTCCATATAGTCTTCGATCAGACGTTCCCGGTTCCACCGAAAATGCCGTAGCAGAATGGCCGCTTCTTCTTTGGAGATGTCGAGAATCATGTTGACCTCGTCGACTAGGTCATCTTGCTGTTTTTGTATGTCTTCGGGGCGGTACACCTTGAACTCGATATCGAGGTAGTTGCGCTTCATGGTTTGCTGAGAGTCCTTGTTTCCGGAGTCCAAATCGGGCTCGTCGTCAAAGTCAAAGTCTGGTGGGCTCGGGGGTCAGTATGAGGTAGCATGTCTGGATGCGGCAAGTAGGATAGGTAGTCTCACCCTCGGGATTGGAAACGTCGTTATCGCTGTCGTCCTCCTGTACCATGTCATCCTCGGAGGAGAGGTTGGACATGAAATCGTCGTCGGAGTCCATAGCGTCCGCGGCTGGGTCAGCGTCGCTGTGGCTGTCGTTGCCGTTGTGGGAGGTGGTGGTGGTGAGGGGAGTCGGAGGAGCCGCTTCGGGGCCTTCCAGTTGGTGTTTGCCGGCTGAGGTGAGCTGGGGTCTCTTGTTGGGGAGAGTGTCGTCCGGGGTTGGGGACGTCGTCGCCTCAGCGGCTTTCCGCTTCCTGGTTTGGGGAGGTATGGTGCCGGCTTTTTAAAAGTCGAGTAAAGATCTTCGACTCGCCACCCGGATGCCGTGGTGGATGAGCGAGGGCTGGAATGGTGGAAGGGCGTCGACGGTTGAATGACTCAGCAGAGGGAGCGAAAGCCAGGAGTGACGTCGAGTGTCAAGACGGTTGGGGTCGGTGCCGAGTAGCGCGGGGTAGTAGTAGTATTGGTGTCGGTCACGGAAGATGATGCCGGACAGATGTTTGTAGAGATACGGGGTTGGTGTGAAGGAGTCGAGATGGGATGATTGTTTTGGGTGGGTTTATTGTTTTGGGTCAAGATGGGATTCTGGGCGGAAACTCCCTATAAAAAGCGGGCAGAGGTGCATACATACAGGGTGTTAGAGTACCTGCCGTACCTTTCGTACCGGCTAGATGTTAGAGGCTAAGTGGCTAGAGGCAGGTACCGTGCAATCGGGCACCTGCACAAACGAATGCAGTCTTATGTGTAGAGGTACTAGCAGTAGGTACCTTGGGGTAGTCAAGGCAGCAACTGAAGGTCTAGAAAAGAGAAGATGTGAGGTGTGAAAAAAATGTGAGGTAAGGAATTTGGTGAATAGACAGTCCAAGTCGAGTTCACTTGATGGACTGGACAACTCCCTCTTGTGACATTGACGGTGACGGCAACAGCGGGTCAAAGATCTGATGGCCTGTGCACCGCAATTGATGACCTGACTGAACCCTTCCCGAAGCTAGCAGATTGACAAAGGTGGGTCATGTACAGAATAGTCAATATGTACACGAAGCGCTGTGCAGTACATGAAGTACTATTCTGTCCAGATTATGATTTCAAATGGCGTCCTTGTTCATCATGGCCTGCATGGCCCCGTTGGAAATCCCCGGCCATCGAAAGTGGATTCTGGGGAACATGGAAAGGGACCATACCATTGCATCAAATATGGGGGATATTGCAAGATTATGGAGCTGGTTTCGTCAACGATGAATTACTATGGAGTAGTTCCGGGCAGCTATCGGTAGACTGTAGCTTGGGGGAAGTCGGAGACCCGACGGTCAGACATAATCCAGTATCTGGCCAATATTCCAGCTCAACTGACGGATGGCAAAGCATGATATGCATGTTGTACAATAATAGGTGGACATATATGCACCCTGATCTTGCGTTGTAAAGACCCTAGATTGACGGAGGTCAGTACCAGGTGGTCGAGCAGGTCACAAGTAGACAGTCCCGATAAATTGGGGTGATCATGGGATAAGATAAATCAATCTTTCGAGATATCCAGCTGTTTCGGTTTCTTTTCCGAATCACACCTTGAATGGGGTTGTGCATCGATCGAGTTGGAAGTGCAAGTGGTCAATGACAGAGCAAGTCACAAAGGTATACGAGGGTTAGGGTTATACCATACCCCATGTTGGAAGTCGCTGTGGCTTCCTTCCTGTTAGCGCCATGGCCCAGAGCTTCAGTTCTTTTCCCAAGACTTTTTCCAATTGGCAACTCTAGGTTGAATGCGCCATTGATCCTGCACCACATCAACAGCAACACTCGGCCCTGTCACCTTTTAAAGTCAACAGGCTACCAGGAAAGGGATTCAGACAACACCAATGGGCTCGGAACACGCAGAAGACGACCACCGGTCGCGTCGCCGTGACGACTACCCAGCCGCCCCCAGAGACAGCGCAAGCAGCAGCAGACACAACAAGCACGACTCGACAGAAGACTCCCAGAGACATCGAAAGCGCTCTCGGGACCGGTCCCGCCACAGGTCTCGGTCTCCTAGACGAGATCACCGAAGACGATCCAGATCACCCGACGCCAAAAAGCGCCGATCGCGTTCGCGCTCACCACGCGACAGAGAGAGAGACAGAGACAGGGAGAGGAAAAGGGAAAGGGACCGACGCGGACGGGGAAACGACGACAGTGACAGGCGACACGGCCGACGTGAAGACAGAGACCGCCGCAGGGACCCTTCATCAGAAAGACACTCTTCCCGGAAGAAAGAAACGCGACAACTAGATGACTCCAAGCCAGAAACCAACAATGCCGACAACAAGCGCAGCCTGATCAAGCGAAGCGGCCCCCTGCCCTCCCAAGGTGACACCTTCGCCGTCAGTACAGGTGAAGAAGCCGAGAAACCCAAGGAAAAGCCCAACTTTGGCAACACAGGCGTACTCGCCGCCCAGTCCAACACGGTTACGCAAGCCGACGGCACCACTGTCACACTCAAATACCACGAGCCACCCGAGGCCCGCAAGCCCGCCCCCCGCGACCAGTGGCGGCTGTACGTCTTCAAGGGCGACGAGGTCATTGACACCATCGAGCTGCACACGCGCAGCTGCTGGCTAGTTGGGAGGGACCTGGCCATTGCCGACTTGCCAGCCGAACACCCGAGCATCAGCAAGCAGCATGCCGTCATCCAGTTCCGCTATACGGAGAAGCGAAACGAGTACGGCGACAAGATGGGCCGGGTGAAGCCGTATTTGATTGACTTGGAGAGCGCGAATGGTACCAAGCTCAACGGCGACAAGGTCCCGGATAGTCGGTACCTGGAGTTGAGAGACAAGGACATGATCCAGTTTGGGTCCAGTACGAGGGAGTACGTGCTTATGCTCCCGCCCAAGGATTAAGAGACGGGCGAAACGGGTACTACTACTCGTGTTGTTGGGCCAAGGAGGACACATAAAGGGCGCAGCCATGGTATACCCGCAAAGCGGATGATGGACGGTGCCTGGGTATTCGCAAAAGACCAGGCAAATGATGTCACTCTTGAACGACCAAAGACCTCGGCTGGGTTTCTGCCAAGAACCAGCACGGATTTCCCTAGAGGCTATGGTAACCCCCACGGTTCAACAGTCTGACTTTTTTTTCTGGATTTTGGCATAGCACAGCAGAGCAAACAGCCCGGATGACTTGGTTAACCAAGGACAGAGATACCCGGTGACACGCTTATAATTAGAGTTCCATGGTGCAACCTGTCACCGGGCGTGGGATGGACTCACTCACCGCCGGCATCTTTTTTGGTGTTTCAAGACCCTTTTCGCCCTCGGTTTGCTGAATTAGTCTCGGGCCGACAAAGATGATGATGACTATCGCATCAGCGTTGGGGCCAAGCGGTCCGATGAATAAGACTTATCACAACGGAGCCTCAAGGCACGGCCGAGAAATCTCGATATTCGTCTATTCTTGACCCAAAACACCCTATACCTGTGAACCAAGCAACGGACCTCGGCCTGGCGAAATCCAACTTTGGCACCAAACAATAACGAGGACAAGGCAACACGATGGTGACTGACACGAGATTGTGGCAGGGCTCTCAGTGTCGGTCTGGCGGAGACTAATGCCCCAAATCCGTGAATCATGATGATCACCACGCCGAAGTAGATCATACCAGTCAATGTACGTCGTTCTGTCTTCTAGCCACCATTATCTCATCCCAAAAAGGGCTATCGGTCAAGGTGTAAAACAGACACCAACGTCAAGTCCTAGGTCTAGATGGCAAAACCTTGCCCTACGGACCTACGGCAGATCATGTTACAAGGAAAGATGTTGAGGCTCAGCGCGGAGATGGCAGTTCACCTTGCTTGCGAGTACAGCGTCAATGTGGCCAAGTATTGGACTCTCTCAGCCAGTGATACGCGGCGCCGCCGTCTTGGCCCTGGACATTCACCATGTCACTGGACGGTTTCCTAAGACATTGGCCGCCAAGGCTCCCTTGGTTGCCCCGCCTCCGTTACGCCTCGTGCCTTGTCCGAAAAGGGAAAGCATGATGCTGGACCCAAGTCTTTGGTCAGTAAATGCGGCCATGGGAGTTGTGAATAGTTGAAGCTTCAGATCAATCAGATCGGTTCAGTTGAGCTCCAGTTGGCCAAAAGGCATGCGCAAGCGCCGAGATGCAAAAAAGATGTTGCTGGGCATTCTGGATTCCTGTTGTGGTGACACATACCGAGATCCAGTCATCATCAAGAGACCTTGAAGAACGAACGGAAATATGCAGCCTTGAAGTACAGTGTATCTCACTGTACATGGCCTACGACTAGGTAGGTTGGTGGCAGGTGTACCTGACAGTAGCGAGCACACCACCACTCCTCGCTTCCCCCTTCCCGCCCCGCGATCCACGATACGTACCTCTCTACGGCACTTGCAAATGTCAACAAAAACACCACATAACATCACAGGTTCTTGGATGGCGTACAACATCGGCATTGATGCCAAGAAACATGCAACTTTTGACAGATTTCCCAAGCCCTGACTGTGCCGGAGAGGTACATGCTTCAAGTCTGTTGATGGAGGGGGGGGGGGGGGGGGGGGGGGGGCCCAGGGGGGCTCACCCCCCACCCACAATAGCACCCCACGGTCCCCCGAAACCCCGGGGGCCCCGGGCCGCCACACCCAACCCAGACACACCACCC
>MU839163.1:0-106053 GCA_030685235.1 Copromyces sp. CBS 386.78 | reverse complement strand
TCTTTCTTTTTTTTTTTTTTTTGTGAGAAAGGGTAAAAGGCCACGGGGAAGATGTGTTGGGAGGAAGGAAGGAATGGAGTGTTTTCGATGAGAAAAATGTGTTTGGAAACATGAACGAGGTGCTTGGGAAAAGGAAAGAGGTGTATCATGGAGCAGTAGAGGAACATGGAAGTGTTGAAAAGAGAAGCAGAGATATGATAGACAAGCGTTAAGTCTCAAAGAAAAGACAGCTTTCTAAAGTTGCTTTAGAAAGTAAGTAAGTCAAGTCATGAAACGAAGGCTAGTGCCTTCAGGTTCGTCCGCGAGAAAGTCACTTTCTTTCAATTGTCAACCAACACAACAGAATACTAACGCCAACATCCAAAAGGCCTCTCAGCCCTATCCCGCGACACCCCCGTCAAAACCTGCGATGCGTCCCATAGGAAGACGACGCTCAACAACACCCTCAAAGTACTTATCAAGTTCGCCCTCATCGAACGCACCACCGAGTCTGACGACACCATCACCCCGCTTACTCGTAGCCCCAGCGCCGCCAGCTCTCAAAAATCCCATCACAGTCGTGTACTCGACACTGCCGGGAATTACCACCGCTACGACTCATCCGACTCCCTCGACCTGTTGAGAATTCACTCCGTCATTCAGGCGTTCTTCATCGAGACGCTGGCGGAAGAAAAAACGGCAGTGAGCTGGATCGAGAGGGCGGCGGCGGTCTGGTGTAGGAGTTTTGATGAGGCACATAGGCGTATGCGTATTACTCAAGACCAAGCGGATAACAATAGTGGGGTTCCGGTTCCGGTTTCATCGCGCGTTGTGGGAGTCCCGGATGATTATAGGCGGTATGGCATCCATGGGCAGAAACTGCTACAGAATATTGAGAGGTTTGGAAACGAGAAGAGAGACCCCGAGAGGAAGCTGGAGAAGTGGAGGGCGATGGTGAGGCTGAGGGTCGAGGAGGCGGGCAGGGGCGTGGAGGAGCTGAGTCGGTTGGAGAGGTTGGGGAGGGTGACCGCTACTGGTGATGATGGGGATGGGGGGCAAAAGGGACAAGGAGGCTCGAGACAATGGGTTCAGCACGTGGAGGTGGTGAGTGTGTTTGACAGGAATAGTGGAAGTCAGGAGGACAGTAGCATGTCCGAGACGGATTCCACTGCTACGACTGCGCCGAGTCATCATGAGAGTCAAGAAGAAGGCCATGTTGGCCCGGGGAGTTGGGAGAGTGCGTTCGGAGGCGCCGAGCTGGATGAGGGGTTCACGCCAATGGAGTCACCAAGTAGCTACCATCATTCGACTTTGGGAAGTCGTCAGAGACCGTCGGGCTTGACTATGATGATATCTGGTCAGCCAGCTCCTGGTCCGTTCCCCTGGAGAGACATGGGAATGGAAGTTATCGCACCGTACCCAATGGAGGGAGTAATGCCCCCTACTCCGGGGCTAGACAGCAAGATCAGGGGCGTGTTGGATGATGAGAGAACTGTGGTCCCGCCGGCCACTGCTTCGACTTACTACGAACCTGCTGTCGACGAACAAGAACAACCTCTTGATGAACTCGATCAGGCAGCCATTACACCCATTGTTGAAACGCCCAGTGTCTACACAGCCCTAGACGGCTTGGAGATTCCCACGCCCGCTCTCGAAACCGGCCTCTTCGAAGAGTGGAACGCCGTCATTCCCAACCACCGCGTCATCAAGAAGCAGGAGGCCCGTCGGTACCGCGATCGTGCTGGCTCTTGGAGAGATGTTAGAACTGTCGGCGATCCAAGGGTGGGCGTCACGCTTGATGTGGCGGTGGGATCGTTGGCTGGGAAGCCCGCGACTGGTGCAGGTGCATCAGGTGTTGTGCCTGTGTGGCCACCGCATAGAGCGAGGAGGGTGACGGCTCAGACACAGAGTGAAGCGCAATTGGAGCTGAACAAAATTCGGCAGAAGGCGGCGGGTACGCAGGCTATTGCGCAAGCTCAGGCGCAAGCTCAGGCTCAGGCTCAGGCGGTTAATGAGGGAGTGTCTGGAGGGCTAGGTGATAGCCTGACGCTCCCCATGCCGCCTAGGAAGACGAGTGGTGGGGGACTGTCCGCCACGAGCGATCTTTCTCCTCCGACGCCATCATCAAGTGGATTGCTTTCTCCGAGTGGGTGGTTGAAGAGGTTGAGGGAGGGCTTTGGCTCGAGTGTGCAGACTGTACCGACGGCGACTGGTTCGACATCGCCGAGCATCCAACAGGGTCATCAACTTTCTCAGTCAGCACCGCAGGAGGATGAGCTCATGACCGTTCCCGGTCCCATATTCAGAGGAAGTCGAACGTCCAGGTCAAGTCCAGCAAACCATACCTCGTCGCCATTCCCGCCGCCTTCATTTGCAGCTACTGCGGATCTTGATGAACCTTTGGTGCGTCCGCCTAGAGCCGTCCATGGATTCTCCGAGCCGCCTAGTCAAGTTGGCTGGGGCCAAGACACGGATTACCTCTCGTCCTCCCAGCCTTTTGGTTCTTTGCCACAATGGGATCGTTTTCCAACATCTACCACTCTTGGACAGGGGCTTAATAGACAGTCGAATGCACCACCGCTACTTCATCCTATCACCGGAGTTCCGTATCCCACGGTTGCGGCTCGTCCAGGTCCGGCGCCGCTGATGGTTCCCGGAACGGGTCCGAGTCAAGTGCCGACAGGATATACTTCCCAACCCATGTCAAGGGACCCGTCACATCAGTCATCTGCATCGGGGATGGGGCAATCATCTGGAGCAAGCAACCGCAGTCCGAGTCCGTTGTCGTTGTCCGTGCAGAGTCTTGAAGGGTTCTCGTCGTCTTCGCCGATGATAACGGGGGTATCGAAGCCTAGGCCGATTGTTAACGCTGGGAAAGTGGCTGCTGGCAGTTCCTCAATGGGACTAAGCAACAACAGCAGTCCCGCTGTTCCCGGCACCAACGTGACTCTCGGTAACAGGACTTCGTCCATGCAGCTGCAAATGCCCTTGATGCCAATTAGCATCAACGCTCCCGAGTCAGGCGCCGGTCGACTACCCCAAAAGATGGCACAGCCACAGCAGCAACACCGACCGGCATCGTATACAGAAACGGAACCTTCCCCTAGAGTGGAGTGTGTGTTCCCGGATGTTGATACGAGTTATTCGCGGTGGGAGCAAAACCAGATGCATGCCCCTGGACATCGTCAACAAAGTGCTTCCAGCTCTTCCTACCAATCTCCCACTGCCGGTGGCCATGCCCATAAAAAGCTGACAACCTCCATCGGTCCCGGGGCTGGTACGGCCACCACCGGCATAGCATCTTCTTCTTCAGCCCCTCATCCACAAGCTGCGCCCGCTATCCTCTGGCGGAATCTAGGCAGGGGACTCACGAGACGGAGGACCAAGGAACGAATCCGGAATGTGCTTGGGGCCAATAATGGCCGATCTGATTCGCACTCTGTGAGCTCGTCGCCGTCTGCCTTCCCGACTGGATCAAGACGGGGAAGTGGACAGAATTCTGCATCAGGGCAACAACATCCGCTGGCGAGTTCAGTGACGTCGACCGCTACTGCGGCAAGCTCTGCAGCACCAGGCCAGGGACATGTTCACAGGGGAAGTCCAGATTTGTTGACGGCGTCTATATCGAACATGGGCGGACAGTTTGGTGGTAGTTCGGTGGCTGCTGTTTCTGCTATGTCTTCTGCGCCAGCGCAGCAACGGCCTAGCACTGGCTCGCTTTCCGCGGTAACTAGCTCACCCGTTACTCCAGCGCCTGGAACAATGTCCTCGTTACAACAAAGTCAAGAACAGCGCAGATCCTCATCCCCTACAGCTATTGGAACAGGAATAGGAGCCGGAGCTGGCATTCTGCTTAGTGATGGTACTATCTTTCCGTTTCCTAGCAGCAGCAGTGGCGTGGTATCACCATTGACTCCTATGAGCAAAGTTGGCCCTGGATCCCATGTTGTTGGACCTGCAGGAACAGGGCGACAACTTCAGGAAAGGGATGTCGAGTATGAACCGGATATGGGCATCTTCCATGGCATGGAAGAGGACTTTAACAATGATCTCCATGGATTCCCGCCGCCTGGATCACCGGTTGCGAGTGGTTTGGCTTGGGAACATGGTGTGCAGCAGTCAAGTCGGAGACTTGGCGGAACAGAAATGATGCCACCCACGCCGCCTCCAACGATGGGTACGGAGTTGGGAATTGCCAGAAGGAAGAGGATTGTTCATGACGGGCTCTCTTCAGTTTTCTCTCCTGGCGGGCCGAACACCCCTCCTTTGCACGCCTCGCTGCTCCCTACGCTGCCTTCTGGGTCGCCGTTGGGTCCGTTTTCGGTGCCTCAAAGTCCCGCCGTTGCGAATCCCAATGTTGGTAGTCCTAGTCCAATTACCATGAGCACGAGCGTCGTCAGGGGTTCCGGGACCAGAAGAGCACGAGCTAGAAGCGGCAGCAGTCCTGGACCTTGGAGGCCTTCGTCGATGGCGTCGATGTCTAGGGGAAGTTTGCATAGGCCTTGGGGTCATGCGCATGGATCTTCTGAATCAGCTTCGGTGTCTAGGTCGGTGAGTCCTAGACTGGCTCAACTAGGGAAGGAGAGAGAGAGGGGCGGTGGTGGTGGTGGGGAGGCGGATTTGGGTAATGGGACTGGTAGTGGGACGGGATTGGGGATTTTGCCGCCGTGACGATGGAGATAAGTGGTATGTTTTGTTGTTTCCTTCACACTTATGGGGTTTCGGGGCGTTAGTCTTGTTGCTATCTTAATGCTGTTCCCGTGGTTTGTTTGTTGTTCGTTTGGAAGGGATTTAATGTTCGTTATGAATATGGTGTTGAGTGCTGGCATAAATGGAGGATACATGAACAGATCACGGCTTGGAGTGGGTACAATGGCTGGAACATTGCCTCGAGCTATGGGCGTTGTGCGTTTCATACTTCAGTGTGATTATTTTCTCAGCTGGTGGCGGATATCATTGTATCATCGGAGGACTATTTCATGGTCGATTATTTGCATTTCAAGTTCGTCACGGCGTGGTCAGTAGGCACAGTCTGACTTCTTTCATCATAGCATTTGGCGGCGCCAAAATAGGTAGTCATCAATCTTAAGTTACCTTTGCTTCTAGCCCTGTTCTACAACAGCGTGCGTATCTCCAGGTGCAAGTGCATCCATCTTCCTCTATCATCAGTGTATGAGAGGTCTCCTGTTCACGTCCCCTCCAATGCGCAAAGCGATCAAACTCACATAGACTCTGGTGACTCTAGATCTCCACCGCCAAACGCGAGTCCAACCAATTCCAAGCCGCAGCACCGCTCAACAACTCGATTTCCTCGGTCCATCTGTCCAGGGAACCTTTGGTCTCGGCCTCCACCTCCGCCTTCGCCTCCTGCTTCACCTTGACCTGGTCCTTGTGCTCATCACCATTCTCATCCTCTCGCTTAAGCTGTAAAACCCTCCTGTATCGCTTTTCCTCGGAGTCCCCCTCCTCCTTCTTAACGGACCCCTCTCTTTCTCCACCCATACCCCTAGCCTCACCTCCTCCAGTTCCATCGCCGTCATCGCCGCTATCGTTCTCGCCCTTGACATGAACCCAACCCTCCCCCTCCCCATCGCCTTCAACCTTCAAGTTCGTCGACTCCCTCTCGAGCAGAAGCCTCACTTCCTCCTCCCGCCTAGCAAGGTCCTTCCCTTCCTTCTCAAGTTCTTCCGCCTCCTTCTCCAACTCCTTCAGGCGGCGGAGATAAGCGCTCTTGGCTTCTAACTTGGCAATCTTTTTGCGCAATTGGTCGTTGTTGGCTTTTTGCTTGGCGATGCGGGAGCGGAGGGTGCGTTCGATGTTGTTGTGCTTGGAAGAGGGGCGGTAAGCACCGGTACCAGCACCTGAGGCCTGGGACGGAGTGTCGGGCTCGGGGTGAGTAGTATGCAGATGGTTAGAGGGCATGGAAGTTGAGGGGCGCACGAGGGAATGAGAGTGGGTGGTGCCGGGGTCGGTTTTGATGAAGGTTCCTGGTTGAGAGGGCACGATGTTAGCTAGGTGGGTTTGACGATGAGGTGACGTGAGGTGAGGTGAGAGGTGATGGTAGAGGGAAATTGGAGTGGAATGGACCGGGTTGGTCTGGCGGACCTGGCAAGCGGGTAGAGGTACTTACCGCTGGGGAGGCGAAAGCTGGGGAAGGTCCAGCGCTGCATTATCGATGTGTTTTGCGAGGATTTTGGGAAGTTGGAAGTATGTTGTTGATAAAGATAGCGATACTCGAGGATACGGATATCGGTGGCGATCTGGACTCAGCTGGCGAGGGTCTTGCGCGTTTTGGCGGAGAAGTTGGCAAGTGTCTGAGGGATAGTTGAGATTGATGCAATCGTCGTGGGCGCGAAGCCTTCGTATACGGTCCTTTCCGGCGTAGCCTCGCTTTGAAAGCAATGGAGATGGATGGATGGCGATACTGGCGCGGCGTTCATGAATATGATGGTGGTAATGGGGATAATAAGGTATGAACGCCGCGATGATGGAGGCGAAATCGTGCATGTATGGGCAGAAGTTGCGAAAGGGACTAGATCTCTCCAGCCAGCGGCCCAGCAAAGAGGTGGTGGGTGAATATGAGAGTTCGAGTCCTCGTTGGGAAATGGGATGAAGGTAAACCGTGATCTTGCAAACGAGCTGCAGTGGATGATTTTACTAACGAGTGGCTTATTGAGGGGACAGTTACACTCAGAGACGAAACTCCTGAGGCGGATGAGGACGGCATACGATGAGATGAGTGTGATGCTTCAGGTACAGTTTCCAATCAGTGGGTGTAGCTTGATTTCCATTTCATTTGATTTCTGTTAGCTATGATGGGCCGGAATACGATCCTGTCGTTGAACATTTTAGCTACTCATCGTCTCGCCAGCTGTTTTCCTATCTAGCAGCAAGAATAGTAAGAGCAAGGAAGCATGCACCTAGTGATGGATGGAGTGTGAGTCCAGAACTCTGCCCTCATCTTCGTCTTCATGCCCGGATCCTCCCAAGTCCCAACCCATGTCTCACCCCCCTCTCATGTGACCAATTTGAACCCAGCCCTCACTCATCACACATCACTTAATACCACGCATCACTCAACCTCTGAAGGTCAATCAGAGTAATGCCTAGATTACCAGCGTATTCCTCAAACATCCTAGCCCATATCATCGTACCCGCGCGGAATTCATCCGCAAGCTTCATCACCTCGTCCTCATCCATGCGATTCTCCTCCTTGAGGCCCCTCAGCTCATCCTCCAGATCTTGCAAGCCGGCCATATGAGCTTGATACCTGTTGAACGCCGCCTTCTGCTTCTCCAGCAAGCGCTTCTTTTCTTTCTCTTCTCTGATACGATCTTTCAGCTCTTTCTCGACTTGCTCGCGGCCGATGGTCATGAGGTTCTCCAGCTCTGTCTCGGTATTGCGAGGGAGGCTTGGAGCGGGGATGGCACTTGGCTGGAGGGCGCTTGCCTTGACGGCGCTGGGTTTGAGGGCAGGAGGTGCAGGGACAATTCGGGCAGCTACGGTTCGAGTAAAGATATCTTTGATGGGCTGCCAGGGCTGGAAGGCAGGAGGCGCAGGAACAGCCGGGACATCTGCGACTCGCGTAGAGATACTTTGCTTGGACCGTGGCTCAGATTCCATTGGTTCCTCTGATTTCTCATCCCTGAGGGCAATTCCGGCTTTCTTCGCGTAGGCGCGGGTGGTAGGCCGTGTAGTCGTGGTTTTGGCGGCTGGTTTCGCAACTTGAGCTCGAGCGATTGGCTTGGTGACGCCAGCTGGTTTGGGTGCCAAAACACTGGCTAGAGGTACGGCTGGCAGAAGAACACTTGTCAGTCTATCGGGTCATGGCGGTATTGAAGTCGAAAAGGTAAATGAGCTTGCTTACAAGGTACAAGAGGCTTGACCTTTCTCAGGGAGGTGAACCGTCGAGGAGAGGGAGCCATTGTGAGATAGCGAACGTTCGTGACCGTGGTGAAAATGAAGTGAGTGGACTTGAAAGGGTGTCTCGAAAGCTTTGGTGTATTGATTGAAGCCAAACAATTTAGTCGAGATGGTGTTCGTTTGTTGAATGTGAACTGCAGAAAGATTCTCAGTGATGAACCACAGTTGCATTAGGTAGGTATAAGATGGGTGATGAAAGGGAGAAGTCTGTGCCTCTAAGCAGAGGCAAGGCGTTATATAGATCCCTTGGCAGTAGGAGACTCCTATTGAGATAGAAATGCGCAGCTGGTCGTGAACAATAGGCTAGGACCGATTGAGACGAAGTCGGTCAGAACATGATGGGACGGAAGGACAGGCAAACAAGGTGTCTCTGGCACGGTCCCTGTTTCTTTTAAACTCAGATGGTAATTGTCAGGCTGCAACTGTTTCTATCTGGGTGAATAACATCTTCAAATGTTCTATGCTGCGGAGTCCTGTCCCTGGGTGGTTTCCATGAACCGAGTTGTAGTTCCTTTCCGTTCAACAGATCTCAAGAATTCCATGTATAAGGTACCTATCTGAATATATCTTCGTGCGCGTATTGCTATCACCGTCCCCCTCCGCCGTGACTCAAACCTCGTCGTCGCGCTACAAGACATCCTCCATCCAACCCAGCAAGTGTTGCTCCTCCACCAAGCGGTCAATATGGTCATCCTGACCGTCGTTATCCAAATGCATCACCTCAGTCTCAACTCTTTTCTTTTTTTTCTTCTTTCCCGCCTCCTCATTTTCCTCCACTCCGACTTCCCCCTTCTGTCCCTCCCCCGACGTATCATCCGAGCCATATCCCTCGACCTCCCTCTCCCAACCCTCCCACTTTGCCACCAACCCCTCACAGTCATCTTCCAAATCCTTCATTTTCTTCTCCAACGCCAAGCCTTCCTCTTCATGCTCAATCAAACGCAGCGTTCGCCATAAAACAGTACCCTATCAAACAGATCAAATCGTCGTCTGGCTAACCAATTCAAATCGGGCACCAGAGAGCCAGATCTAAATCAATCGTCACGCCGTCTCGTTTTGACTGTTTTGTTACGTTAAGTAGGTAGGTTGTTACTTATTAACATGCGGATAGCCTATTTTTGGTGCAGAAATCGGGCATTTAGATATAGACGGCTACCTAATACCTACTTATAAAAACGTGCATTCGGGCCTCGGATCGGTAAAATAACGACTTTCGAATGTTGGAGATGGATTTAGTACAATATTACGCCGGCGGCGGTCCGGGAAAATATTTGTCCGGTTTTGATCAATTCGTCAAACCAAATCAATTCAGAAAGTAAACAAACCAATCCGACGATATTCTAGGCAAAACAAACCAGTTCGGACCTCGTTTTGAATTGAATTGTTTTGTGGCGAACGCTGATCAAACGGACCTGAATCTCCCGCATACTGATGGTATACTTCTTGCACCTCTCCAACTCCTTGATGCGTCCAGCCATAAACATGTTTTTCTTCTTGCGGACGGCGAGCCGTCTTTGCAAGTTCTTCTTGATGCGGTTCAGAGTGGGATGGACAATGTCGGAAGTGTCGCTGTTGCGTTTGGCTTCCTCACTGCGAGCGGGTTCCTTGCGGGCAGAAGAAGTAGGCGCTGAAGCGGAACTGGCTCGATTGGTTGTGCGAGGCCGGGACATGGCAAGGACTTGATGGATGGATTGAGTTCACGTGTCTGTCTAGATTGTGTCAGATAAGGTAGCTTTGATTGGAAAAGATGGTACAGTAAATGCCATTGCGGGGACAATTGAACTATCTATACCTGGAACAGCAAGCTGGCGCTCGGTTGCGTTTCGTAAAAATTTGGGTACTTGCGAGATGGACCACGTCAAAAGCCCGAAGCCCGCGGTACTTCTTGGGGTAAATGGCTGTTTGAGCTGTAGGAGGGAGGATGAGGATGGGGAGGGGAGGTGGGGAGGACAGCATTTTATACTAAAAGCCTCCAAGGTCCAGAGCAGAGCGTGAACCTGGCAGAACTGGCATGTGAATGAACCTTCACGGCACTGGGTTAGATGAGGTGGTGACAGCCGTCCCATCGTTGAGGAGAAAAACGCAAATTGCAAACAACGGGACTTGTGAGATGAAATATGGGAGTCGATGCTTAAAAGCTTTAAGATCAAGATTCAAACTCTCAGTGAGGTGGGAATGCTAGACCTGAAGCAAACTCAAAGAAATGATACGTTCCTGCGACCCATCCCAATGTTGCGAGCAAGCAGTACGTACCTCAATGTACTACATAGGTTCTCATGTTTCTCCTTGTCATTTATAAACTCCCGCTCTATCACCTCAGCCTCATATGCCTGGAGATTCAACAGCCAAATCCGCAGAAAGGCCTGCCAGTTCAGTAGTCATCCTCCTCATCGGCGCAGTTGCATTCCGAGTCCGCTTCCTCATCCGAGTCCTTCTCAGAGTTCTCCGAGCCCTTTTTCTCATCTTCCTCGCTTTCGCCTTCATCCTCCACTACCTCCGAGTCTTCCCCATTGGATTCCTCCTCATATTCCTCTTCATCCTCGTCCTCGTCTTGCTCCTCCTCATTCTCCTCCCCACCCTTCAGGGGACCCTCCAAGCCATACCGCGCAACGGCACTTTCATGATTCTGGATAGCCATCTTCAACCACTTCCCAAAGCTCTCAGCAACCGTGACCTTACTTTCAATCTCCTGCAAACTGGTCAGGAATGAGTCGCATTGCTTGAGCTGCTCAAGCCTCGCAGAGAGGGCGCTGTTCTTGCGTTCTTGCTCGTCAAGGCGAGACTGGAAGCGAGATTTGATGATTTCGTGGTTCTTCTTGATCTTCTTGAGGTAGTTGTTCTTGAGTCTCTCGACGCGGCTGCGGTGCCTGGCCCTGATGTCAGAGGTAATGCTTTCGTTGCAACTAGCGATAGGAGGGGTTGTGGTGGGCGCGGGCGCGTGAGTGACGCCAGTGCTCTGCTGGAAAGGATTGCCGCCTGGAACTTGTTAGAATGCTAGGCCTACTCGACAAATACGAGTGCCTGATGATGGACGGGACGGGTAACTTACCAGGGGCCTGAAGTCGATAGCCGACCGACTGGTGCAGCTCAGGAAGCTTCCACTGCTCCATGATGATCGGGCGTCGTATGCGTATGCGTATTCGTAAGCGTATAATCTGAGACGAGGGTGATAATGATGAGTGATGAGAAGGGCGTTTTGTTGCGAAAGAAGATTCCCCTGGCGTTATGTGCAATAGTGTCTGCTGCGAGGTCTTCCAGATGTGTGCAGGTTGTCGTCAAGCAAGTGAGACCTGCGATACCCTCCAAAAAGCGAGGGGATTGGATTCTGATTGTTGTGCGAATGGAGAGGAGAGAAAGGTGGAGAAGAAGTGGGAGAGGGGGGGAATTTTGTACCCAAGGAGGAGGATGGTGGACTCGTGGAGGCTTGCAGGTCAGACAGTCAAGATAAGATCCGTCTTCGAGATGAAATGATGAATAGTTTACATCCATCCCATTATTGTCAACTAACAAAAAGACCAGTTGTTTCAGTTTGCTCCTTCCATATGCCATCCCATCAGACGGCGCTGGACACTCAACAGGTGTACTGGCATACCTTTGTCTAAGCCGTTCCATGTTATTCTTCTTGATGACAGACACGCCCAGCCACTGTCTCGCGGCGTGCTTGTTTGGGAGTGGGGGTACCCAGTCCAGTCGGTGGATGCCTGAGGTAGTGGCGGGTGTGTTGTTTTTTCCCACTCCGATTAACGTCTGAGGGGCTTCTTCGATGGCCCCTGCGCGTGGAGGGAGGAGATGGAGACGAGGCACGCTGGCAAAACCTATTAGAGATCGAGTTATACTCCCAGGAAGGGTAGGAGTTGTTGACTCGTCATAGCTGGCTTGGCATTTAGTAGAACCATCAACGTCGCCGGCGCTGCGTGAATGCGGCTGAAGAGGCGGCATGGCCTGGTCTTAGTAATTGATGAGAGATGGGGAGAGAGGAGGGAAGAGGGAGATGGGAACAAGTGGCCACTGGCCAACTCTGCTGGCAACTTGAACCCGAGTCCAAGTTTTGCGTGCAGAGTCACTGACAGCCAGCTGGCTTGGAGGCGGACATGCGCCCGGCATGCATGCCCAGAGACTTACATGGAGGACGGATTCTTCGCAAAGATCAAAAAGTTGCATGTCCCATCCTTGCGCTTGGAGATGGCAAAAGAACCACAGATATCTGAAGAGGGAGAGAAAGATACTGAGCTTTCGTCATGCACCTTGCGTTCCCCAGCGTGAAAAAAAAAATGAAAAAATTGAAAAAGAAAAAAGAAATTGTAGTTGGTCAATGATACCAAAAGGCATCCCCTCCGACCCCTCGTCGGTCACAGCTCGACCTGGTTAGCCCAGATAGACTCTTGTGTCAGTCATATAAGACCACCGGAATGCCTGAGCGATATTTGTGTCGAAAGCTGCCACCACAAGGATTCGAACCCGTGGCGTTTTGAGCGGGTGTAGATGTGGGTGTACTGTGCGTAAAACCAGCTGCCGCTCGACCAAATAGCCGTTGTTGTTGGAAAACCTGCCCAGGAAAGGAGCTTATAAGGGACGACGGGTACTGGTGCCTTGGTGCTTGGGACAAGACAGCTTCCATCCGATGTCGGTGGCTCTTTTGGGCTGGCCTGGATACGTCTGCGGCTTTTTGTGTTTGGCTTTGCGTGCGAGTCTGATTATATTTGTGTGGACTGTAGGAGAAGAAAAGGAAATGGATCGGGAAGAGATTCGGCGAAATGCTGAAGCATTCTCCTTGCTGGTTGCGTGCTTGAGGGGTCAGGGGACAAAGGTGCCTTCCCAATTTGTCGTTGCTGCCTCATATGCGCGGGGGACACTCGCCGATATCTCGTCTAACGCTCTTGCCCGAATCACCAAGATTGGAAGGAGGAAATTACTATGGGAGAGTACTTGACGTAATTCTCATTGCACATTGTGACAGTTTTCTACTTGCGCTCCAATCTCTTGCCAAACGCTCACCAAAACAATTGCTAACATGACTGCATACTTAGAGCTCAACTCGCATCTGGATATCTTGTAATGATGCATAACCGAGTAATATTCATCCTCTCCATTCCATTGCACTACCCAATCCATCAACCAAACCTCCTTCAGGATATCATAATTCCACGTCAATCAACTTCCAATCGTCCAACCTTGGCCACAAAATAAAAGAACCCAAGTCCCTTAGCTTCAAAATCATGTCAGGACTCTCTCAATTGCCGCTTGTCCTGACAATCTGACATGGCAGAATTCTAGCTCCGCAAAACAGCCTCAAGTCCTTCCACATCCTCCCTCGTCCTTCCTCGTTTTAACAAGTTTCATTCAGTCCGACTCGTCCACCTCCATGTTCGCCAACTGCAATTGGTATTTCAAATCATACGTCTCCTCCCTGACAGCTACCAACTCCTTTGCCAAGCTCAACAGCGTGACACGCTCATACTTCTTGCAGCCCTCGATGCGACGGAGTCTGTTCCGCATCGCCTTGTTGGCCTGCCGATGGGCCTTGATTTCGCCGATGAGCTTGTCGCGGACGCCGTGGTAAGAACGGGAACAAAAAGAAGAATGGTCCCGAAAGCCGCCAGGCCTTTTATCCTTGTCGTCGTCGTCATCAGCGTCGGATTCGGCATCGGCATCGTACCCCTTTTCGGCTTCTGGGCTGAGGGAAGGAGAGGGGGAAGGGTATGCGTTTTTACGTCGTCCAAGTTGAGCCTTTTGGACCGGCGGGCTGTGGTCGACGTTACTCTTGCAGGAAAAAGGGGAAAGAGGAGAAGGGCGGGGGCGTCGGCGGGCTGAGGTGGCACGAGTCTTCCGTGAATGCTTTTTGGCCGCTTGCTTTTGCTCGAGTGCCCCCTCGTGGTATTTGGACTCTTGTTGAAGCTGCACAAGGTCATCATTTTCGGACTCAGACTCGGCACTGGCAGCAGCAGCAGCAGCAGAGTCATTTCCTGGACCCGAAGCCTTTTCAGAAGCAGCTATGGCGTCGAGCGCCTCGTAGTGCTCGTAGTCCGGTAGGTCATGGCCGTCATCCCCCAGGGCGACAGCAGGGTCTTGGGCAGCTGGGGTCGACATGTGCTGCCATGTGAGAGCCTGGTGGGAAGGCGAGCGAGTTGGGCTAGCCGGCGGCGCGGTTATTTCAAGGCCTGTATGCTATGTCAGTCTCAAGTTTGTAGGCGTGTAGCAGCACGGTAGGGGGCTTTTGCAAGTTGAGCATGGAGAAGGAAAGTACTAACCACGGGCCTCAAAGTCCGCTGAGGTGTGATTGTTGGGGTAGTTCTCCATTGTGATTGAGACCCTGGTTGTAATTGTACCGGTAGGATGTTATGATGTAAGTGGAGGATTGAAAAAAAAGAAGAAGAAAAAAAGAGGAAGGTCTCTGATATAGAGGTAGGAATGGAAAATAATTGGCCTTTGCAGATATGCAGATAATATTTCGCTGCACAGCTTCTCAATGTAATATGCCCGTAGATTTTTTCGCTGCATGATATGCCCGTACTCATGCACTCGCATAGATGCTGTTTGGAAATGGGCCGAAGAGGAAGTGTCGGAGTTTCGGAGACCACATGTGACGGCTGGGGCCGTTATAGGTCCCATGTCCCATTCATGAAGGCTGGACCTTGTTCATGAAGGTTGGCTTCCATTCACCAGGTTTCCATTCACCAAACCTCCAAGGTTCTGGTCCTGGCTTCTGGAAGTCTGGGTATAAAACCCAGGCCTCGCGTTCGATCCTTCCCTTCGGGGTTTTCTTCCCTCTTCAACTTCTTGTCTTTCGTCCAAGTTAGTATTAGGTAGTACAGTCCTTTTCCTAGAGAAATCCTTCCCGCACGCACCCCAACACCTACTGGCACCCTCTCCCTACCAGAAAGTGGGCCTTGCAGTTGGATAACACCTAACATCGTAAACCCCGTTTTTACCCGCTAAATTTCGTCTTTGAAATGTACGCAACATTTATATTAATTTATTTAATTTTTTCGTACTTTCAAACTTGTACATCTATATACCCTTTTATCGTATCCTTACCTCTATATAATATAACTAGCGCAATACAATATAATTACTATACCCTATTTAACGTACGTTATCTTACTTAAATTAATTAATATTAATAATATTCAATCGTTAATAATTATATTAAATACTTTCGCTTTTGTACAATTACGAATTATATTCTGCTATCGCTCCCCCTCCTCCTCCTTCTCCTCCTCTTCCTCCCCTTCGCCCTCGCCCTCGCCTAACGAATAAAAATTAATTATACCAGCCGACGACGAATTTTTTAAGATAGTACCTATCTTTTAATATTTTAAAGTATACGAAGCTATAATTGAAATGTATTATTACTATCGATTTAGTATTATTATTTAATAATCGTATACGTTAAAGAAGGGTCCTAATAAGGGTACGTACTAAAAATACATTTATTAGTACGACTACGCCCAATCTAACGCACACCCAAAAAATAATAACCCTTATAAGAAGCGTTACGTTATAATACGTAAAAAAGTACTGCGTTATCTCTTTTATATTATTATATAAGTTTTCGAGAAGGATTAGTAGTATTAGATTGTACGGCCGATATATTTTATATATTAAAGCTACGGACCGTTAGAGTATTTATATAATTATATTTTCTATTGTATACGGGCAGTAAATATAGAATAGATAGATTATATTCGTAATTTATTTTAATAGTATAATTTTATAGTCTAAGCTATTTATATTAATATAAGGAAGTAATACCCTAACCTATTTATTACCTTTAAAATTTTAAATAACGAGCGCTAATTCTTATAACGATACGCTAGGGCTGGCTATGTAAATACGTAAGCGTTCGTTAAAAAGTTGGATTATAATTTAATAATAGTATTTAAGACTTTGGAATTTAATAAATATAGTAATGAGGGCGAGGGGGAAGAAAGTACTATATTGTAGTACGCCTTCTAAGTTATTAAATTGTAGCGAAATATATAGAAGCGGTTCCTATATACCCTACTTATTAATATAATGTATAAAACCAACCGTTATTATACGCCCTTTATATAAAGTATAATATTTATATTAAAAAAGTCGTTTATACTAGTATTTTAAGCGGTTATTAATAATAAAAGGGATAAAGGATTTATATAATTAGTTAAAACGTTCGAAAAGGCTATAAGGGAGTTAGAACTCCCCTTACTAATTGTAATTATTATTAATAATAATATTTAGCTTATATTTGCTATTGACTGTATTTTATTTAATATTTAGTGTTAGCGCTACGTTTAGTATATTAATTATAATATTGTTAAGTACTTTAAAAACGATTAGGTCCTTATACGCCTAAGTAATAACGAAGATTTTCCACTTAGTAAAAGGGATAGTAACGATGAAGGGTCTAATAGCGACGATAATAGCGATAATAAAGTAGAAACCCAATTATAAAAAGAGGTATTTAATTAGTGCGATTAAAATAATATTGAACGATTATATTATATATACTATAGGGTAAAGACGGCTTTTAGAATATAAGTAAGGTTGAATCCGGTTCTTTAGAAGGTAGCTAATATTAGAATTGTATTCTTTTATTTATAGTAATATATAATTTATTCTAATAGCGAGGCGGACTTTAATAATACGTAGTCTCTCCTCTATTATTAATTTGAAGGGTTATAAGAAGCTATTATTAAATAGATCCGGTTTGAACTTATATTTTATAAATTAAAATAGGCTAATTATATTACGCGGTAATATTTTAATTACGGGTAGCGTACTACGTCGTTTAACGAATTTAATAATAGCTTTATAAAATTGTACGGGTTATTAATTTGTAATAGTTTTATTAATTTATACGAGGCCGTTAATATATATATTATTATTCGCTAAAAGTTATTTAATTAGAAGATAATTTCGTTAATAATTCGCGCGCATATATTGTAAATAAGACTTAATTACGGTTAGTTGGGTACTATCGCTATAGAATTAACTTTATAGGGAGTAGATTTACTAAATAAATAATATTAATAATTAAAATCTACTTTCCTTAATATTAATTACCCTAATAGTAATTTAAAACCCTATTTAGGGAGCTTTCAAACCTAGTATAGGCTCCCCTATATTTATAAAATAAAAAATACCTATTAAGTAAACGACGTAATATTAGTTAATAAAATAAATTGTTACCCCTTTTAGTATTTTATTTAACGACGTATAAAGTCCTTTCCTTCCCCCTAATTCGAATTTACCTATATTAATTTATGTAGTAGGACGTAGTAAATAAATATCTACGACTTTATTTAGCCGCTAAGGGGGTATGTAAAGGTTATCCTTTTAAATAAGGTAGTCCATTTAGCGACGAAGCTATTTTACTTAGTAGGGGGGGGAAGGGTAAGGGTAAGGCTACAGCTACGGCTCCTCGTAGTAAATTTAAAAATACGGCTCCTATATAAATTTTAGCGCGGCGAGACTATTCTTAATACGAATATAGTCCTAGTATCGAAGAGTTCAACGTTCGAAATAAAGTATATAGTAAGGTACGTAGCGAGGTACGCAGTTGTATCGAAGTAATTAATAATGAGGAGGGGGAGGGGGATAACGAATTAATTAGGTATTAGGTAAAGAGAATTTGAAAGGAAAGGAGGAAGGAGGAGGAAATACGGCGAATACCTATCGAAATATCGTTTGAATTTTCGTCTATTAAAAGCGATTTTAATTAGGATATAATAGAGTAATAGGTAGATAGAGCGATTAATTTGCAATAGATTATATTAAATACTATAGATCTATTATGAGATTTGAATGATTTGGATCATAGTATATTCTAGGTTATATAGTTGGGTAATTTAAGTAGTAATGACCATTGAGAATAGTAAGTTTTACCGCTAAAATACGTTATTTTATATAATAGTTGACACTTTGCTAGAGAGGGTACTAATAGGTTTAGGGTGCGTGTGAGAAGGATTTCTCTTTTCCTACGCCGTGACACCACCTAACGATCAAGTTCGGCCGAAGATACGCGCACCCCAAGTCCGGGCGTGTAGGAGACTTTCTCTCAACCATAAACTTTACATGTACCCCTAAATTGTAGTTGGCGTGTTGTGATTGAAACTTATCCGACTGGTCGGCAACGTTGAGGGCGCCGTACACCTCACACCACCCAGTCGGGGCTGGGGTCAGCATCGGCGTCAGGCGACTCGGGACCGTCGGCGCCGCCACTACCGTCGGCCCCGTAGTTCCCTCCTCCTCATAAGCCATTATCGACGTTCTCATCCTCGGCGTCCTCATCGTCGTCAGCCTGGTTGTGACCCAGAAAGCTCTAGTATCCGACGCACCCACCTCCGGCGGCTGGAGTGGGAGTAAAAGCGTGTTCAGCCGACGACTGGACATTTTTTGGAGAACCTTGGAAGTGCTGAGCTGGAAGCGTCGTGACGAGGACATGGACACGGCTGGTGAGATCGTCAAGGCAAGAGACTAAAAAGCACTACGGGCCTCGTTCACCTCTCCCAAATTGTCAATCTTCATGCTCATGAGAGCCGGCCTTGAGAACAATACCGGCATGGTCGGTGGAAATGCGCAGCAAAGTAGGTGGTGTCGTTGCTTTTCTTGTAGTGTGCTTACACAAGTGTTCGGGGAGGCCAGGAAACCTGGCCCCCTTCCGTAAGGGGTGTAAGGCTGGATACTGGGTTGTGCCGTTGCAGAGAACGGGAATACGAAAAAGGGGAACGGGCATATATATTAACATGAAAAGTAGAAACTCAGTTAGGCCTAACAATTATTTTGCGGGCGGAAAGTGCACTTTCGGGCCGTGCACTATGAATTAGGTAGTGCGTGCGGGGTTTTGTATATGTTCCGCCCGCGAAAAGCACTAACACCCTAACCGAACTTTTTAGCGTGAACCCTGCTATAGGGAGAGAGAGATACTCCATGGATCGGGAGTAGAGCAGTTCGTGGGGATTCGGAGCTTCTGCCGAGTTGGCCCTGGGACTGGAAGGAGGTTGGGGTGGCTCGGTGGGGAGGAGTTGATGTCCTTGAGGTCGAGAAGATTGAGCTTCCTGAATGTGGAAGTCTGGTATGGGCGGGTGTGTTGAAGCGGAAGATATGGAGCAAGACAAAGATGGGCAGAATGCTTGATTGATTTAAAGAGAGAGAAGGATGAAGGAGTGATCGTAAGGATCACGAGTTATATACATGCCCAAAGTGGGGAACGATCCAGATAAGATCTTGATAAGATAAGATGAGATGCGAATAGCTTCAACAGGGTGAGTGTCTGTGTCCGACGTTTGTGTGCTTGTAGTATTTTTGGCCTGGCTTGAGGCCTTCGAGGGTGGCTGGAAGTCTTCTTGAGAATATACGCAACTTAACCTCGTCGCGGTCGGGCTTAAAGAAGCAGTTGAAAACCTCAAGGCACAACCAAAGCTAAAGAACTAGGTCTGGAAGCCATGCAGTGATCTGTGACGCTCCTGCCATTCCCACTCCAATGATTTGCTGAGTGGCTTTTCCACCTATAAAAGTCCAGAACTCAAAGCATGGACATGCTGACGCATGCATCATGTACGATTCAAACTTAAGGGGCCTCGGCCTGCATTTATTTTCGCCTCATTCGCTAAAGCTAGTACTGTATTTGCATGCGTTTTCTCTCTCTTTCCCCCATGCAACCCCCAACCTCCACATCTCGATGATATCTATCAATAATCCATCTTCAACCTTTCCAGCACCTCAGCGGGAAGGTACTTCTCGCAAAGTTCAATCATACCAGTCGTCTTCTTCCGCATGAGCTTGTTCCACATCATCCTGTCAAGTCTTTTCTGGACCCTGACGCGGCCAATCCGCCCAATCAGCCTCTGGGACACTCGGCAATAGGGGCGGTCGAGGGTTGAGGAGCTGCAAAAAGAAGAGCGGGAAAGCCAGTTGGTGGGCTCTTCTTTGGTATCGTAGGTCATGGAGACATTGGAGAGTTCGGACGAGGAGGAGGGCATGCGGTTGATAGCGGCGATCGCAGGGTAGGGATCGCCAACAGAATGCTGTGCGACGAGCTGCATTTCAGCCTCTGCCTCTGTCTCTTGGTCGAGTTGCTCGTAATACTCGTAGTCTGGGAGGTCCTCCTCCGAGGCAGCAGGGGCAGGTTGCTGCACTTGTTTATCCCGAACATCTCCCTCTGAAACCCTCTCTGTATTGCCTTCCTCCCTTTGGTAAAGCTTCTCGTAATACTGGCAGTCTGGCAGCTCATCTTCCTCCGGCTCCTGTGAATGAACGACAGCGGCAAGTTCCTGCACCTGAGCATCTTGCTCCGCATCCCTCTGCGCATCCTCAGTCCACTCCGATTCTGGAAGACCAGGGAACGGCTCCGTTGACGTCTCCCGCCGACCACGCTCCCTCTGCTCTTCATCCTCGGGTACGATCGACCACGCCCTGTTGTAGACGAAGCGGCCAAAAGGTGAAGATGTAAACGCCGATTCGGGGGACAAAGGGACGTGTGAAGGAGAAGGCGGGACAGGTCCAGGGGATGTAGGCGACCATTGGGGAGACTGAGGGACGTATGGCTGAGACGGAGCGAAGGCGAATGGGCCGTAGTTGCCCGGGGACGAGGGCGATTCAGGGCTGTATGTTGGCGAGCTGCGAGCGGGAGGAGGGGACGTGGCACCAAAAGTCGCCGCAAATCCGGTGGACGCCCACACAGGAGGTTGAGGGACGTATGCCGGAGACGGCGGGCCAGGTCCAGGCGATGTAGGGTAGTATACCGGTGACACTCCTCCACGCATATCCTCGGGAGTCGGAGATCTGGGAACGTATGGCGGAGACGGGGGCACAGGTCCAGGGGATGTTGGGTAGTAGATCGGCGATGCTCCTCTAGGGATATACTCGGGAGACAGACCGAAGGGTCCAGGGGATAAAGGGTAGTACACCGGTGACACTCCTCCACGCATATCCTCGGGAGTCGGAGATCTAGGAACGTATGGTGGAGACGGGGGCACAGGCCCAGGGGATGTGGGGTAGTATACCGGTGATGCTCCTCCAGGCATATGCTCGGGGGATTGAGGAGGGCCTATCGGGGATGCAGAAGGGCCAGCCGGAGATGTGGGTACCCAGTTAGGAGAACTAGGAGTGTAGACCGGAGACATGGGAAGCGGGGGAGAATTACAAGTGCAGACCAGAGACCTGGGTAAGGGGGTATTGGAAGGCGACATCCAGTTGGGAGACGCAGGGCTGTAGGTGGGAGACGTGGGTGCGAAGGTCGGAAAATCGCGAGGAGCCAAAGGCGGACTGGACGTGGGAAGAGTGGCGGATGGGCCACGGTTGGAGGCATCCATCGGAGAAGGGAAGTACGAATGTGGCTGCTGAGAGGTCGATTGGAATTCTGCGCTAGAGGTTAGTTGTGTTCTCTTGGCACAAGATGGGAGTTTGTCCGTCCACGTACCTTCGACCTCAAGGTGCACAATGGTACGAGCTCTGTTGTTGTGCTCCATTGTTGGGTGGGTGTGTTGGCGAATGGGCGTAATGTGCTGTGTACCTCTATAGCAAGAAATGGCTACAAGTTTTGGTGATAGATCCGAGGAAAATGGAATGTTTTTTGTCTAAGAGATAGAAAGGCGAAAGGCGAGCTTGCTGGACGCTTTGAGATCAACGCTGAAGTTGCGAGGAGGAGGTGACAAAATTCCACTTCCCTGGAAGAGTCGTAAGGAAGAAGTTCAGCGAAAGGATTTGGGCAAAAGGCGAGCTTGAAATAATCGGTTGTTGAGCACATAATTGCTGGCCCAGGTTCAATTGTTCACGCAATGAGTCAATAGGAATTGGGAAGCAACAATAGCAAGCGCAAATTGCCATGGTTGGACCCACTGGCAAACCGGACCGAACCCATTGACACCATATGATTCAATAGGAAAGCCTTGATATGCAGCTTGACAACCAGACTTGGGACGAAAATGATAAATTGGTACCTCGGGGCCAGTGAAGGGTATGCCATCTCATGTGTCCGTGTTCTTGGCAGTGGTGATGCCACTTGAGTTGAGGAGAAGTGGCCAGCTCCTTCCGCGGGGGCTCCCTTCAACCATCTGACGGGTATAGTGCTTCTCGGGCCAAGCAAGCGCGCATCGACTATGCCTCCTCATCGTACCTCTCCTCACCGGCGATAAATAGAAGGCCATTGCTGTCATCATCTTCAAATTAATCTCTCTGTGGCGAAGCGGTGCTTGCTGAGGCTCACAGGCCAGAAACGGGCGAATCTTGGACATTGGTGGTGATCCTCGGTGAGGTTGGTGGTCGTGAGGTTTCATTATTATTCATCGAATCGTGATGCGCCCGAAGTGCTGGAGTATCGCTCCTGAAACGACTACTACAAGCGGCATATAGAAACGCGAGTGTGTTGATTTGAAGACGACGGTATATCCCCCGGGGAGGGTGAGGGCAAATATATCTCTCTGGTCGATTGATGCATCCTCTGATGTTCATGGCGGTGTAGAGTGATGCGAAAATGGAAGTGTTTTGTTTTGTTGAAGCGGCTTGGAGATCGTGCCGTAAAAATGGTGTTGGTTTGACCCATGCAGGAAACACATTGACGGTTATAATGAAGTTGAAGTGGAGAATTGGTAGAAGCTAGGGGTATTAATTGGTGAAGGTAATCAAAAGCGCAACAACATGGAAGAATAAAGACTGGAAAGTCATCAGGGCGAAAAGAAACAGGAAAAGATGTGAAAGACACATCCAGATCCTTTTGATAACCATCAGCAGGAGTGTAAAACCATGTTATAAGGGGACGCCCAAAATGGCGCATCGTCATGAGGTGTTGGTGGTGCTGTTGGCGATGGTGTTGATGTTGTTGTTACTATTGCTATTAGTGGTGTTGTAGAACGAAGCTGAGGGAGGACGTAGGGGACTTGGAAGTGTGCCCTGGTTTTGATTGAGAGAAGGTAATCATGGGTCAAGGGAACCTCCTAACACAGAAGAACCGGAGCACGTTTGAGAAGTATTATGCTCACTTTCCTGGTTTGGGAGATGTTGAGAAGGCAGTTACGGAGCCGAAGGAGAGAACCTCCTTGAACCCTCAATGACAAGATGGAGGAATGCACAAGTCCTCCAGTAGCTCCTAGGAAATACCGAAACAAAGTTTAGAATGTTATCACGGTATTATGGTCCGACAATTGTCGAGTGTCCCAATGATGTTTTGGCAGTTGCGATCGAATGTCGTTGAAAGTGGAAACGCACGTGCCAACCGAACGGGGAGTAGCGTTTAGCTATTATAAGAACCCACAAGTCCAGCTGCCCTATAGTTGCACCCACCTAGAATTACTGTATGTAGGGCTGATGCGGCCTGTGCGACTCTTTGCGGTACTGTGGTACAGCGACTCCAGTGACGTAAACGCAACGTAGCGCACTAGTTGACGTGACGTAGAGGAAGCGAAAGCGCATTGCACCCCTCTCGTATTGTGCCCTCTCCTTCCTCTTTCTGTCAATATACTAATTGAATTTTGTAGCGACAATCATCTTCAATTCGCGGCCCATAAAACTCTAAGTTTCAACAATTAACTATTACGAACCAACGCCGATCGAAAATGGACTCCCCTAACCCCCTTGCCGATCGCGAGAAAGCGTTCGAGAACAAGTACATCCATGATAAGGAGTGCGTCCTATGACCTACTACTCAACTACGATGCTTCTTTCGAGCCCCTTGCTGACGAATGGATACGCAGGAGGCAAATGGCCAAGGACAGAGCGAACAAAAAGACACAAACCGAGTCTTCTTCGTCCACGGATACGACCTCTAGTTCGAGCGAGCAAAACGAGGATTCGGGTTCAAGTGGAAGTGACTACAAGGACGAGATTGCCAAGCTGAGCGCTTCTCCTACCTAATTCCGAGGCATCACGGGGATGTGGAACAGGAGAGTCATGGCGACCGATAGCGAATGATTGGGGAGGAATTGGCGTCTACGACATCGTTTTCTTTTTTTGGATATCGAATATCAAAATGTTATACGCGTCATCTTGGGACTTTGTTCTGGAAGAGCCTCGTTCTAGCGAGTGCAACCTAGGCGAAACCCAAGAGTCTTAAGAAACCGGGACAGGAACCGTCCGCACTGAGCATCTTGCGCGAGGGTGGTGGTGAGAATGTAATTATATCTCAAATGGACCAATGACGAACCACCATTATGTACGGAGTTAACCGGTATGCAAGCCACTCGCTCGTCAGTGCCCCTGCTTGAGAACCATCACTGGCCAACGATTGCTATCCCCCACCGCCGAAGGGGTCAACGGTTGGAAAGTGAAAAAGCAATTGTTTGCTTTCTCCTGGGTAGCAAACAATCCGATTTCCAAGGCATGAAGAGGTTGCTAGTGTACCTGATCGAATTCTTGAGGCGAACTTGAAGGGCGTGGTACCGACGATGGAGAGAAATGTCTGGAACTTGTGTGAAGAAGCCGGAGATGGCCTTCCTGTTCTAGTATCGTCAACCGCGCAATCGTGGGTGTTTGCGTGTGTTTTATTCTTGCGCGCCTATTAGGCGGTCTGCCCTGTGCAGATTGATGTGGCGTCTATTGTCATTACATGTTTGCCATGCTTGACATCGCTTCCATCTTCCCATGAAAACCGACTTCATATCTCTTGTGCCTGTGACAGCGGCTGAAAGCATTGGACTCAAGACACCGACCGGAATCCCGGGTCAGCTTCCCCGTCGTTATGAGAACAGCAGATCGTTTCCTCCGCTGTTTTCGCCGGATACAGACAAACCATCTGGAATGCAGGATGCACTTCCAAATCCACTGGTTCGTATCGAGATCCGTATCGCGTCCAACGAGAAACGGGTTGGGAACAATGTGCCTAATCACAATCCATATCGCAATCTCAAGCCGATGCCCCAGGCAAGGGGTTTTGATGTTGGGTTGGTGCCATGGCACGATGGTTACCTCCCACGCTTGAACCTGACCGTGCTTTTCCAAGATCGCCGTGTTTGATCCTGTCGCCGTAACTCGATCCTAAATTCTCTTTTCAATAGTGTGCGCCATCGTACACCAACACTGACATGTCGATAACCAGCGGACGCCACAACGGTTCGGTAACCCCATCCGCTAGTGTACAATGTGATCCAGATTTCGACCTCCCGCACCACCAGCATCTCGCTGGTGATGCATGAGCTCGAAATGTGGGTGATTTGGGCGCAGAAAACGTGGTCGTCCACGCCATCCTCAACGCCACTCAGCATTCTGCTGTCTGTCCCTCATTTTGTCCCCATGGACATCGAAATTATTAGTAGACCGCTTCTCCCCGTCCGTGGGGTCTCCATCTCGCGTTATCTCTTCCTCCCTGAACTCCAGGTGATCCCATCGAGCAGTTCAATGGCCAAGCAGTCCAGCAGCTAACGACTCGTCGTCAATCCCATTCCATTGAAGCTGTCCCTGTCTCTGACCCTGCTTACCATATCCCGTCGGCGTCATCGTCTTTTCAACCACCCACGATAACCCAATGATAGCAAACACGACAAAAACAATGGATTTCCTCGCCACTCTCACCAAGCGGGGGATTTCCCCTGTTGATGCCCCCGCTGTCGTTGTTAACGGCTCGGGACACGGAGCACCACTCGGCCCCATGTATAGGCCGGAATGCTACTGCGGCCGCCGCCTGGCCGGGCTCGAAACCGGGCCTATCCCCAACCGAGGCCCCGAAGTTTCCGCGGGGCTTTGGGTCCTTATCTCCATTTCGGGGCTTTTTCTTGCTTTGAGGGTGTACCTCAAGATGTATCGGCTGAAGGGGTTGTGGTGGGATGATTACATTCTTACTTGCGCTTGGGTTTGTCTCTCTTCCGTTCTGTCCCCAATCCCCCATGGTCCCCGTGGCTAACGACCACTGAAACAAAGGTCACCCTCACCCTCTCCGGTATCCTCGACCAAGTTAGCATCTCCCTTTTCGGCCTCGGCCACTACCCCTGCGACATCCGCTCGCCCGCCATCAACATTCCGCGCCTCACGCTCGTCGGCGACCACTTCGGCGCCATGTTCTCCATGTTTGCCGTCGCCATCTCCAAGTCTTCATGGGCCGTCACTTTGCTCCGGCTCTTCCAGCGGGGTGGCTCCACCACCACCACCTCCTCTTCCACCGGGTGGCCAGATCAACGCCAATTCAACATCTGCATAGTCTGGTTCGTAATCATAACCACCTGCCTCGTCAAGGGCGCGCAGGGAATCTTGGTGTGGATCCCAAAATGCGGATCGCCGGCTGCGCTGGGGAATCCGGATATGTGTGTGATGATTGGACCACTGAACGGGTTCGCGACGTTTGCGGCAAGCATGAGTGGGACTTATGATATCTTGCTGGCGGTGGTACCGTGGAAGACGATTTGGGGCACAAGACTGGGGAAGAGGGAGAAGACGGCTGTCGCGGTGACGATGAGCGTGGGCGCGGTGGCTGGGGCGACGGCCTTTGTGTCGGCGGTGAAGATGAGGGGGATTACGAGTGAGAATTATACTTGTGAGTTTGCACCCCGCGGACCTCACCTTACCACCACTGGAAGCTAATGAAGGGAAGCAGACGACTCAGGCGTGATCATAGTATGGTCCACCGCCGAGACGGCCACCACCATCATGGCCTCTTGCATCCCCGTCTACCGCGGCTTCTGCAAAAAACTTCGCAACAAGTTGCTGGCGCAGTATCGCTCGCACGGCAGCAAACAGCGCTCGGCGACGTCGAGGGCCAAGAACGGTTCCGGGGGTAGTACGATGTTGACTGGCAGGAGTACCACGCTGACCAGTGGAAGCTTTCGTTCGGTCTTCGACAAGCTGTCTCAACACCGTCGCAAGGGTAGCGATGGTGTCGATGAACCGGGTTGCTTATCGTTGCCTTCAGGTGGTAGAGGGTGTCATGGCCCAACTGATGACAGTGCGAGCGATCGGGCTATTTTGCCTGTGCATGACTTGGAGAATCGCGGTAGAAGTGCGAGTGAGGTGGCTACCTCAAGAAATAGCGGAAAGATCTTGATGACGCAGGAGGTCAAGATTGAGTATCACCATCATGATGATATTTTGGATGGAACGGATGAGAGGGAGCAGACGCAGCATGGGCATGAGATGGAGGACATGGGGGAGTCAAAGAAAGGCGTGAGGATGTAGAATGTAATATAGAGTAGCGCATTTGGAAAAGGACTAAATTAACCGGTTCTCAGCCTGCATTTCCACAATTCAATCTCCGTTCCCACCGCATGATCAGAAAAGAAAATTGTCGGGAGCGACGGGCAAAGACCCAAGACTCCTACTCCGCCATGGAGTATAACCTAGTGTAGGTAGGATGGAAGTCGATGGAGAGCGACACACTTGTCAGGAAGGAAGACAGACACACAGGGAAGGAACTCACCATGGCAGTCAGTCCCAAGATGACAGACAGGAAGGAACCACGGCTGGTCACGAATCTCTTGTTCAAATTATGGGGTTCATTTCGCCTGTTCACCCTTCTTCGATCCAATCAATTGGTTACGTTGCCATTTTTCGCCTGACAAAAAGAGGAAACCAGAAAGTAAACAAAGTTCAGGGGTAGCTCAGGAAACCCAAACCTGCCGAGGGTACCTTATTTATACGGAGAATGACGGCTTGGCGCCAAGTGCAAGCTCCCGCTACCCCGCATAAAGCTTTGAGTAGTCAGCATCCTAGTTCCAGCAACACCCAAAATCTGGCTCCAAGTGTTGCAATTAGAGGGGTGTTGCTCTAAGTGGTGCCGTGTACAGACCATTTTCTCTCTAACCCGTTAGAAAAGATATACTAAAATAAGTATACCAAATAATATTTGCCCTCTACCAGACCCGCTTTTTGCATTCTGCTATACAAACCTAAGAGCAAATCCCTATTTTTGCTGTTGCTAATTGCAGGTTTGCGCTTCCTCTTACAAAAAGGGGTGTTTTGGGGGTTACTGTTGCAATTGCAGGGGGTTGCTCCCAGAGGGTGTTGCATTTACAGGGGTGCTGACTGTAGGTACCTTGGCGCCGGCAACTCGCACCTCCACCAAATTCATCCCGTCCATCCTTGCGCCGAAGCAGTTCTTTTCCTCCTACCCGACCTTAGGTGATCTTCCGTCGTCCGCCGCCGCCGACTGTTTACCAAGCTCCCGATCCCCACGACGACGCCATGCTTCGCCAGCTTGGAGCCGCTCCCCTCGTGCGGGGCCGATTCGCCCTTACGCGATCAACCACGACGATCCGCACTTTGTCCTCGTCGGCAGCTCTTCGCGATGATACTTCTTCTACCCCTCCTGCCACCGCAGACAGTGCCGAACCTGCCGAGTCGGCCAAGCCCCAGGTGCCTATTCGTAAGGTTTATTCCGAGAAGAGTAAGAGAGCCAACAAGGAAGCGGACGGATTGGCAGCAATCCAGGCAAAGTTCGAGAATGAACTCGGCCAGTTGAAGAAGGACATCGCCCAGCTAAAGGGAACCGGGAAGAAAGACGACGAGAAGGGACCCGGCAGGGACAATGAAAGGAACGAAATAGCAGCACTTAAGAAGAAGCACGACTCTGAAGTCTCCGTGTTGAAAAACGACATTGTCCAGCTCACGAGGTCCAATGAAAAGTACCGAAATGCAAGGGGAGCGTTACGGCAAGAAGTCGCCGGGTTGAAGAACGACATCGTCCAGCTCACGAAGGCCAATGAAAAGTTCCGAAGTGAAAGGGGAGCGTTACGGCAAGACATCGTCAACCTAAGGAAACTCACAGGGCAGTCTCCTTCAAGACCTGCTCAGGACAAAGCGAAGCTGCTTGAATTATACGAGCAGAATGTCAAATTAGCACGCAAATTCAAGGCCGGCACGCCACAGTCCGTGAAGGTGGTCGATGGGAGTCAGCAGCTCGTCGTCACCCTGGCCCAGCCCGACAGCACCACCAAGCAACTGTCCATGTCCCTCCACTGGCTGCGCGACACATGCAAGTGCCCGCACTGCGTGAACCCCGACTCTGGCCAGAAGAACTTCTCAAGCACCTCTCTACCCCAGACCCTCGAGGTCCAAAGCGCCGAGGTCAACGCCGCTGACGGCTCCATCACCGTCATCTGGGCCAACGATACCGTCAGCGCCAACGGCACATCCGGAGCCACCACGCACACCTCCACCTACGACTCCTCCGACATCTTCTCCTGGCAGCTTCCCCACCACTTGGCCGGCAGCCTCCTCCCCGTCGAGCGCACGCTTTGGGACCGGTCCAAGCTCCAAGAACAAATCGACTCCGGCGACCTGCGCGTCTCGTACAACGACTGGCTGACCTCCGACGAGGCCTTCTGGAAAGCCTTCGAGTCGCTCGCCCGTTTTGGCATCCTCTTCGTCCACTCGATCCCGTCCGACCGCGCGCTCGTCGAATCGCAAGTTGAAAAGATCGCCAACCGCATCGGCATCCTCATGCACACCTTCTATGGCTCCACCTGGGACGTGCGCTCCAAACCTCGCGCCGAAAACGTAGCCTACACCAACGTCTTCTTGGGTCTGCACCAAGACCTGATGTACATCGACCCCCCTCCCCGCTTGCAGCTCCTCCACTGCATCGCCAACTCCTTTGAAGGCGGCGAGTCTTTGTTCGCCGACGGCGCGCGCGCTGCGTACTCCCTCGAACTCAACAAACCCGAGGCCTTCACCCAGCTGTACAACAACCGCTCGCCGCAGTTTCACTACCACCGCAACGGCAACGACTACCACATGAGCCGCAACACGTTCCGCTACGCTGGACGGATAGGCGGAAGCCAGGGTTTTCTAAGCAGGGTCCACTGGGCGCCGCCCTTCCAGGCGCCGTTTGACCGGCAGCAGCAGGGCCCCACGGCGAGGAACGTGATTGGGAATAAGCTCGTTCAGGACGAGGGGGGGAATATGGTGGTGGCGGAGGAGAAGGGGAGGGACATGACCAAGTGGTTGCCGGCGGCCAAGGAGTTTGAGCGCGAGATTAGCGCGGAGGAGAATATGTTTGAGCTCAAGATGAAGGAGGGCGAGTGTGTGATTTTCGATAACTGGCGTGTCTTGCACGGACGCAGGGAGTTCAAGACGGAAGGACAGGCGGAGGGCGCCGAGAGGTGGCTGAAGGGCACGTATATCAGCCATCAGGTGTACAAGGCCATGGAGGATAAGTTGCAGTGGAAGTTGGCGGAGAAGGAGGGCGGCATTCCCTTGGCCATCGGTGTGGCCCAGCTGCATGGGTTGGGCTGGAAGGAGAGGGGCCAGTTGCCGCAGCCGCAGGAGGAGGCTCCTAAAGAGGAGACTGCTGCCCCTGTGCAGACTGAGGAGGCTCCCAAGACTGAGGAGGCTCCCAAGGTCGAGGAGGCTCCCAAGACTGAGGAGGCTCCCAAGACTGAGGAGGCTCCCAAGGTCGAGGAGGCTCCCAAGGTTGAGGAGGCGGTTAAGCCTGAGGATGCCCAAAACGAGGGTCCTTCGCGCCAGCCCGAGGAGCAGTTGGGCACGGTGAACTGGAACGCATAAGGTCGAGCGGAGGGAGTGTCGGTTGAGAGTTGTATGATATATAGTGACCTTACCAGCGAGGCGTATGTAAATTACTGTAGATATTATCCTTTTGGACATCAAGCAACATGCAAGATTTTGAAGTGTTGATCCCTTTTTTTCCGGTACGGGTCAGCGTATCTTGTATCGAGTGCTTTGCTCAGAACAAGTCATGACCAGAGTCCGACATGGCGTTGTTGTCAGTTGTCGCCCATGGAGAGCTGTCTTGTAGATCAGGCGGTCCACGACTTCAATTACTCCCTTATCCCTCGTTCATCGAGCTTCTTCTAGTCCCATCGCAATCATGTCACCATCACTGGAAAATGCGCAAGAGGAACAAATAGATGTCCAGGGGAAAGGAGCGATGAATCATTGCACTATTTTACCAGCCCAACGACCAGCACACAATCCAATCGACCTTCGAGCCAGGAATTTTTCCAATTGTTTTTTTGTATTTTTTCCTTCCCCTGGCTGGGTTCGGTTCGGGACCAAAAACCCGCTTTCGCAGCTTCTTTTGCCCCTTGCCCTTTGGCCAGTCAAACCAAATTTAAGCAGCAATGGTGACCTCAACCTCAACACCGGCCTCAATGTTGACGATGATCTGCTTGACGATCTCGGTGGGGGCGGTCAAGTCGATGAGGCGCTTGTGGATGCGCATCTCGAAGAGATCCCAGGTCTTGGAACCCTCACCGCAAGGGGTCTTGCGGGTCTGTTTTGGGGGAGGATGTTGTTAGTATATGGTGACGCAATGGAAGATGAAGGACATGTGAGAGGACTAAAAACGTACGGTGATCTTGAGGATCTTGGTGGGAAGGCGGACGGGGCCCTTGACGCGGAGCTCCTTGGACTTGGCGCGCTCAACGAGCTCGGAGCAGACCTTCTCAAGAGCCTGGACCTTCTTGGAGGTGAGGGTGATGCGGACACGGTGGACCTTCTAATCGGGGAGTTAGTCGTCAAGGTCTGTTGTCGGACATCATAACGGCGACGACAGCGCCAACGCTGATAGGTGATAACATACGGGGGCCTCGCCGAAATCCTTCTGGTCCTTGTTGTAGGAAGACATCTTGACTGGTGTTGAGATGGTTGACTGCTAAGAGGCTGATGGACTGCAAAAAGGTGCCTTCACGACTCGAAGAAGTAAAACGGCTTCGGCAAAGTGATGAAGGCTGAAGCTGGGATTCTGGCGAACTGGAAGTTGAGTTGTTCCGGCGAGCGTTCAAGAGGACCGTCGAGATAATTTTTTTACTCCATATTTTGCGCGCAACGGGGCATGGCCATTTTGTGGGCTTGGCGTGTGGCTTGCGCTTGCTCCGTTTTTGTTTCTTTGACCCCTCGAAACTGTGGCTGGACAAGAAACCTTGGGAGGATCATGTGGCTGAGGATCTGCGACGTGCCAGCCGGCCTCTCCCCGCAATGACACATTCGGCGTGAGACTAGACAGAAGTCGCTTTGTACCTTTCACGACTCCAACGGCATGTCAGCGTGGGGCAACATTCAACTTCCATATCCAACTTGCAACTTTCATTCTCTTTTTGCCGATTCTTATAGACTTGGGCTTGCTGATAAATAGAAGGCGCTATCTTTTGTTCTAGTGTCAATATCTCCTACATTCTTTACCCAATCCCTCGAGTGAAGCTCACTGCATCCCACTCATCGACGTCAACATCTCCAAGTCTTGGCATCAAACACCCTCTTGGCCAGCTGTTTACAACACCGTGTTTGACCATGGCCTCCAAACTCCCAGCCTTTGCGGTGTTCCCCCTCGCCCCATGGAGGGACCAACTCCTCCCCAATGAATGGGTCGCTTGCCTAGACGCCTGGCTCGCCCTCGTTGACAGCCACCTCTCGCTTCCCGACCCAGACTTCCTCTCTATCTCAGCCAAAGATGAGAGTCTCACCACATTCCTCACGTCGTTCATCCGCGAAACTGCTCTCGGCAGCACCACCATTCTCGGCCCATCCCAATCAGCAAAGCGCCTACTTAAGGGCTCCTTCCTGTTAACCTCGCGACTCCTTCGATCCCCATCGCCACCGGTTCCCCTGACACAATGGGAATTTATCTCCGATCTCTGTCGTGTCTACGGCAAGAAACGATCCGTCGAGCTCTTATCCATCCTCTCCGACTCATCGCAAAAGTCTTTAGACGCCTCACTATCCGCCCTCAAGAAGTTCCTCATCAAGAATCTGGACCTCGGCCTCCAACAAGGCGGCGACCTGAAGGGAATCGAACAGCGGCTGGACCGAGTAAATGACCTTATTGGATCCTCTCCCCAAGTGGCTAGCTTCTTCCTCGCCGGCAGCGACTTCCTCGACGGACTGGTGTCTTGCTACAAGATCATGAACCCTCCTCTACGCAAGGTGATCATTGCCACGACGTACCTCTGCGTAGTCGGGCTGGCGGACGGTAGCCAAGATCAGAAACTGTCTGCGCTTACGGATCAGTTGTATTCTCTCAAAGCGGCGGCGGATGCGCACAAGGCTGGGCCAACGAATGTCAACGATTCCTTGGTGGCAGAGCTAGTGACTTCAACACCATTATTACAACAGCTGCAGCGGAAGTTGGAGAGTGTAGGATCTGGGAACACCCGAACGAAATCCGTCTTGAAGGAATTGGCAACGTTCAAGAAACCCGGCGGCGGCATCCCCCGCCCCAAAAGACTCGTTAACCGGCAACGAAAAGCCATAGACAAAGGTAAAGGCAAAGATCTCTCTTCCTTCGAAGACTCGCAACAGCAACAAGAGATCCACATCCACCGAATGTCTCAGATCTCGCAAATCCAAGATCTCTTCCCCGACCTCGGCTCAGGTTTCATCTCCAAACTCCTCGACCACTACTCCTCCGACACCGAGCAAGTCGTCGCCTGTCTCCTCGAGGACTCACTCCCACCGCTCCTCCAATCAGCCGATCGATCTGCCACCCTTTCGCCCCCATCTCCCAAAGAATCCAAACCACAAGGGCACATCCGCTCACCAAGATCCACCCCGCCCCTCCCCTCATCTATCAATAATCCCCTCAACGAAGACGACGACGACTTCTTACTATCAGTCCCCGCCTCCCAACTCCAACTCGGCAAACGCACCGACACCTCCGCCGACCTATTATTATCCGCCCCACCCACAACCACCAACCCCTCCTACAAATCCCGCATCCTCTCCGCCCTCGCCGCCTTCGATTCCGACGACGACGAGCGCGACGACACCTATGACGCGGCCGACGTGGGCGGAACAGTGGACGCCGCGACGGTTGCCGCGGGGGTGGAAGATATCCGGCTCCACGACAACAATTCCAACCAACCGTCGCAGGGTACAGGTGGTGGGTTATCAGAAGCGACAGAAGCGGTCCTTTACGAAGCGTGGAAGACACGCCCGGGCGTGTTTGGACGCGACCCGGAGACCAGACGCGGAAGGGAAAGGAAGGAACTAAAAGACAAGACGGAATTGAGTGATGAGATGGTGGAAGGGTTTGGGGTTATGATTAATCGCGATCCGGGCATGAAGAGGCGGTTAGAACGGATGTTTGGCGAGGGAGCATTTAGTGGGGTGCAGAACGAGATACAGACGACGAGGTGGCGGGACCGAGGACCCGGCGAGGATGGGGAAACGGATACGGACGGTGACGGCGGTTCTGGGAGGGGAGGATATGGTGGGCCGAGAGGTGGAGGACGAGGCGGTGGTGGAAGGGGAAGAGGAGGAAGAGGTGGACGAGGAGGAACCAGCAGGGGCGGTGGCGAAGCTGGAGGATCTGGACCACAAGCACCAGATTCTGATATTGCGAAGAGGAGGAAGGAGGCGAATAAGGGGAGTAGAGCGAATCATAATCGGAGGGATCAGAGGGCCAAGAAGATGGCTAGGGGTGGGTTTGGTGCTGCCTAGGTTGTGGCTAGGGTGGTTGAAGCTTAATACATTCGGGGGTTGTTGCAAAAGAGAAAAAGAAGCACTGCCCAATGGATGTGTAAATTGTTACTGGAAGCTTCTACCAGCGATATTTGTGGCGGGCTTAGAGAAAAGGTAATTTTTTACTTGAATCATCAATAGACCGTAGCTCCCTCAATTCGGTTCACAAATTTTTGGCTCATCCTGTTGATCCTTTTTCGATTTCCGGGAAAACGAGAATGCAAGTTCACATATGATCGCATGACCCGCGGGTGCGAAGAGACCTGGACCTGACCTCCACCTGCAAAGTAAAGGGGAAGAAGTCTTTCAGGTACATGACAAACAGCTTTCCATTGCTTTATCTCGCAAATTTATTAGTGTGCTACCTTGGTGGGGCATATGCAAGATTATGTCAGAACACTGGAAACGTCAAACAACAGGGAAAAGTGTCATGAACATAACCCGGCTGGATTTCTTCAATAGCAATATGTGGCTTCTTGCCCATCGATATCAATTGTCGACGAATGTGGTATGGCCACGATTGGTTTTCCACAGCCAGTTTTTTCTCTTTTTTTTTGGGTGATTTGTTTTTTTAACAACGCCAGTCGCCAGAACTATGCATATCAATATCATCTTTCACAACGCAATGCAATCCCTCATGGTACATATCATAAGCTCAACAATCCATCCTTTTGGAATTCGCTGTTAAACACTATCTGACGTTTTCCAACATCGCTGGGTATCGGCATCCGGTCACAATCGCCCTCTTTGTTTCTCGTAGCCATTGACCTGATCATAACCATCAAAGCTTAAAGCTTATCGCTTTCTCCCTTTACCTCCCTACCTCCTCTTCCTCACTCGATTCCCATTCTCCCTCTCCTCCGCTTCCTCATCCATATCCACACTCCCTAAAGGTCTCAGAAATCCCACGCACAAAACTCCCTCCTCGGCGCAACCTCCGGCATCACCCCGCCCTCAAACCTCCCCGTCTCCACAAACTTCTGCCACGCCCCCAGCACTTCTTGGGTGTACTCCCCCTCCAGCCCCTCCGTATCGGGGGTATACTTCGGCGCTCCGTCAGGAAACCAAATCATCTGGAAGCTGCCATCGAAATTCCTGATGACCGGCACTTCCTTCTCGGGCGGCGCGGTGTCGGGAGCGCCTGGCTTGGGAATCCGTTGGTAGGTTACTGGTTTTCCCTTGAAGGTTTGTAAACGGTTGTCGAGCGGTGAGCGCGTGGTGTACGCCGATATGGGTGGGTGTTGTCGGGTAGCGGTGGGGGCGTAGGGGGAGGTGCCGCCGGCGGCGTTGGAGGCAGCGGGTTGTGTAGGAGCGGTGGCAGGAGGTTGTCCGAAGGGGTTGCTGGCTGGTGCGGTTGTGGTTGGGGCGCCGAACGGGTTGGCTGCTGGTGTTGTTGTGGAGGCACCGAATGGTGAGGATGTAGCAGCGGGAGCGGCGGCGGCTGGGGCGCCGAAGGGGTTGGTTGTGGCTGGACCGGTTGATGCGCCGAATGGACTGCTTGTTGACTGTGCTGGAACTCCAAAAGGGTTTGCTGCTGGAGCAGTTGTTGACTGTCCGAACGCATTGGTTGTTGATTGTCCGAACGGGTTGGCGGCCGCCTGTGTGGACTGGCCGAAGGGACTAGCTGTCGTTGAGGTTCCGAATGCGCCTGCTGCTGGAGTGGCGGTTGGCGCTCCAAACGGATTGGGTTTTGCTCCTAATGTCGCTGGTTGACCGAAGGCACTGGTTGCTGGGGCGACTGGTGCTCCGAAGGGGTTCGGCTTGGCTCCTAGCTGTGCTGGTTGGCCAAACGCACTGGTCGGTTGGGTAGGCTGCCCAAAGGCGGGGGCAGCAGCTGGTTGGCCGAATGCTCCTCCTGTTGCTGGCGTTCCGAAGGGATTTGGTGTCGCTCCCAACGCGCTCGGTGCTCCAAATGCTGATGTTGAGGCACCCAAAGCTGAAGGCTGTCCGAAGGGTGAAGCAGCAGCTGGTTGTGCTGGTTGTCCAAAAGCCGGAGCTCCAAAGGGGCTTGGCTTGGCTCCCAGAACTGCTGGTTGGCCAAAGGCGCCCGCTGGCTGAGAGGGAGTGCCGAAGACGTTATTCGTTGTTGGAGGAGCACCAAACGTGGTTGTTGAGCTTCCAAACGGATTTGACTTTGGTCTGTTGCTTCCAAACTCGCTCGTTGTTCCTCCTGGCAATGTGTTTTGCTTGCAAATGTCGTGTCGGTTCGGGTGCTTGTTACCGGCCTCGACAATGTATTGGATGGCACCCTGGATATTTCCTAGTGTTGCTTGGATCTGGGCCTGAGCGCTTTGGTAGAGGCTGTTGATGTCGTTCAGTGCTCCTTCGGGATTACCGGCCGCGAGACCGTTCATGTAGTACAGTCGGATCTCCTCGAAACTCTGATCCCGTTGCTCCCCACCAAATAGCTGCTCGGGCGCTTGCTTTCCTGGAGCATAGGCCGAAAGGATCCATGTTGGGAGTTCTTCGGTCAAGTCTTTTTGAATCGCATCGGCATCGAGGCTGTAGGGTAGTTCTCCGCTTCGGTTGTTGCTGAATCCCGAGTTCTGGTTCGAGTTGAAGCCGCCGCTGTTGCCGGCTAGCGCACCGAATCGATTGCCTGTTTGAAACCCACTGGGTCCTTTTGGAGGATGTTCGAATCGGCAGTTGTCTGGACAAGCAGAGCGTCAGTAAGGCCAATCGCGTAAAGTGGAAAGTTCCCAGAACGCGTACTTCCAAAGCGACAGGTGCCTTGTTGGTAGAATTTGCAGATGGTCATCGCGGCGGTATTAGGTTATGTCGTGAGGTGATGGTGCATCTGTTCGGTGGTCGAGGACGGAATTGCGACAGCTAATGAGGGGACAATGCTGAAGAGAAAGAACTCGCGTCTGTCGCGTCTTGGAAGTTGCAAAAGGAAAGTCAGCCTTTTCAGCCTTGCATTGAATTGGTAATATGGTTCGGTGGATCAAATCAGCCACGCCCACAAGGGGTCAGAGGAGCACAAACAATGGACGTCGGCTTAAGGTGAGTGGGGGTTATCCGCGTGCACGGACATCTCGGTCTTGGAAGCGCTAAAATCGGCACTAACAGTGCCAAGAGAAAGAAATCCGGGGAGTTCATCCACTGTCCCAACACGTCAACTCCACTGCACTTCTGGGGCTCTGTCAACGACAACCTCTTCCGCTCGAGGCCGCTCTTCCGGTCGGCTCTTGTCTTCTTGTCTTCCACCTTGACAGCTTTTTCATTCGGTTGTTGTTTGTTGTTTCACTGCCATGGACTCGAAATGGGGCCCAACACATCGTGATACGTCTCAATACTCCGGTCAATACTTATGGATAATACACGACACTCCATGGCCAATGCGATAACAGCGATGACATCCAATCCCAGATAATTCATTCCCAATCGCATAGCGGGTGCAGAACCCCTGAATATCTCTATAAATGCAATGCTACAATATCATGGAAGCCGATCATCGACATGGAACTCTTTCCGTGTCCGATTCCGTGCTCTTCGAAAGAAAGATAACACCGCGAATTGCCGTAGTATTGGCAGATGACTTTTGGCGATTGGCGCATTGAAGTCAACAAAGACACTGCGACATCATGATGCAGTTGTGCCGTCCACTCATAACCCTGGACATCTCCCTTACCGCTAACATAACCCTGGTCCGACCCCCGCTCCTCTTCATATGTCATTGTCCGACAGCAATGCCGGCGCAAACCGATCCTCCTCCTCCTCACCATCGCGACAAGACAAACGACAGAAGCAAAGCAGGATGATGGCGGGGAAACCATCACGGGACCATTTGTCATCTCTTTTGGGACATTTCTTTATTACAACAACGTCCTCCATCAGGACTTGTCTTTCTCTTCTGACCAGCAACCATCTTCCATTGTCTCGTCTTCAACAGAGAGATTCCTTATCTTATCTGCATAAGACAAACTTCCCAAAATGGCATTTGGCGCTGCCCATCTCCAGCTTTGGCTGGGGGCCTTGGTTGTCCTCGGCGCTGTCTACGTGAGTATCCTCTGACTTTGACATCCATCCTCTCAGTTGTAACGACGACAACAACAAAAACAACTAACACAGGCAACAACAGACAACATGCCTCGTCGTCTACCGCCTCTTCCTCCACCCCCTCGCCAAATATCCCGGTCCCTTCCTCGCCAAGCTGACCGACGGCTACATGGCCTACCACGCGTTCAAAGGTGACCGCCACCTCGAGTTCTGGCGCATGCACGAGAAATACGGCAAATTCGTGCGCTTCGGGCCCAACTCGCTCTCCATCAACTCCAACACGGCCCTCAAGGAAATCTACGGCTTCAAGGCCAACGTGCGCAAAGCCGAATTCTACGACGCCTTCGTGCACCCGGCCCCCAACACCCACAACGCGCGCGACCGCGACCTGCACGCCCGCAAGCGCCGCGTCCTGGCGCACGCCTTCTCCGATTCCGCCGTCAAGGAAGTCGAGCGATACATCCTGTCCAATATCCGCACCTTCTGCGACGCCATCGGCGACCTCGGCAGCTCCACTGTCACCTCCCGCTTCGCCCTCGCCGACAAGAAGGGCTGGTCCTCCCCGAAAAACATGTCCGACTGGTGCAGTTGGCTCGCCATGGACATCCTCGGCGACCTCTGCTTCGGCAAAGCCTTCCACATGCTCGAAAAACCCGACAACCGCTACGCCGTCGACCTCGTCTCCGTCGCTGCCCACCGCCACCTCATCTGCGGCACCATGCCCATCCTCGACAAGCTCTCGCTCGATCGCATCTTTTTACGGAAAATCGCCTCCGGCCGCGCCCAATACATGGCCTACAGCCGGCAACAGCTCGCTGAACGCACAGAACTAGGTGACGAAACTGACCGCCGCGATTTCTTCTACCACCTCCTCAAGGCCCGCGACCCGGAAACAGGTCAGGGCTTCACGACCCCGGAACTCTGGGGCGAGTCCAACCTCCTCATCATCGCCGGGTCCGATACCACCTCCACCGCCATGGCCGCCACTATGTTCTATCTCGTCCGCAACCCCTCGGCTTTGGCCCGCGTGACGCAGGAAATCCGCTCCCACTTCAGCTCAGTGGAAGATATCTACCAAGGACCGGCCCTCCAGTCCTGCACCTATTTGCGTGCCTGCATCGACGAAGCCATGCGTCTTTCCCCCTCCGTCGGCGGTTTGCTTCCCCGCGAAGTCTTGCCAGGCGGCATCACCATCGACGGCGAACACGTCCCCCAGGGAACCATCATCGGCGTACCGCATTATACCATCCATCACAACGCTGCTTATTATCCCGACCCTTGGTCCTTTGTCCCTGAGCGCTGGCTTCCTACTTCTTCGGTCGCCTACGAAAAGGGCGTCACTGCCACTGAGGAACAAATCCAACTAGCCCAATCAGCCTTCTGCCCCTTCTCCATCGGCCCGCGCGGGTGCATTGGAAAGGGGCTGGCGTACATTGAGATGAGCATCACGTTGGCGAGAACGCTGTTCTTGTATGACTTGCGCAGGGCGGTGGGCGTGGAGGATCTGGCGGAGGGAGGGAAGAAAGGGGCGGAGTATGGTAGACATCGGAAGGACGAGATGCAGCTTGTTGATACGTTCACGTCGACGAAGGATGGAGTCATGATTGAGTTTAGAAGGAGGGATGATATTAGTGCTTGAGTTTCTCAGCTTGTGTGTGTGTATAAGGAGAAAAATGGTTGAAGGGGGAGGGGGTAATAGGGATGGGAAGCGATGTAAAAGGGAAATTTGAATTTCACGATATTGTCACGATTTAGGTACGATAGCATTACGAGCATGAGCATGAATCATGAGCATCTTTTTGGTAGCACTGTAGCACTGTAGCACGGCAGTTTTGGGTAGTTATGGTATTCAAAGGATGAACCAATTGATTGAACTGAATTTATTCGTCAAGCCAACTGTTTCCAAGCCAATTGCCTCCAGGGCAAGTAAAACAATTTCCGTGTATCTATCGCATTCCCGCTAGTAAGTGCTGTTTCCAACCTCTGATGTGCATGCCTGTTGCCTAATATCCAATCTTCAACGCCTGTTCAATCAATATCCCCGCCTTCTGTCCTGTCTCCTAGCCAAATCCAAATGTTCTCTAGGCCTCTAGTCTAGCTCGTCATGTGTGTGTGTGTGCCTCGGCGTTAGACGGCGGCCGGGTGGTTTTCTGGCGCCAGTGGCCGCTTTGATGGCGCGGGGTGATTTGGAAGGTCCCTTGTTGGTCTCGCTGTTGGGCGTGGGCGGTTTGGTGGTGGTGGCGGCGGCGGTGGGGGTAGGCTCCCCAGAATCAGCAGCGGAGGCGACAGTCTGCTCCGAGGGCTCCGAGCAATCTGATCCCGAGGTGGGCGGCGGCGACATGCGCGAGGCCGGCTCAGGAGCGGTGGTTTCCCTTCTCGGCCGGCCAGGACCACGGCGAGGCTTCTTTGCGGCCTCTTTCTTGGAAGCCTCGGCCTCGAGTTTTAGGATTTTGCACTTCTCTTGAGCTGCGGCTAGCAACCGATTGGCCTCTGGAAGCATCCTCTCGATGCCGTCTCCCTTCTTGCATAGGGCATAGTACGACTTTAGCTCTTTGCACAAGCGCTTGATTTTGTACTCGTGCTCTTCGTCACTGGGAGCCTTCCGCTTTTTGGATCCCTTTCTGGCCTCCTCCGCAGCCTCACTTTCCTTCCGCTTAGCCTCTTCACTGGTTACTTCCTCGATCGGGCTCTCTTCTCCCACGTTAGGATTCTGGGGTTGCGAGGTTTTTGACAGCCCCTCCGTGGCAGATTCGAGCGGTCGAGGGGGAAGGTCTGAGGTGTCCCAAACCTGCATGACAACTTCATCGTCTTCTCCATAGTCCATGGTCATTGTAGAATGCGGATGTGAAGGGAGTTAGTAATCTGGTTCTGGACCCACCGTTAGCTGTACGTCTTTAATAAAGAGCTCTTCGTGTTTCAAGGCAGAAAAATGACTGGAACAGCGAGGAGTGGAAAGGCGTTAAAGGTGCGGCTATTGGCCATTGGAACGACGAGGGAGGGTCCGAGTAAGGTGTGTGTGTGTGTGTGACAAAGACTTGGCCACAGAGTTCGTATGCGCCGATGGTGATAATGATGGGTGGAGTGGATGTGATGAATCAGGATAGCAGACGACGGAAGACAGTCAGCGGCCAAACCGAAGTGTCAAGGCCGAATTGCGGAGCTGTCGTCGAGGTTCTCGCTACCAGGCTCGTCACGCCTGCAAGAATCACACGCCGTTACAGGGGCTAAAGTTGCAAAACGGGCAGGACGGGAGGGTCTGCCCCAATCTCCTCAGTCCCTGCACTGGAAGGAACAAAGAATCCCCAGGGAAGGCCCAAAGAGAACCTTCACCGGCATTGGTGGGGGGTGTGCACTTACCTCTACCAAGCTGGCGATATATAAATTTTGGTTCGGAAATTCTTCCAGCCGATTGTCCGTGCTGTTGTTGCTTGCTTCGTAGGGCCTGAGTGGAACGTTGGCAGCTGTCGAGTTGGTAGCTCTGTTGTGTGAGATGGGCGAAACCGAAAAGAGTTGCGGTTCTCTGGTTGATGTTGGGGCAACAGTAGGCTGGTGATGATCCACGTAGTGTGCAAAGAATACTTGGACAAAAGGATGTGAAGATGGTTTGGTCTGTCTCAAAGACAAAATTCCGAGATGAATGGTTGAACGCAGGTCCGGTGTTGGTGGATGGTGGTGATGGTTGAGAGGGTGAAGAGGAGATGAGAAGGGGAGGAAAGAGAACAACAACAGGACCGGGGGATTGAACGGGCCTTATACCCCCAGTTCAGAGTCGAATATCCGAATAATTTCATTCCCGATGCATCAGGAGAGCTGCTGGCCTCGGAGTAGATAACGTGAAAGTCCCTGGCGTGACCTGTTTCCGGCATCACAACTCCGACGACTACGTTAACAGGGAGGCGGAAGGGATTATATACGATACATACATAAATGCATGTCGCGCATATATACCAATCGACCAAGTTTGTGACTACGCGTACTGACTGAAGTTCTTCCGAATCCTCCATGTCTATCTAATCCCCCGACTGCTTCTGCTGTCTCCCAGCTGTGAACCAACGGTGTCAAGTGGTGATGGTCGTCACCACTCCAAAATACCCACGACTCATCAACATAGGAACCCTTTTTCCCATCCTCCATACACCACCACACCCGAGGATGTCTAGTCTATAAATCCCGACGAGGACATTTTGGGGGCGAGTGAACATGCATCTGGGTTTTCTAGGTTGGTCATGGAAAAAAAAAAAAAAAAAAAAAAAAAAAAAAAAAAAAAGAAGATTCTGCTTTTGCTTTCTCCTTCGCTCACCTGTTGAGTCTGACTCGCGACCTTGGCCACGCTGCCCCTTTTGGCCTGAACTTTTCTTGGTCGAGATTCCCCGCACCGAGGTCATTACCTTCCAGTCTCGCGTACACGGTTCTGACTACACGCACCCATTTTCCATTCAGGCCACCTGCTGGGCAACTGACCAAAATGAATTGACATCTAAGTCAACGTCGGCCCTAGCTTGCCCAAATGGTCAACCATTGGTTGCTTACCTATAGTTGAGACACCCTGCGACACCACTTAGAAGAAACTTGCTGCACATTTAAAGGCTAATTTAATTGCATACCTATTTGCTCGGTCCGAACTGGCCTCGCAGCTTTGATGCAGTCTCGGCGATGGTATTGGTGCATGCATGCATATATGCCTGAGCCCCATGAACCAGATATATAACGGACCTGGTCAATCGCCGTTTTTGGTAACCTGTTGTATTATCATGCAGTTGGCTTCTTGCACTAGCTTGGCAGGTTCCCACCGACACGCTGCCCTGACATTGTGCCTAGTGTAGCTTCTACCTCAACCAACGCTGTGCATGCTCCGCCCATGCCCCATCGTTCCAGGATACCTTAGTCGTTCTAGTTCTTGGGCAACCTCTTCACTCTGTAAACACCGTGACCCATGCTGACTGCTCTGAGCATCATGGACCAGACCAAATCTCATGGGTACCTACCTAGGTCCCTATGCGATCGATGTCTGCAGAAGATCTGATCCATTGGCGTGCATTCTACCGAAATTCAGCCATGAGGGTCAACTGGTTCAAGTTCCGACTTCCGAGCCGAGAGAAAATGTCACTTCTTCGCCACCCGCAACATCTCCTCAAGGTACTTGATCTCCGCCTCCATGCCTTGAGAAGAGCGGATGCTATTGCCGCCACCAGAAGCCGCTATAGTCCTGCATATGCGCACCATCTCCTCCAGGTCCCGCACTTTAAGCGCTTTGGCAACCTCCTCGGTGAGCCCCAGACTCAGAGTGCCGAGGCGCTGCAGAGCGGTTTTGGCTTGGAGGGCGTGGTAGCTCTGGACCCGGTCGTGGGACTGGGAGCGGGAGAGGCCCGAGGAGGATGGAGCGCAAGTGGAAGCAGGAGCTTCTTTCGGGATATCACTGGCGTTGCCGTTGGCGTTGGCGATGGTGTTAGTGTTGGATGTAGTCAGAGTGTGTCGGGCTTGGAGGGCAAGGTTGTTCTTGGTTGGGGCGGTGTCAAGGATATACTTGAGTGATAGTCTGCCTCTCGGCGAGGTGGAATCATCGCCGCCGCTTTTGGGATCATCAAAAGTCGCGGAGGAGTGAGTGTCCTCCGTAGTTGGGTTCGTGTTGGACTTGCGCATTTTGTTGGGAGTGATGTGATGGCCGGGGTGTGGCCTATTGGGGAGGTTGTCTTTGACTCCCACGCTTTGCCTTTGATGGAAAATCTTGTAATGACAAGTTGGATGATGAAAGAGAATGCCTTGTCTAAGAAAAAAAAGGGCATCTGTGCATAGATTTGGCGTTGGGAGTGGGAAGAGTTTGCTTGGGGATGGTAGAAGGTGAAGGAAGATCAATAGTTGGCCTTTTATCTTGAGTGAAAGGTAGCTCCTGTTTCAAGTGAATGGTCTATGCCAGACACTAAGGGAGACGGTCACGAGTTCAATCGGGCAGTCATTGAGGCGGCGGGGGTCCAGTTAATCCTAGGTTGGCTTCCTGAAACATTCGTAGTTCGTACCCGCTCAAATGGTTTTCAATCCTACAACAAGCTGTCACGGCAAGTGGAACCATGGACCGAGGCTCCAAACAGTTCAGACGAATGTAATAGAATATTAAAGGCGAGGAAGAAAGAGGAAGGTAAGTGCATTGGTTGGAAGAAGAGAGGTTGTTATGTGCAACAGCAGGTGGGCATAAAAGACCAAGATCCCACGCCGTGGCATCGCACAGGCCAAATGATCCAACTTGTTCCCCCCTCCCATTACTTATCGCCTTTCGTTTTCTCCTTCCCGTCTTCAGCTTAAGCTTAACCCCATCGTTATTGGTTCAGCGGACGCAGGGGCGTGGATGCCACTCACTCCCAACTACCTAGTCTTCGCAGATCACAGTCCTGCCACGCACTGCACGTGGATATAAATGCCGTGGCACACGGATGATCTGACAGGTGTTGATACTAAACAAGTAGTAAAGCTAAAGATAAGACGAGAGAAAAAAACAAGATTACAGGTAGGGATGGCAAGGGCCTTATTACGCCTATACGCCGCCGACGCCGGTCCTATTCCTCCTATACCGTATATGCAACAACATGGGATGAAAGACCAAAACAAAACCAACAATATACACTAGTCAAGCACACCGCCATGAGAAGTCCCTTTAAGCCTCGATCCCCACCACGAGCATGCCGTAAATAGCCCATAAGGTACATACATACAACTCACATCAACCCCGCCAACGACCCCATTATTATCTTGCCCTCGCAAGAATTCTACCTTCCTTCTCCTATACGTATTCCTCCTCCAAATTGTATCTGCGCTCTACGAGGCGCCATCATAGCTCTAAAAATCATCGTATTCCAAGCCCCCAGCGCCGCCTCAAGCGGCCCCACATCCTCCCTCGCCCACTTGACACCACAATTTGCAAACTGCCTAGTCTGCGCAAGCATCTCCTCCAGTACCGCCTTGAACTGTGCTCGCTTGTCTGTCTCTGCGCGGCTCGTACCTGTAGCCTGCTGAAACGACGCCTCGAGGTCGCTGATAGCCAACGGGTGAACGCAAAAAATCCTGGGCGTACAAATAAATGTATGCCTCGGTTCTCCTTCACCAGCGGCTGCGGTTGCTGTGTCTGTGTCGTCGGGGATGCGGTACGGTTGGCAGCGGAGGACGTCCAGGCTCCAGAGGCGCGTGTTGTAGTGTTGCCGTCGATAGCGGTAGTGCCGGTTTAGATCGGGGGCGAGGGTGGTGGGGGAGTACCTGTTGTATAAGTAAAAGGATGGGGGCATGTTGTCAATGATGGTGTTTATGTTGGCTAGGGTGTTGGCGTTGACGTCGGCTTGGGCGTTCATGTTCATAGAGGTGGTGGTGGTGCTGGCCGTGGCCGTGGTCGGCCAGGTCGGGATCAGGGTCATGGGCCTGTCGAACATGAACTCGAGTAGGATATTGTCGAGCCTGCGCTCGAGATCGTCTAGGGCACTAAGATACTCTTCGAAAGGGGAACGGTCGCTGCTGTCCTTGATATTTGTGTTTGTGTTGTTGTTGGCGTTGTTGTTGGCGTTGGCCTGGGCGTTTGTAGAGACCACGGCCGTGGTCGGGGTGATTGGGGTATTGTTGACTCTGCGCTCGAAATCGCTTAGGACCGCAAGATACGCCTCCATATCAGCGTCCCGGGGGATCTCATATACTGATTTTGGGTCCATTTTGAGCTTGCGTAAACTCTCTTCGATGTCTTCGACGAGATTGTCCATCATTGACCGTGGAAACTAGTTGAAGGATGCTGGTCGTGCTCGACTGGTAGCGTTGGATTTGGCTGAAGACTCCTTCGATAGTTGGATTGCAGCTTGAGTGGAGAAGGAAAAACACTTCGGAAGGGGTTATGGTAGATCCGGAAAGCCGGGTAGAGTTTTGTAGTCAGCTTGAGTAAGGCGCGTGCCTCCTGTGGCATGTGAAAGGAACTCACCCAGTGCTCCCAATGAGCTGAATGCGAGTTGTTATTGGGCCGAGCCGAGCCGGACCTCAAACTCCCCTTGGCTCGGCTCATTGAGAGCATTGAAGTCACTTGCAGACTACACTCCGAGCCGAATGCGGCGTGCTCAAAAGACTTGCTAGCTTGATCTCCAGGAGAGGCAATTCGGATCACAGTGCTCAGGCTTCCAGAAGTAAAAAGTTACGAAGCGAAACCGAGTGGATCAAGACAGAATATTGGTGCTGGCAGACTTTGGTAAATGTGATTTTGGTAGGAAGAACACAGAATAACTGCCTAACTAAATGGTTGAGGGCGACCTCATGGGTTCAACTAGGCTCGCTATGCTGGCTTGCTAGAGGTATCCAAGTCAAGATCCATTATCCAATGATGATGATTGCAGTGAAAGAACTCCTTGTACTTCCCTCTTCAAAATAGCTGAGCGCTACCGCCCAGCGGCCAGGGGAGCGCCATCGCCCATCAACCCTGGACCATCAACGGAAGGAATCTGCTCCTCGGATCTTCGCAAGAGGCTTACTTCTCCATTTCATCTGTAATCGCTGCTGCAGGGGCTCGACGAGTCCTGCAATCCACCGAGCAATTGTTGGTAAAATGAACTGTACAGTTCCTCATCCATCTGCACATCACGGAACTGGAAGCCATTGTTTCCCTGAATCGACCACTTCGACTCCGAGTCCTCGTCTTCGACCCCCATATGATCAGTGTTGCTGACGTGTCCGTTATTTCCGTCAATCAAGCTCGTGTGCCCCATATCGACCTCCTGCTGTGAGGTTGAGTTCTGGCCGTCCAGTTCCATGGCCCCGCTTGTCGTCTCCAGGGGAAACTTGCTTTCGGCACTCGTAGACGTAGTCGCAGCAGAAAACTTCATTCCGTCCATCTCAAACGGGTACATCGCCGGGTTTGTGCTTCTTGTCATCAATTCTAATCGGCGAGCCCGTAAGACCCCTTTGTCAACCTTCTTTTCAAACTTGTCTTCCACTTCCCTGGTCCAGGCGTGGGGATGCAGCCTGATCGGGAGTGGTCTGCGCTTCGACCGTGCTGCAGCGAGTTCTCCGCTGCCAGCCTTTCCCCTCTTAGGAATTTGCAAGTCATCATCCGTCGGCATTGCTACCGCGTGCGAAAATCCGCCGCGCCTGACTTTGCTTCGAGATCCCACGTGCTGAGTATGGGGGGTGGTCTTGGTAACCTTGTTCTGGCTCTTATAGCTAGAGGCAAAAGCGCCATTAGGGTGCATCATTTGAGCGTGCCCCTGAGCGTGCCTTTGAGCGTGCTTTTGATCGTTCAACAAGCCCTTGAGAGAGGGAGTACAGTAATTCAGTCCGGGGGTATAACAAGAATAAGGTCCCCAGGTGGTGGGCATAAAATATCCGGAGGTGGCGGCCGCTCCACCTCCACCTGTGACTGTCGTGCCCGTGAGAGAAATGGACATGTTGGGGGCTTCCTCGCCAAATCCAGGCCCGGAGAAGACACAAGCGTCTGTATGTAGCGGGAAATGAGCCGAAAGGTGAGTATTACCGTGAGTATCGCCAAATGTCTCCAAGTCAGCGGGCATGGAGCGAGTACGTTCGAAGCGCGGGCGTGGGCAGGAGTGGAATTCCACGCCGTCGTAGGACTCGTAGATGACGGCGTTGGGGTCCGGGGTTGGGAGCGTCGTAACCGGGGTGGGATTTGGATTCGGCTGAACCGCGGGAGAGACCGTGACAGAACGAAGTTGATCTTGAAGAGCCGCCATGCTTTCATCGTGATCATTGTGGTAGGCCATCTTGAGCGGTTGTTTTGGGGATCTGTCTTCGTTCTGTTGACGGTTGAGAGGTTTAGCTGGAAGAGAACTTGGAGGTTTAGGGCTGTAGAGGTGAAAAAGTATGTTAGATGAAGACGCTGCTAGGAGAAGATACGTAGGCAGTCTCAGTGATTGTGAAAAATGGAAACCTAGGTACCTGTGATGGGAAAACCGTTGAGAGTTGACCCGGAGTCAAGTAATGGGTAAGGTAGTCAGAGTGACAGACTGTCTAGTGTTCGGATAAAGATGTTCCTTCGATCAAGCAACAGATCAAAGGCGACGAAAGGTCAAAACCCAAAGCCTTGAATTTTGAAGAATGGAAAGGTGGAGGTGGTTCGGGGGAAAAAGAACAGGTGTCTTGCTAGCTGAAAATACAGGCTTCTTATAAGCCGGGCTTCGCTGCAGAGTGCAGAGTGCAGATGGCCAGTTCATGTTGGAATGTCAAAACCGATGGATTCTTGGTCAGTTCTGCACTTGCAGGATCAGATGCGAAGCACCGAAGGCTTGGGTTGCGAGGCGGTTCTAGAGGTGGCCAGGGGACGAGTACTTGCATCAACACGCAACAACGCGACTTCCTGTATTATGCAGGAGAGCACATTACGGCAGAACTTTGGAGTTCGTGAACCCCGTGACCTCGAAAACAACTTGAAAATCCCAGGATGAGTCCAAGTGCCTATGAGTCAAACTCGAAGGTCTGAATGAAGTCTTCACGATAATGAAAATAATCCAGAAGTCACCGTCTCAGCACTCAGCCCTCGTGCACCGGCCTGTTGCTTCGCATGCGCAGTTGCAGCACCCCTTCCAAGATTCGTGCTCAAATGTAGTGGGCACTGTAATCCGCTCAAGTATCACCGATCCCGAAACCGACATGGATCACGATACTGCAAGTGCCACCAACATCAACAGCAGCCACCATCGCCCATCAGCCGAGCAGGAACAACTACCGACATCGGCCGATCGCCGGACCATCAGAAAAGAACTCGTTAGAAGGTACTGCGATCGTCGGGCCAGCGCAAACGAACGCAAAAGAATGTACCAGTCCTTCGTCCGTTGCCTTGACAGCCGGCAGCTTGAGAAGCAGTTTCACCACCTGCGGGCTACGAAGCAGTTGTACAGAAAGGAGGAGGCCATGTGCGTGTGATTTGCTGGAAGAGAAGAGGAAAACCTCCAGGCACCGCGTCCAGAGGAGAAGGAGGGGGTACAGCAGGCTCCAAGTCTGTGGGTTAAGCACATGACGGAATTCTTCTAGAAAGATGTGGCAAGTGGCTGAGAGGAAGGAGGGGTGGTTAAGGAGGAGTCGAAGAGGTGGGAGGCGAGGATGGCAATGGAGGATGGGAGTGCAAGTACATGACTATCGCTAGTGACTTCATGGAGCAGCACGAACATGCACTGACATGGGTCGGTAAAAAGAAGCGAACTGAAGCTTTGCTTGATTGATTCAATCAATCCCGTGCAAACGCTATTGTGTTTACAACTGGCGGCGGACAAAGAGTAGAGGTAAAGTCTGCGAAGAATCCATCGCGATATTGGTCAGTCATATCACAATCAAATAAAACACCCTGTACAAAGCCAAAAAGAGGTAATGAAAAATCGAGTCAAACACTCATTGACAAGAAGCAATACCTAATCCAAAAAGAAGACAAAAAAAAGCAAAAAGCTCAGCGGCCAGGAGCAGGGCCGAACCCGTCCACTCTTGAACACGCCTACGAAAACTGTACCTCCGCTACCAACGCAACGAGCAATGTTTATCTGGCCCCGCCACATACCGCTATACCACGAGGGATCTTGGGACTTATTGACAAGTGCCCAAGCGGGACCTTATAAGGCCCGAGGGGAATGTCCAGACCCTGGCAGGTACTACCACTGAGATGGACAGTGCACACTTGCCGATAGGTGCCGGCTGCCGGACTGGTACCGGGACACATGGCAGGTGTCGGTGCCGGTGCCGGTGGCATACAGCTGGTGCAGCTGGTGAAGGACGCGGTTGGACTGCCTGCCTGGCACTGACCTTATCTCAGCATCAGACCTCTTTTTTAGGCAGGGGGAGGGCGACCTGCGGCTGCCAAGACTGGGCCTGCGGCCCGTACGCTGCGCGCACATCTCAAATTTGCAATTGAATCTTTCCAATGTTTCCAGATTGTAGTCCGTACATCGTTTCTTTCAATATATTTATCGGTATTAATTGAGAACGCCTAAAAAAGAAGTCTAAATTCACTAAATATAAAAATTCGATTCATATTTACCGTACCTATACAAATCCATCTAACCGCCTAGACAAACTACATTACAATACAATAATAATAAAATATTCTAGTAATATAAAATATATATTAAAGATAGTTTCGTTAAAATAATTCTAATAGTATAATTAATTTTTTTATACGATTACTAAAAATAGAAATATAAAGTCAAATATAAAAAAAGTTTCATATTAACATAGTACTATAGCCGAACCAGGGGGTTATTACAATACTAATTTTCATCCTAACTCTTTAAAATTTTAAAAGTATAAATATTATATTAATTTTAACCTTCGACTATACTTCTTTTTTAACTGCGACGCATTATTTTTTTTCCTTAAATTAAATTACTTTAACTAATATTATTAATATTATAGACCCCGATAACAACCCTATTAATACTTAGCGTATACTAATAATAATAAAGGATATTATCGGTAGTAAATAACCTTGTAATAAATAAGTTCGGTCGGTAATACGTTTAATTATTAAATAGAAGGATACAATTTTAGTAGTAGTAATTAGGTATAATAAAAGTATTATAATTTATACTTTTTTAGCTTTATATAATAAGATCACTATATAAATCGTCCCCTTTACTAAGCTAAGAAAGAGTTAACGGGATAATATTACTATTAAAGTACTAGGTTGAAAGCTAATATAGATAAATAAAAATATAACTCTATAGGTATATATTAGCCTTGTACTTATTTTTACTATACTAATATTAACCGGTTAATAGAATAAGAAAGTATAGGAGTAAATCGCTATTGGAAATTATACCTATATTTTACTAAACTTAAAGCTCGCTACTAATCCTCCCTTTAAAACTATATTAAAATCGCCTAAATTCTACCCAAAAATCGGGCTTTTTACTATCGACGAACTATACTATATATTAGAATAGTACGACTTTCGAAAGGAATTCCAATATCTTTATACTTTATACCTTCTTATACTTAAGTATATACTATAATTCGGCTATACGGCTACGTTGGCTAAAATCTACTAAAACTTTATTATTAAGAAAGCTAATTTTAATTCTAATAACCTAGAAATTATTAGGACTTCGGTTAACCGGCTAAAAATCTCTATTATTATTTAATTACTTCTTTATAATTGCTTAAGGGATTTCCGGCGTTTATATTTCCTTATATAAAATACTACCTCGTTAACTCGCCGGGAAATACCAAAAACTATCGTTTATATCGACAACCGGAATAGTTTAACTAAAATACAGTATACCCTTATTAACTACCTTTATAAATAATACAGTTTTAATAAAGAGTTCGGCTATAAAATCGTATACTTATACAATATTTTAGTCCGTCCAATAAATAAAGATATTATCTATCAGGATTTTACTTCAAAATTAACGGACTATTGTATTTATTTAATAATAATATTATTAAATATAAGTATAAACCTCCTAAATATTAAACGAATCGTATAATTTAATATATTGCTTACTTTTAATATATTAAATATTTGGCAACGTTTTAGAAAAGTAATATATAATAATCTAGAAGGAAAGTAAGGAGAAGCTTACTTCTTTACCCTATATTAGGCTTTTAATTATTTCGGATTAATAGAAATATAGCTTCAGCGTCTAATAAAAAACTAATAACTATAATAATTCCGATAACCGTATACTCCAACCGTACTTAATAAACTAATAAATATTATTATAATAGCGGATAAAGAGAATCTAAATAGTAACGACGAAATATTATCCAACGAATTAATAAATCTTAATAAACTATTACTAAATAAAGGTATAGAATAGTATTTATTATACAAATTTATTTATAAGGTTAAATAGTTAAATATTAATAAAAAAATTCGAAAAAAATATAAGAAAACAGACCTACTTTTTATACAATAATTCAATACGCTATATTTTCAAAAGGCTACTTTTAATTATCTTTAAGAGCCTTATAATAAAAATCTTAAATATAAACTTCCTATCCCCGAAGGTAAATATTATAATAGTTCTACCTATACGCCGGCATTAGAACGAATCCCGTTAATACTATTACAAAATAGAAATAAAGCTTTTAATAAATTATCGAATAAAATATTAACTAATATAGCACTTTTATATATTAATAAATAGTATAAAAAAAAGGCATAACATCTTATGCTTACAAAAATGCGTACTTTTAAAATCGCGCCCTAAATATTAATACTAAATAAATTCCAGCATACCGTTACCCGTCTTTTTACTAATAATATAGTTCGGCGAAATAAAGTATTTCCTATCGACGATTTTACTAGTTTAGAAGAGAAAATTCCTAGAATAAGACAATAGGAGTATAAAAAAGAATATAATAATAATTTTATTAATTTCTATAAAATAATAGTCGTTAAAATTTATAAGGATTAGGAAAAAGACCGGCTAGTCCTACGGCCTTACTAACCTTCTCAATTACGTATTAATAACTTTACTAGTCCCGCGACTATATCTCCTACTCACCCTACTTCTTTTTTAGCTAATATATTAAATTATACTATTTAAATTACTTAAATTATTTAAATTATTAAAGTAAATAAAGTAAATAAAATAAATAAAGTAATTAGAATATAGGAAATAGGGGAAATAAAGGAAGTAGCTTAGCTAATAATAGTTTAACTAATAATTTAACCGTTTATATTAATACGAAGATTTTTTATACTAATTCGAATTACTCCTATTCCCGTACCTATACTAAGGGTTCCCGTACTTATAACTACTCCTAAACCTCTACAAAAAAAGAAAGTAATAATAATAATAATTCAACCAACTACTACTATATAAGCGTAAACTTCTAATATTCTAGTATTATATTCAACGTTTAATATAAGAGTTTAATAGCTAATAGAGGAGCTTTATATTACTCTTAAAAGACAAGCCTATACTATTACTACTCTAATACTATCTTTTTAAAACTTATTTCAACAATATTAAATGCAAGTAATAATATTACTATCTATATTACTATATATAACAATTAATACCGCTAATATTACTACCGCTAGTATTATTTCTCTAACGCCCGTTTAAAGAGGTAGAAAGAGGACTAATAGTATAAGGACTCCTATTATAAGTTTACTAACGTATAAAAAATAAATAAGTAATTTTAATATTAACTAAGTATTATTGTAAAAATATAATTATAATTAACCCTAACCCTAATAAACTAAAATATTACTAAATCTAGCCCCTATCCAAAAATATCTCCTATATTATAACTATACTATATTATTATTAGAAACAATCCTAAAACCACTTCTAATCGCCTCTAACCGTCTCTATAAACTCCTAATCCCATTTTAATTATTACTAGCCCCCGACGGGGGGTACTATAAGGACGCCTATAGTATAGCGGTATATAAGGACGCTTATATATCTCTACTAGTATTGTAAATTGTAAAGACCCCTGTTCAAATCCTATTTATAATTGTTATAACTGTCTTTTCTCTAACTATAACTATATCCCCTATCCTTATTAACCGCAGTATAAAATCTTGATTGTAGGCTCTGACCGTTGGCTGGGGGGGGGGGAGTTACTAGGGGAAGAGATATAAGCCCGCTATAAAACGTACTATCTTTTAATTGTTATTAACGGGTATTTTATTGCTACAATAGGGTATTTATAAGGCAATTCGACTAGGGTACGTAGAATAAGCCGTATACTAAACTCCTTTTTTTAGTATTTTTATTCTTTTTACTAAAGTAATTATTATAAAGTAAAAAATAGCTAAACTTCTTACTTAATAATAACTTTATTCTACTATTTATTTTCATTATATATATCTTTAATATTATTAATTTCAAAATCCCAAAGATCTTTAACTCTATCCTCAAATAAACGCCCTCCTTTATTACTATAATCTATAATACTATTTTAAGTAGCAAAATAAATTATGCTTAGTATATACTACTAATTTACAATATTAATAAGTACTAGAATAACCTCATTCCAATCTACTAACTTTTCTATTAAAGTTTATTACTCTAAAATATATATATTTAGTATATTAAATATATTTATAATAGTAGCCGGCCTAATCTTCTTCTTAGTTATACCGTTATTATACAATTTAAGAGTATAAAAAATAATATTGGTAAATAAGTCGCCGGCAATATAAATACTTTTAATAATATAACCCTATAACTTTTTTATACCTTTTCGAATTAAAGTAAGAACGTTAAAATTAAAAATAAGGCGGGTAAGCGTAACTTCGAAGTTGTACGTTAAATTCTTATTATTTTTAATATTAATAGCATAAATATAATTCTAATATTCGAATATAAGATTAATAAATTTATACTTACTACTAATAATAGTATAATAAACTAAATCCCCTTTTAGAATAACGTTTCTAAAGTTCTTATTAAATATATTATTATAAAGAAGCTATGTAAAGTATAGTATTTCTAGGCTATAATTTATTGATCTACCCCTATAAAAAATAATAGGTAAAATAGGGATAATATTTCGAAGAAAGCTATAATCCCTAGCTCTAATAGCTTTATATAATGAAAGAAGGATTAATACTATTTATATTAATTTATAATAGCTTCTAAATTTAATATCGATTTTTGAGGCTAAAGTAGGTCTATTTAGTATAAGTCTATTAATATTAATATCGATATTAATATCGCCATTATCCATATTTGGATATTCTCTAGTCCAACCCTATATAAAAAATACTATATCCTAGATACGATTTAGGATTTACGGTAAACTATATTTATACTCGCCTTCCGCTTTTACAAAAACTATATATATTTTATTCTTAACGCTATTAATAGAAAGGTTTTTAAAACCTTTATATTAAACTAATTCGTTAATAATAAACGTAAAGATTCTTACTGTAAAGCTATATATTACTAATAGTATAGCCTAATAATACTTGATCTTTTCTTTCTTAATATTCTTAAAATATTAAAAAAAGAAAATATTAAAAGAAATTATAATAGTCGAAAAAAGCTTATCTCCAACGTTCTAGAAATAACGGAATAATATTTTAATATAATTAATTTTAATGTAAAAAAATATAAGGATTAGAACTATCTATTTTCTTTATTCCTATTACTTACTAACTTTAAATTCGTATTATTGAATATACTTAATAAACAATATTATTTTTTAATTACTGTAGATAAGAATCAACCAGTAAATAAGCTCGAATTTATTAAATTTAAGATAATTATTCTATAACTCTTCGTAAATATAATAAACCCCTTCAAACTTTCTCTTATCTTCGTAAATCGTACCGACTTAAAGAGAAAGCGAATCTTTATACTTTACTTATTTTATAATAAGAAAAATAGGTAATTTGCTTTTTTATTTACAAAAAAATATCAATTTAAGGGCAAAGTCTATAAACTAATGCATTGTCGTATTTGTACTTTTATATCGAAATAGTATATAATTAATTACTATCTTATACGTAAATTTCTAAGTTCGGTTCAATAATAACTAGGATAGCGGACTATATAATTTTAAGTAGTAGATTAAAGAAGCAATAATAAGGTTAACTATTTTATTTTACTTTCCTCTAGCCAATTTACAAATAATATTTTTAACATTGAAATTATTATAGACAATAACGCCGTTAGGATTATGTATTGCCTATTTAAAATTATACTTTACTTAGTCGGCTATAATATTAAGTAGATAGTTGAATATTATATATGAAAATACAACCCTTATACTAGACAAAATTTATATAGTTCTTCTTAATATGCCCGTTATAAATAAATAAAGATTTAAAACCCGTCTAATAAATATACTAATTTTCTTGGCGTAACTAAATATAAAAAAGGAAATAATAAAAATAATACAACCTTATTACTTATTAGTAGAAGTAGTGATTATTTTAATATCGTTTAAGGTTATATGCTATTACTATATTAGTTAAAGAATAAAAAAAAGGAAAAAAGAAGTTATTTATTCGTATTAATATAAATTATAAAAGTAGAGCTACTAGATTTGGAGCTGTAGATTTAAAGGATAGCTAGGTTTATTTAAAAGTATTTTCTAACTAAGAAGAATTATTTAAGTTTATAATAGTAGTTTATTTATTACTTTAATAAATCTTTTTAACGTTAAACTAGTTAAAAGAAGGCTCTTTAAGTAATAAGTATATTTTATTGCGCAATACAAAAGTATAATAGTTTAGGCCATTCTATAAACGCGTAAAAGTAATGCTATAATAATTAAAACGTTTTTTTATCTTCTTTTATTATATAAAATTAGTAAAGTATATAATTCTACGACTAGATTTTATGAATTAATAAAGAAAGATCTTAATATTATACTTTTTTAACCGCTCGACCCTCCTTTATTTTATTACTTGTTTTATACGAGAATAAACCTTTGAACGGAGTTTCGCGAAGAGATTTTAGATTGCCTAAATAATATTGTGCTTATTGTCATTAAAATCTTCTTGATTAGAGTCGTCGCTATCCTCCTCGTTATCCTCGTTGTATTGTGGTTGTTCTAATTGTTTTGGCTATTCTAGCTCTCGCAAATGTTCCGGGGGTTGAATATTAGAGGGAATAGAAGAAAGAGTGGAGGATTCGTTAATTGTTGATGAAGTATAATAATGGCCAGTTGCGGAAGAGGTGCGTTGGTATTGCGGTTATCCTTATTGAGAGCGATTCCGATGATGTTGAAGAAATGGGTGTGCGGGCAGATTGCGGATGGATTGCGCGTCTTCATTTTGGGACTCGTCCTCCATTCTGGCGATAAAAAAATTGATACCGTTGAATAGAGCTCGTTTATGCGACTATAATTATACTAAAATTATTGTAATACGATGTATTTTGATGAAGTTATAGTATTGAGGGTTGACGACTAGGTGGTTTGTGAAGGTATATACGATTCGGATTACGTATTGAACTCAGACCTCTTTGAGCGGAGTGTAAAATATTGCCCAGAATGGAATTTCAAATCAATTTATCGATAAAATTATTAAATGTGCGGTAACGGAAACATTGGCACAGGAAACATTGGCACGTGAGCTCAAGGTGGTCTGAGCGCTGAGATAACACTGACCAACCTTTTGCAATCACTTTGGCATTCAAGCCAGGTCACCAGCTTTCCATTTTGCATTTTCTGGTCGCGAGAACCGCCAACGCCACCCATGCGGATGTCAACACTGCATTTTCAGCGCAAGGAATAACACCACCAGCGGAAAACTGCATCTGCAATATTATCATCAGCTGTGCATATATCAATGTTCACGCGCGCTCACCTTAGACGACCAACCTCATGTTTCTTAGATCCCGGGACTGGCCGCTCGGGAGTTCGTCCGGTCGACTCGTCCCGATTCCCAAATATCGGTGCACGAGTAAAGTCAAAAAGGGGATAAGTGGGGCTGTAGTGGGGCTGCGTTAAGTAGATTGGGAAAGAAGAGTACCTACGGTACCTATGTGTAAGTGTTAGTGCAGCCCGCTAACGCAGGGGTTACAGTGCATAAGTGCTAACACGAAAACATGGCTGCACTTCCCGAGTTGCAGGGATGGGTCAAGAAAAAGGGGTGAAATGCAGTGAAGACACTCGCATGTCAAGCCAACATTCTTGAATGAGATAAATGGGAGGGTCATCCATCGTTCGGTATGGAAGGAGAATCACCAATAAGAACTCACCTGACGTTTGAATAAAGAAAAGTTTTGCAATAGCAGAAGAGTGTCTGACATGGCCTCATCGCGACCCCTTGTTTGGCACCGAGCACATACATCACACATCCTCTCGCATACCAGGTTTAGTCTCAGCCCATCCCCAAGATGCGATGCTTTCTTTCCACGTGGAGTTCTGCAGATGTATCTGTAGGTGCTACCAATGCATGCCACATCTCCAATGTTATCATCTTGCAGAAGAAAAACCGCTCGACGTTATCAGTTTTGATGATTGCACCGTGTTTTTCCAAATGCCAAACCACAAACGACTGCTCTCATCATCTCAGGGATGAATTGAAAGCCGATGGTAGGGGGGAACAGATCCAGAGATATATCTCATCCTGCCTACCCGTCTTCATCACCAGAAAGTCCGCCTGCTGCCTTCTGCTTTTCAGCTCGTCCGCTCAACTTGCCCACGGCGGTGTGATACACCTGGAGCATTTGACAATACCTCTACTTCCAAGGGACAGATGGCCTACAAACGTTACTTCATTCGTTAACAAAAGCATAGTATATACCGTCAATGAACCAAGGTGAGCGAGAAGTGTTGCTTCCACCTATAGAAACAATTGCTCTTAACATGATCCCCCAAGAAAGGTGAGTGTCTGGCTTGGCCTGCGATCGAAATCGACCATGAGAGTGGAGGGATTAACCGGAGCCCACCGTGCAGGGATCTAGATATCAGACGGAAGACTAGCCCAAGCTGAGTGAATGGTACAGTCTACTGATGTTGCGAGGGAACAATAAGAAGCTGCCGCCAAGAACGACGGGTAACCAGTTCAAGGCTCTCGTACAAGATCTCATTCAAATCGGTGTTCAGGTTCTCAAGATCTGTCATCCGATTAGAACCTGAGATCGAGGCAGCCCACCCATTCACCTGGTGGATGATGGGGTCTCAACCCTCAATTTTCTTCCCACCGATTTAAGGTCGGACGGATTCATTTTTCCTTCTGCCAACTTCACCAACCACATCAACACCCAATTTCACCCACCACCGTTCTACCAAAGTTTGGGTGACAGCACACAAACGCCAAACCCCAACCTTCAACACCTAACAACAAGAACAGCAGGATGGAGTCAACCATTGAGATCACCCAGCGCATTGACAGGCTGGTCATTGCTGGCGATGCCCCCTTTCCTCCCAGACCAGCTTTGAGACGGTCTTCAACCTCGGCCACAAGCTCCCGCCAGGACACCGGCCCATCTGCTGCTTCTCCTGCTAGCACTCCCTCCCAGGAGTCTCGCAACAACGATGTCGACATGACTGACGACATCATCACTGGCACGAGAAATCTCTCACTCGAAAGCGGCAGCCCACTCCAGTCCCGCCAGCATGCCTCGTGGCCTCGTGTGCACAACCGACGTCGCAATGGTGCTGCTGCCCCAATCAACCACATCCTTTCACGCCAGGCCGCCTGCTCGCCACGGGTTGCCCAAGCTCGCCTTCGCACTCGTAACTCTCGCCAGGGCCCTGAGGAAGCCAACTGCTTCTTCAGACAGTGCGCCCAGATTCGGGCCCGCCACATTAACAGAGCTCACCGTGGGCCTCAGGCTCAAATTACTGTCAACAACCGTGCGCGGTCCGATGACGAGGTGGGCATTACTAGGGAAGAGCACCACCGCAACTTGTTCCTGATCCAGCGTCGATATGTACATCAGATAAGGAGGATTTCGGTCATTGCTGCCAGGGCTGGGCACTGATAGCAACGAGTCGAAGCGCGGCGAATTGGGATACAGGCGAGGATACCAGGTTGCGAACGGTTGGGGGAAATTAACTGAAGAACGGACAGAATAGGTCAGTCTGGGATAAATGACTGGTGCGGATTAGGACATCTGAATATGGAGTTTCTGGCTTGGCTAAGTTGGCTTTGGGTTTGCGAATGGCTCTGAGCGGCATCATGGGGATTATTTTGAGCGAAGGGGAAGTTTATTACGGCGAGATTGCACAATGGCCGGCGTCGCAGAATGCATTTGAGATCAGGAAGCATCGCGACGGCGTTATGGAGTGAGGGAACGAGTTCTTGTGCTAGTCTATCATTCCGTCATTTTCTGGCCTTCCAATGTCATGTGCATACCTTAGCTCTTTCCACTTTGCTTTCTCATCATGAGATACCCACAGTACCGAAGACAATGAATGACTACAACGGGGCTCCAAGGCAATTTGTTTCCAAACACAGCGTGATTAGGTACAGACTGACTTTGTCACGGAATGCAGACCTTGTCAACAATAAGGGCAACTGGAGAAGGAACCTGGCCAGGCGGATTACCCGACCCATATCATACGCAAGCCAAAACAGAACGCCTTTCCGAGCCCTGACAAGTATGCCCTAACATGTCGGCAGCAAAAGCTGTATACATCCCTTGACTCCCTCCAGTGCCTTGGATTCTACATTCAGATGCCTTCGATGAGTGCCCAAACTGCACCAAGGTTTTCGACTGATGCCAAGACGCATCCCGTCATGCAGCAGACACCTGCCCGCCGGCTGTGGACAAAACACTGTTGGTTCTTGCCTTTTGCTCTTTCTCCTCCTACTTCCCAACCGCCTTTTTCCCCGCAAATTGCACCTACAACACTGCGGAAGACCCCACAAAGAAAAGCACAACCAAAGCCAGCGGAGCAGGACCGACCCCGTCCAATAAAGATTTGAAGGGCAAATGAAAAGTCATTGCCAGGTCTTCTTCTCCTGGCTCTCCCTCTCCAAAGAACGACAACAACAAGGAGAACCAGCCATTCTCCAACCACTACTTTCTTTCTCATCAAGCCATCGTCTGTCCAAGACGCAATGGAGTCAACGAACCAAGTTGCAAACCGGAATGTTGGAGCTGGCAGGTGCGCCTCATATCCTGTAGGCTATATGTAGCCAGTATCTCGCGCACCCTGGCCTGCACACCACACCCTACAGAATACATGAACTCACAGATGAGCCACGCGTGGCAGAAATACCATGTCTACCGTATAATCTCGCGAAATTCGTTTTCGGGAAACCGCTTTTTAGGCACATTTACGTACAGATTTAAGCACATATTACAGCATATGTGCCAACCGTACCCTCTGTGAAGGAGGGTAAAATCTGGCGCCCCACCCTCTAGTCCCAGCCAGACTGATAAGGGAAAAAGACTGGGCATAATAATTTCGAATTTACAGTGCTCCGCGGTGGCAACACATCTCCCCCACCCAAGTTGGCAGGCATACATATGCCTGGCATCGGGCAGGAAAATGGCATATATGTGCCTGAAAAGCGGTTTCCCGAAAACGAATTTCGCGAGATTATACGGTACTTCAATCTCTTGCTTTAAAAACCTGAACGCCGAACTTATTCCGTCAGCTTTTTACCTCAAGACTACGCCAAAGGGTTTACCATTCACTTCCATGGCGAATCGTCTATACCTAGAGTGCGTTTGTTTCCGTACGGGTGTCGTATAAATTCATACGGCAGACGCTCGGACCACATCACTCATGCGCCCTACAGCCATCTACACCCCCCTTATACAGCCGCTATACTCCCAAACCTAATTGTTTGAGTATGAAGTAGAACGAGAGGTAACAACGAGGATAGGGTTCTTATAAGGGATTACAGGGCATATGCGCTAGTCGAATGCGCTGATTTCCCCAAAATTTGCAGGGCACTTACAGGGGGCAGGAGGCACATGTACGACATGTACGACATTTTTGAGCATGTAGACAGTTTTGTAATTATACGGCAGCCGTGAGAGAACAGGGGTTTATACGACAACAGTACGGAAACAAACGCGCTCCTAGATATGCCGTTTGCGATATCTCCCTTTGCTTCGAAGTTTTCTCTTATTCCCCTTTCACCACTTCTACAGCCCTGGTTGGAAGTCAAATCAACACACAAGAATCCGGATTTGAAGTCAAATCGAGATACCACCATCATCTCAACACCCCTTCATCCTCGCAGAAACGAACTCCTTTGTCATTTCCCACAATAGTCCGACGGCGACAATAACATCGAGTCAACATGGAGCCTCCAAACCCGAACCGCTCTACCAACAAGGTCATCTACGGCATGGAGGCACTCAGCATTACCCCGACCAAGCAGACCACCCCGACTCAGCCAAACACCCCGACTCAGCCAAACACCCCGACTCAGCCAAACACCCCGACTCAGCCAGACACCCCAGCCCAGCCGAGCGCCCTACCTCCCAGACCTGCCACCCTGCCTCCCCGTCCTCCCATGCCTGTTTCCGCTCTCGGTTTTCGCTCTGGTACAAACGCGACCTACACAGTCATCCAGCAAGCCCAAGCCGGGGAAGTGGAGAGCAACCGGCCACGTCCTCATCGAGCTTCGGGGCGTCACAGAACCTCAGCACCCCATCATCACAGCCACAGACACAACCACGGTGCTGCTGCTCACCACCATACCTGTACGAACGCGCGCAACCGCCACAGTCGCCTCCCGGCTCTTACAGCTGTTACAAGAACCATGCTAGATGATCCACTTTCCCAGCGGGATCGCAACAGGATGAGACTTGAACAGATGAGGGAGAGCCGCATAGAGTTGCTTGCTAGGCTTCGTGCCCTTGAGGCCCAGATTGAGGCCCAGCAACGCCTTTCCGCAGCTCAGGACCGTCAGGGCCTACTGGCAAACATCGGACAGGTGACATCTGCTTTAATGAGGGGGGAGGCATTGCAGGCTTTGGTGGGGGGTGGATTTGAGGATAAGGATGAGGATGCTATGGAGGAGTAGACAGGATGGGAAGGCGTGAAAGGGACGGATTGAAGTTCAGGCAGGGTCAAGTGTCGTAAGGACGGATCGGAAGGAGTAGAGAATGAGAGACTCACAGCATACTCCAAGTAGCTACAAAGGTCTTATCGTGACCAACACGAAGCAGGACTGAGGAAATAAACCCTGACTACTTGGCACTGCACTCATTTTTCCCGTTTTTTTCTTCCTGTCGCCATTTATCTTTAGCCGCGTTCCAAATACCGGCCTTCAGGCCGGCAATGCCACCTACAGTGAGATCATCCACAGTTCCACTACCGCGAAATTTAAGAAACCTGAAAACTTGGCGTACGCGTGGGTTCGGCCTGGAGCGTGCTGAGGTAAAGGTTTTCTCCTCCCGTCTGTTAGAACCTGAACACATGTGGACTAAACGGATTGCGTCAGCTACCGACTCCAGGGTCTGTTATGGGACTCCACCAACTAGATTACCATTCACTTTGCACTTACCATACACTCCCCGCCCAACCACCTCATCATATTCTATGGAGTCACTTTCCTTCCTTTGACCACCCACCTTCGCAGTCCCCGATTCGAAGTCACAGCAAGAGTCAAGAGCCGCACGAATACCCCCCCACTTTGACAGAAGAATTCCCGTCTCAATCATTCTAGTAACCAACATGGATCCGATCAACATCAAAAAACGCCAATCTGGAGGCACCGCCGACCAAGTCATCCACGACATGGCGACCCTCAACATCGCCATCATCCCCAGCCAGTCGTCTGCAACCGCCATGCATCCCATGGCTGGTAGTAGTGCTGATGTCGCTGTTCACTCCAAGCCTGCTCGCGGCTACCCTGAACCAGCCTGGGTCACAAACATGTTCACTCAAAGCTCGCCGACGCGATCCTCGTCCACCCATACTACCCAGGCAATCATGCCCGGCACCAGCACATCCAGTAGCCCCGCGGGACCAAAAGTCGTCAACAGCACATCTACATGGGCATTTATCCTCCAACCTCAACCCCAGGTCCAGGAGGCTGCGCCCGTCCGCCAATCTCGCCCACGCCCAGTCCCTCATCCATTCCCAGGACATTACAAACCCCACCGACACCGCCATCACCCTACCTCCAGCCCCAAGTCCATGTCCCGAATCGCCCGCGCTCGTCTTTCCGAGTTTGAGAGGCACCCTCCCACTACCCAGCTTGAGCGTAACCGCCAAGCGACTTTGACGGCCCTAGCTACGGGGGAGATTGACAACCATCCGCTTTCTGATCTTTTTCGCCACAGAATGTCCATGAAGACCAACAACCAGAAGGGAGAGCAATACAGGCTTAACAGGCTGCTGGCCAGGGCCAAAGCCAAGCGTGCCGCCTCCATCCAGAAGATGCATAGAGCTATGATGGAATCGAGCATAGAATCTTTGGCTTCTCTCTCTTTGACGGATACAAAAGAGCCAAAGGAGCACGTGCACTCATCATCGGTAATGGCGGGAGAGGAGGTGAAGCTGAGGCATGCGACAAGTGGAACTGGAGAGGAAGACTCCTTGGAGGATCTCGATGTGGACGAATACCTCTATCTAAATGAGGACTTGGATGGTATGGAGATGTAAACTGGACTGTTGGGGAAGGGGGAATGACGGGAGACATGCAGCGAACACAGCATGTAGTCAACGCTAGAGGTATCTACGCCAGGCATGAATCGAAGGAACAAGGAATAGCAGGCATTTTATGATTAATGTCTTCAGAGCGATATGCGAGAAATAAACAGGGACATACAAAATGTGGCCGAGTATTTGGTCATTTTGGTAACGCAAAACGCAAATGGAAGTCGAGCTCGAGGAATGATAGGAGGTAATCCTTGGGCTCATGATCATCAGCTAGGATAGACAATTTCAGTCTTGAAGCTATGATAAAATGGATTTCGTGCATAACAGATGTATTATCTCTTTAATTGAAGCTTTCGATGACGGCGCCTATACGCATCATGGGATGGAATGTCGGTGCCCTAGGTACCTAGAGGTAAGGTAGGCACGTATTAGCCACAAAGTGCGAAAAAGTGGCCATGATTCCCCCCTGTCCCGTCCCCCCGGGCCCTTTACCTCTCCGTCTTCCTTCACTGGATTCTTCCTCGTCCTTTTGCTAAAAACTGGGTGGGCGCAGCTTCAGGGCATAATTCAGGCCGAAACGTTCCAAACCAAGCCGCTCAACCACACACGGTGACGGACACAATTTCAGGTTCCCTCTAGACGCACCAACAACAAGAAACCAACAATATGGACACAACGACGAAAGAAGTTGTCCAGAAGCTGGCCGAGCTCAACATCGACCCTCCCGTGCGACCATCGATTCAAGAGTCGTCATTAATTCCCGAACTGACTTCCTCCTTACCCCACTCTAACCCCCTTTGCCTTTCTTTCAACGCCTCCCGCCTAGCCGATCAAAGCCACACTCCCTTTGGTCCTGCTTCCCAAGCTGGTCTTCAGACACAGCGCACCAAACCAGAAGCTATCGCCAGCCCCGAAAGCTCCAAGAACACCATTCCGCTACGCAAGCCCTTCAAGAACATATCCTCCAACATCGCCAACAGTCTCGCCAGGAGCGGCAAAACCACCAGCGGCATCACCAAATGCCGTGACAAAATGAGGAGGGGCGTCGACAAGTTCCTTCGACGCGAACCATATAAAGCTCCATCCAAAGGGCTGAAGCATTGGGTGAAGGAGAAGGAGAGGCGCCATGAGAGGAGGACCACGAGGACTCAAAGAGGTAGCGCCATCAGTGAGGGCTTGAGAAAAAGGTTGGGGTTGAAGAGGCAGGGGGCTACTTTGGGGGTGATCAAGGAGGAGGAGGAGGAGGAGAAGGAGGATACGGTAATGGAACGTTGATGGCAGATTCCAATGGTATGTTTAAGAGATGGATACTAAGCAACAGCTCGAACCGAGGTGGCGAGATGTTGGTTGAAGAATCAAGTCCTCGGGAGACGTTGAGAGCTATTCCTAGCTGCCAGTGAATGGAGTAGGAAGAAAACAGCTATTAGAGAGCTAGGAAAAATATCACAACAAGGTTTCGGTAAACGCACCTTCCGGTTTTGAAAGAAGAGAAGCAATCGATGACCGGCCACATGAACGACAGTATGGCTTTACCTGTAGGCGTTAGTCTGGCAACCAACAGCAGAAACCAAAGGAACATGGATTACAAACCTGCATCGACCCGAGCTGAGGAGAAGCACCACGTTGACAAAGGTTGTGAAAATTGCTTCCTCTCAGCAGGTTCGAGGTTTCATTCACCGTAGCTGTGTTGAGGTTTGCCCTTCACCCAGTGCAGGCGGAGTGAAAAGAGGATGTCGTAAATCCCGTTCAAGGATCGATGTCTTTCTCTTCAAAACAACTTCCGCAGCAAGCCAGCTTGTACTTCTTCCCGCTCTTCAACCATCTCCGACAAGCGATGAATGCACTGCTTTCAAATCTGTCAATCTTCTCCACCCGACAAGGACATAAATGTACGTACCATGTAGCCAGCGAACGATGCTACAGAAAAGATGGAGGACCTAACCATCACGCCAGAAGCCCAAGCCATACCTCCTTCACCCCCCACCAACATGGAGTCAACTGACGGGCTTACTCAAAAGATGGAGGACATGGCCCTCAATCCCAAAGCCCGGGCTCTCACTCCGTCTAAATCTACAGCTACCACCTCTTCATACGCCCATAGCGTCTTCAGCCAGCTGCAGCCTGAATCCAACTCTTCTTCCACTGCCTACACCACAACCAACACAACAGGCGGATACACCTACACCACCACTCAAACGGGTCTCGGCTTCTCGAATCCCGATGCCAGAGGCAGTAGCAGCACGGCGACGACGACGACCGATACCACCTCTACCACCACGCAGTCCCAAGATCATAACCTCGCAAAGATCCTCATGAACTGCGACGATCCCGTCGGGCTTTACAACTTCAGTCTATACAACTCCAGGTCCAACCTGCACAAGTCTCCCTCCCACTACCGGCCCTTCGCATCCAGCCACCGAATCACCAAGTCCCGCTCCAACCCTTCCCTCCGCAAGCGCTACCAGCAGTCTCGCCAGCAAATCCAAGTTCCGTTTCCTTCCACTATAGTCCATGAGGCGAGAGTCGAACGGGTACCCGGCACCAAGACGATCATCACCACAGCAGCGGAGGAAGAAGCCAAGGAGGAGAAGGACAGGAAGACGATGACCTTTTTTCTGGATTGTCTTCGGCGTACCAGAGAGAGAGTGGCTGCCGAGAAAGCTGCTGAAGCTACTCGTAAGTCGAAGTTGGGATTAGAAATGGGAGCTTTCGGCGAGGCTTGGATGCCGAAAGAGAAGGTTAGCCGTAGGTATGTCAATGAGGAGGACGATCTCGTGGAAGTTGGTTGGCATAAGGCGATTTATCCAACATGGTCGTGGGAGGAGGCAAGTGATGATGATGGGTTAGATGTCGCAGATGCTGTGGACAAGAACAACTGGAGGGAGGAGCATGATATGCTGACTACCCATACCATGGAGGGGAAGCTTTGGGGAGGCGATGATGATGATGATGAAATGGTGGAGTGATGGTGGTAGGGATGGGAGGTGGTGTGTGTCTGCGTGTGTTGGAAGCGAGGGGTTGAAGGATTAAAACCGTGATTAGCAGGCAATCTCTCTCTTAGCGGAATGAGAGTCACAGAATGATGATCAAGTAATGGAAAAGGGGAGGAGAGACACAGTATACATGTAAAGTTAAGGAAGATCTCGTGGCTGCCGAGTGTCGCGACTGCCTCGGGCGACTGGGATAGGCAGTCAGGTCGGAGTCGATCAGTCAACTCAGTAAGAGGAATAATATGTTCAAGCACTCAAGGCAAAAAGCAAAACGAAAAAGCACAAAAAAGTCAAAAAGCTCAGCCGCCCGAGCCTGGGGTCGAACCCCAGACCAAGCGCGGCCTACGAAAACTGTACCTCCGCTACCAACGCAACGAGCAATGTTTATCTGGCCCCCGCACACCATACCGCTTGGCCACGCACAAGGCGGAAGGTATGTGAGAGTTATTGGGTGATCTGAGCTGCGGACTTATATGGTCCAAGGTCCTGCTGTTGGACTTGCCGCACTTCATCCATCAAAGGGGCCATAACCCGCGTGTCAAATGTCCATCCTCGCCGAGGCCGGTATTGCTGCCACGTAGCAGCCAACCGACAGGGTGAACTGGAAGAGCTCCATGGCGAGCAAAAGAAATTGGAAACCTGCCGATGTGCCGTCAGTCGCCAGTTCAAGGTTGTGGTGATGGAACCTACCATAGCACCGTGCCGAACCCGAGTGCGGTCTCTTGGATGGTGAATCCTGGGAGTTGCCAGGTTGCGACTTGCAATCTGAGGCGACCTGCAAATCTGAAAGGACCGTCAATCGACGGACAAGAATAATAAGCCGTCATAGATGCCCTCTATAAAAACCTTCCGTTTTGCTTTACTACCACCACTTTCAAGCATCATTATTCTTTCGTTCTCAGACCAGACCTTCTCACAACATTGAAGAAACCTCCTACTCTTTATCCAACGAAGCTTCACTATTCTTTGGGCACCTTAGAGACGTCGTCAACATCTCAGAAAACATGGTCCCTCCCAAGTTTTACCTCGAGCCGCCCATCAATCCGGCGTCGGCTTCTACCCCAGAGCTCCTTCCGGTCGTTGCTGCCGCGCTCATGAACAGCCAACCCACCCAGTCCAGAAAAGCTCGCCCGTCTAGGAAGCGCACTTCTCCTTGTACTTCTCCTTCGCTGTTCAAGCCAGCCACAGCCGCTGTCCAGGCCGATAGTCCCGGTTCATGCGTTACCACCAAGTCGGATACGATTAGCACCGAGACCGACACAGACATCGACAGAGACACGGCCAACATCATTGACCCCAAAGATCGATGCCAATCCCTTTAATTCTGCCGAGCCCAGCGATACTTCTTCCTCTCAAGACGACACAAGCAGCCACGCCTCCCCGCTCAACGCCATCGGCGAACCTGTCTGCCAGTTCACCACTAGAGCTAGGTCGACCAGAACGGGTAGGCCTAGGCAAGAGCTCCAATTTCAAGCAGAAGTGGCCAGCATCCAGTATCGTAGCTTGCACGAAGAAGCTCTCCACAGAGGAGAGACTGTTGACTGGCGCTCTTCGAGGAGCATACGTATATGTACTAAGAGGAGGGGTAACCGCGACCATTGGCGAGCCCAGTATGGGAATCAGCTTTGGGAGGAAGAGGACGAGGGATACGATAGTACCCAGTCGAGCTAGTATATAGCGTACCTCAAGTCCTTAACGTAGGATCAACATGAAACCTTCCTACCTCCATCCACCCTATCCCTTGTTTAGTTCAAAGCCCGGGTGACGACCGTGACGTAGGTACCTGTACTATTCACTCTTTTTGTCTTTTCAATCGCATAATAAGAACCTTGCTGGCCGGCCGAATGTTTGAGACAAGTTGAGAGTCGAAATTGCGCCTACTTGGGTTTGGCAGAGCACGTCAGAACCTGAACTGAGAGAGTGTTTCAAGGGGTCGATGGGGGAGAATGAGTACCGTCGACTTCTACCTTTCAACTTCTCTCCCCTTCCAACTTCTTTCTCGTTCAACCACCAGCACACTTCTTCCTTGGTCATCACCAGTCCACCACAAAGAGCCAAAGGTCTATCCAGGACAATATAAATCCCCCTCTCTCAAAAGAAACAGTGGTCAAGCGTCTGACACCGGCGTTATCTGAAGCATTCTCACAACAGAGTCAGGGCGAATGCGATTCTGGCAGTGTCGAACGAAGATGCGTCTAGCTCCATGCACGATACCTCTTTGCACTACGCTCCTGGCACTGGCATTGACACTGGCAGTCATGATTTATGCTGCTCTCAGTCTCTTACTGGCTCTGAACTTCGCAACCATTTCGCTTCAGAAGGCAGTCGAGGCGAGTATGGAGGAGCACATCAAGAATGTGGAGACCGAACTGGACAAGTTGAGAGAGGAAGGGGAGAAGATGTTGAGAGAGTTGGAAGATGAGATGGAGAGTCCGGAAGTGGGTGAATTGTGGGAGCCTGGGAGGAGGGTATTATGGCAATTGATGACATGATCAGATGAGGGACTTGGGCAACGGAGCTTGGGCATGGAAGCTGGGAAATATGGGCAAGAACTTATGATGGGAAGGAGGAGCTGTGGGATTCTGGGTCGTGGGAAGGATCGATGAGGAACGAGGTATGGGTTAAGAGGGAGCATTGGATTCAAGAAGAACTCTCTATGGAGGAGACAAATATCCGGGGCTCTAAATGGGGAAGGAGGCGCATTATCAGCAAGGCAGATGCCTTGATGAGCATGAAAACAATAAATACAACAGTTGTATTGCACTCCATGTACGTGTATCATCATCGTGACCGCATGACCTTTTCCTGAACCCACAAGCCACTCACTTACACTCGACTGTCCCATCACGCTTCGCCCATCTGAGAAGGTCGTCTACTGCGAAGAACCACCAGAGATGGTAATGATTTGACCTATTTTTCCACGTTAGCACCATGTCTCGCAGTACCAGTCCAAGAGAAGTGAACTCACCATTAACCCACCCCCCATCCTCGCTCGCCAAAAACGCCACCACCCTCGCCACATCTTCCGGCACCGCGCATCTTCCCAGGGGACAATGCTCAGCCATCATCTTCTCGATCTTGTCCTTACCCAGGTCAGGGGTTCCGCCGGGGATGTAATGCCACGCGTTCTCGGCAAACATATCACTCTTAATTCCTCCAGGGGCAACACCATTAACCGTGATCCCCTTGTCACCAAAATCCGTCGCAAACGCCTTCACGAACCCTTGCACAGCCATCTTGCTCGCATTATAAAGCGCATGGTTCTTGACGCCCATCAGCCCCGCGGCAATGCTCGTCATCAAAATAACCCGCCCGTTCTGTTCCAGATGCTTGTACGCCGCCTGCCCGACGAAAAACTGCGCCTTGGCGTTGAGGTCGAACACGTAGTTGTACTTCTCCTCGGTGATCTCCTCGGTCTTGTCCCACGACTCGGTGCCGCTGTTGGACATGACGATGTCGATGCGGCCGAAGGCGCGCTTGGCTTCGGCGAAGAGCCGGTCAATTTCCGAGACCGAACGCACGTTGGCTTGGATGGCGATGGCGCGCGCTCCGTTGTTGTAGGACTTGATTTCCTTGACAACTTCGTTGGCGGGGCCCGCCGAGGATACGTAGTTGACGATTACGGAGGCGCCGCGGCGGGCGAGCTCGAGGGCAACGCCACGGCCGATGCCGCGGCCGGCGCCGGTGACGAGGGCGACTTTTCCTTCGAGGGATGCGGTGGGGATAAAGATGGGCATCTTGGGTGGGTTTGGGGGTTGGTAATGTGTTAGCGGGAGTGGCTTGCTTTGATTAGATGGGAGTGATGGGTGCTGGTGCTGTATCGTAGGATCCAGAAATCAGGGACAAGACCAGGAAGAGAAAGAGATGAAGAGAGGACCCATCAAGACGATAAGGAGTCTGGCTTCGTCATCCTATTTATTGCGAGGCTTGCGTCTGCAGCATTCGACTCAATCATGCTTCTGTATCTCCCTGCATATGTCAGCAGTGCCTCGATGTGCATATCGGTAGTCCATCATGGTGGTTGGTGCATGGTATGTAGCACGGGGCGCCGCCCGGTCGCTGGTGTCGGGAGTCCGGTGATAGATGAGCGGTACCAAGGGATAAACGACCAAAGGGAAGCGATTTGTTTACACCCCGCTGTCTCGGATCCCTTCAAATGTTTTTGTCAATTGGGGTGAGTCCAATGTCTTGCCCGTTGCCCCTTTTCGGACCTGGATGGCGGGGTGGGGTCGGGGAAACGGCTGAATGGATTTGCACGGGAAAGGCAAATGTAACGCCGGACATCCCCCGATTTCTTGTCCGGAGAGCCAGATCCGTGCCCGACTCCCCCTCCCCCCGGACAACGGAGTCAGATTCAAAAAGAAACCTAAAATCAGCCAACGGGAGGTCGTCGGTTTCGCTGGGGAAAAGCGGAGGAGCAAAAATGGAGAGGGTGCGGACTGTGCCATGGTGTCGAAACCGAAGAAGGCGGGTGGTTCGCGATGCATGCAGCCGTCAAGTACAACATCCAAGATTGTGTCCAGTCATATGCAGGGCACAGAACTTGAAAACAGTGCCAGTGGCATGAGGATAGGGGGCTTGGTACACCTCGGTTGCGGATTCGGACACTCCGTAGTTTGAAGTCCGCTTTTACACCCCGAAAGCTCACGATGAGCAAATGACACTCGAGGCTCGTTTTTCACCGATAAAAGCATCCACGACAGAAAAAGAATCTCAAGTACGACAAGAAAGAAGAGAAAAGGAACACGATAACATTATCATTCTGCAACCATGTAACTCCACAAAATGCTTGAACCCACTCTCTCCTCCTAGCATGTCCGGATGACCTCCTCTCCTCAGCCCAACGGCGCAGGGAAATGTGCAGTTGCACCCAAAACATTGCAGAACGACACTTGTCAATGCAAGTAAAGGCTGAGCCACAACAAGATGGCATGAAAACAGGAAAAACAAATACACTCTCCAAGGACCTCTCTCAACGCACCCCATGACCCCAGTCCCAACCAGCGAGTTGCGAGTTGAGCACTGTACCTGTAACCTAACCTCCCCTCATATTTGGGAATCCAGAGGGTGCCTGAAAAGTGGCTCGACAAGTTCGACCCGTAGCCGAAGGCTGACCTCCGGTTGGAAACCCAGCTTGTCGCCATCTGTCAGCTGTAGCTGAAGCTTGAGCTGAAGCTTGAGCTGAAGCCTGAGCCTGCTGCAATGCGGCCGAAGGAGCTCGTTGATGTCCCCTCACGGTTTGAGTCGAAGGAGCACGCTGCTGACCCCACCCAGCTTGCTGCCCTCTCCCGGCTGGGAACCGAGGCTGTTGCCCCGGACGAACTGCAGCCGGAGTCGCATGCTTCTGACCTCTACCTCTTGGGAATTGAGGCTGCTGCTGTTGCCTTGTCACCCCTGGGGATTGAGGTTGTTGTCCACGTCCCCTCAAGGCCGGAGCAACATATGGTTGCCCCCTTCCAGGTTGGAGCCTAGGCTGTTGTTGTCCCGGAACAACTGCGGCCGAAGCTGTACGCTGCTGTCCCCTTCCGGCTGGAGCAGCACCATGGTGTTGTCCCCTCAAGGCCGGAGCAACATATGGCTGCCCCCTTCCAGTTTGGGCTGCAGGCTGTTGTTGCCCCGGAGGAACTGCGGCCGAAGCTGTACGCTGCTGTCCCCTTCCGGCTGGAGCATGCTGTTGTTGTCGCGGAAAATTCGCGGCTGAAGCCGCGCGCTGCTGCGATGCAGCCTGCCGGGCTGGGGCCGGTCTAGACGGATTGCCACTACCACCTCTGGGGGCATAGTCCTGATAAATCAAGAGTCGCTCCCTCCCCGTCGGCGCCGTCGGGTCATACTTCGGTGGCGGCGGCGCCCCGAAGACCAGCCTGCCCCAGTCCCTCGCTATCTTCGCTGCTGGACGGTCAGGCGGCTGCGCGCTTACCTTGGCCTCTATCAAGCTCTCGAGGTCATGCATATCGGGCCTGTCCGCCGGATCATGACACAGACACGCAGCAACGGCGTTCACCAAGTCAAAGTCGAGATGTTTGTAATTGCCAAGGAGCAAATCCATGCCGTATCCCCACACCTTCTTTTCGGGGCGGTCTGGGTATCTTACAGCTGCAAGCTTCGGCGTGGGCGGCGCGTCGAACTCGCAGAGCGTGATGAGCGAGTACATGATTATGCCGACCTGGTAGAGATTGGTCCACCAGTTGTAGTTTCCCGCCGTCTTGGCGCCGGATTCGAAGGGGCCCTCCTTGACGTGGTCCCACTCCTCAGTAAACTGTTCTGGAGCGAAGAAGCTTGTCTTGCCTCGCCTGCGGTAGTTCCAGCGAAACTCTGCCGAGTCTTGGTTGCCGAATAAAAGTGTGCAGAGACCGAGGTCAGCAATCTTGGCTATCGGGGTGATGTTGTGCTCAGAACTGTCAAAGTCCCCCATCAGAACGTTGCTCATATCGAGGTCAAAATGGACCAGGGTTTTACGGTTGCAGTATGGTGTCAGTTTGGGTAGCCGCAGGCTGCTTTCGGATGCTAGGGGCACTATTCTGTCGGCCATATATGGCTGCTTGAACGCCTCAGGCATGAAGTCTCTCGGGTATGCCATCCCTATAACGCCCTTGAAGACTGACGGTTGTGTTCATGTTAGTCAGTGTGATTATCATGCAGGTGGTTCAGGTTACTTACGATTGCTGAAAATATGCCAAAGAGCAAGTGGTGGGAAGCTGCCACCCCCCCTAGCACTAGAGCAAACCCGAGCTGCTACCTTGCGGAGATCACCGCGGCTCATGAACTCGAGAAACAAGACCTCTCTTGTCTCCCAAACAGGAATGACTGGTTCGCCTCTGCCCTCCTCGGCCTCCTCGTCGCTGTCCAGTATCATCAAATCCGAGCCGGATGACCTTCTGCTGGGTGCTGGTTGGATAGGCTGACCGTTGGGTCGGGAAAAATGGCCCGGGGGGATGCGTTGTGCGACATGCATGGCTCCGGCAGTGCCCAAATGGGCCTCAATCTCATTCGAAAGGTAGCCCTTGCCGTCTTCGATGTCTACCTTACACACCACTTTGATGAGCTTGCCATCTGGGCGTTCTTGCTCAAAGAGGTTGACAACACCGAGGCCGCCCCAGCCCAAAACCTTGACGTGGCGCATCTTGAGGTCCAGAAACTGCTTTTCCAGCCATTTACTTCTGGCCCGAGCCCAAGTCTCTCTGCATCTAGGTCCGTCGGCGCCGTGATTAATTATATCGGTTTTACGACGCCGAGCCACGGCGCTCTGGTTCCCAGGACCTTTCCAAGGGGATTTGATGGGGACTTTCCTGATGCGCGACTTGACTCGGCGGTCCATGGTTGCCCCATCCCACTCGCTGGGAGGTTGCCCTCCATGACGGCGCCACTTGAAGAAGAATGCGGTCAGCTCATCTTGATAGGCACGGAATCTGGCTTTTTTGTCCTTGACGCGGGGGGGTTTCGCTCTGGGGATGTTGCGGGAGACGTTAGTGCCCTCGGTGAACTTGGGTACGGCCCAAGGATCTGCATCAGCCCCCTCGGGCGCCGCGAACGACATGTTGACGTTTGGATCTGTTGCAAAAAGTGATTCGGAGTGTAAGTGCTGTTGGCCGTAGACGTAGGTTGAATGATCATACGGAGACCAGTAGCCATGCTCTCTCCCCTATAAGATGCCACTTGTAGCTTGCGGTCAAAGCAGATGGGGGAGAGATATAGCAGCTCCAGGCCCTTTTGTTCGGACGTCCTTTCTCGGCGAGACAAAGCAGAGCGTGAGAGGCTCGAAGGGTGCATCGTGGCCGTGAAGGGGATTGAGGACATGGTGGACAAAGGGGACAACAAAGGGGAAGACAACACGGCGTCCGGTTCCGTCCAATATTCGTGTGGACAATGGTGGCTGAGAAGAAGGAGAGTTTTTCTGAAATGGCCGACCCAAGACTGGGATTGTTAAGGAGTGGTGGCAGACAATCAAGGTTGAGGACTTGAGGTAAGGAGAAGGATGGAAATTGTCAAGGCAAAGGAAGAGGATGCCGGCTGGGTGCCACTTGGAGGTCTGGCCAATTGAAATACCCTAAGTAGTACTTGAGGTGGGCAAAGAAAATGCCGAGTCACCATAGATTCCATTGTCTGTGAGAGGGAAGGAAGACGGGAGTTGTTCCTGCCTCAGCGAAGGAGATGAACCTCCAGAGTTGTGCAAGTTGTGCAAGTTATGCGTCCAGTTTGCATAAAACACACGCAATTGACGCAAACGCAGAAGCAGCGAACAGTGGCACTTGCCAGTTGTGAACTGACGGTCTTTCCACTTCAGTTGGATGAGATGACCCCTTTTACCGGGAGCTGCCCAATGAATCGCAGCACACGGTTCGAAGGTATAGCATCAACGCCAGGTTGCCCGGGGCCTCGTGAAGCTGCGCCATTTCCATGGCCAAGACCATTGATGCCGCCAGCGACCCACGATTTGACACCTGTGCAAGACAGATCGGATTGACTGCGATTGTTATCATCAGCATGCCCTCTGTCGCTAATAACATGATTATTCTGGAGGACTATGGCCAGTCTTGGTCGAGATTCGAGACCCTCAACCCCAATACCTCTTTACCGCACACAACCGCGGACAATGCGAAACCACGTCCACGATGGTCGACAGCAAACATTCGAAGCATCGAATTCGAAACACGTCGACGGTTAGGTTTAGGTACCTACTAGGTATAAGTCGACATCCCACGTACAGTACCGAAACAAAAGATGCAAGCAGTGAAACGAGACAGCGGATGGAGGGACGGGTAAGACGGGCGCCTATAATGTCTGTCATTTCTGGGCCATTCCGAAACCGTCCTGTCCGCCGAGACTTGCACTTGAGAAGAAACCATAATTCAGCGGTAACCATGGTCACGTAGAGTGGAAACCGTGCGCACGTAGAGTAAACCCACTTTTACAGCTGAGTAAGCCGCCCAGCCAGCGCAACCGCCCAGCCGCGTGCCAACACTACCAAATCTACGTCGCTCTTTCACGTAAAACTATTCAGAATTATTAATCTAATCAATTATCTACTACTGAGAGGGTTCAAGTTAATACGGTTCCTGCCAACGTAACTACACGGCCGGTTATTGCACTTGCTGCACTTACTGCACGTACTGGCCAGAGTACACGTACCCACCCTAATTCTAATCCCCGCCGTATAAGTGCTACCCAGAGTACTAGAGAGCCCCCATAATGGCAACACGACGAGGTCGATAATACACTCCACGAAATAATAATAAAAATAACAAGATAATCGCTCAAAACAATTGCGCAACGCTAGAGTAAGGTCTCGCGATAGCTTCATTCAATTACGCACAAAACTAATAATCGCTAACAGACTGCGCAACGGCGACGAGGTTGGGCAGCGATGCACACGGCGGGTATTCTGGCACGCGGCTGGGCGGCTGGGCGGCTTACAGTGGGTTTACTCTACGTGCGCACGGATTCTACTCTACGTGCCCATGGTTACCGATAATTCAGAAACACGCAATAAGCAATCACCGGCCATTCGTTCGCATGGAACCTTAACTTACCTAGGTAGCTTACACTAGACGAGGTCCCGTCATGGGCCATCCCCTTGGTGACGTTTTTGCGACAAGCTCATCTAAGTAGGTACCTTACTAGAGGTATCTTTCTTCCATGGAATGGTCCGCGATCAACTCCAAGCTGCCCCATCTAGAGCTCCATTACAGGGCCCTCAGGTGGTTCCTCCAGGCCTCGGATCCCCAATTGTGGATGTTGGCCATCTCCAGGCAACGCAGCGCGGTTCACTCTTCCAATGGTGCCGTGAGCGGGCGGCTCCACCACTCTAGCGTGGTGCCACTTTTCAAGGGCTTCTCATCTTGTGATTGGCCAATCGCCAAGGGCTCAGATGCCTGGCCGTGTTGGAAGTTGTCCCTGGCAACAGTCTGTCTCGTCAGGCCTGGCTCATCCCCCGGCAAACGCCCGCGCAAAACCCAGTCAAACCCACTCTTTCCGATTCAGCTTGGATCCCCGTTCGTCTGTTCGTTTACCACTCAGCTGTCACCACAACACAGCAACGGCGCGCGCATGTGTGTGTGTGTGTGTGTGTGCGCTCTGCTGCGTCCTCCAACTGCAACCCATCAACAATTTCCCTTTCCACTTCTACCTTTGTACCGTACCACTCCCTCCCTCACCAGGTAGAGAGAGAGGTACAAACTACACTGCACTACGCCCAGTACCCACACAAAGCCCAGAACGCGTCCAGTCGCGAGCCTGTGAGCTCTGGAACCATAGGACAGACAGGCTAAAGAAGTAGACGGCCGACGGAGGAGCCCTGCAGCCAGACAGACGCCAGAGACACCAGCGCAGCGCCGTTCCTAGAGTGCCTGCATCACCAAGCATAGCACCATCCGCCCGCGTGGCCCTCCCGTCCAGCATCATCGCATCGCCTTGCACGGGGCATCCAGACATCATCCAGACATCATTCCACCTCGTTGCCGTCCTGAGCACAAGCGCCCGACGAGATTCGCTACCTTGTCTGGCTTGCGCTGCCCGAGGTAAGGCTGACAACTCTAAAGAAGCTGCCCATGGTCCACATGGACCTGACGCGCACATCAACAGTGCAGGGGGACTTGCAAAGAAAACAATAGCTGACAGCTCTTCGCATCAATCGGCAGTCTAGGAACCACACCTTCCATCTAATACACCCCCGTCTGGCCTAGCCCTCTGCCCAAGTACAATTGCGACGACGACAATAACGCCGACAACGACGACTTCTCCTACTCTATCGCCACTATACCCAACCATGATGTCCAATCCTCCTCTGTCTGGCGTCGCTCGCCCGCGACAGCGGCTACATCGGCGCCAAAACTCGACTCCATCCGCCTTCGAGGCTGTCAAGATCGCTCCCTTGCCGTCTTTCCCACAACAACAGCAGCGCCCTCACATGTCCCATCGACGAGGCCTTAGTCTGGATACTAGGCGGCACCCTCTTATGTCCTCAACCATCACATCCACATCCCAGCAAGACTACTCAACCCTCGTCAGCACGACGGGCCCAGATACGGGAATACCCACGAGTCTGCCAGCGGCACCACAGGATATCCTAGCACAGCAGCAACACCAGGCACACCTCATAGCACGCCCTGGGTCTAGCCAAACCGACTACAGTGATCTGTCGAGTGACAGCGGCGACTCGTTTCTGCTATCGCCCCATGGCACACCACATCAACGAAACCACTTCATGGACGGATTGGCTTCGCAGGGCCCCATACCCGAACTGTCCCTGTCCTACGATACCTACATGGATTCCAACTTTGACGCCATGATGAAGAGGAACCAGGCCAGTTATGACAGCAACAGTGCCATGGCCTCATCATCCTCTGCCAACCCAAATTTTGACTTCTTTGCCTCGGATGCGGCAATCTCTACTCCAAACTTTATGAGCTTTCCGGACCAAAGCCCCGCGGGGACGGGACAGGGAGGCTGGATATCAGAGGGCGAGGCATCCAACACCCAGTTGCGCCGAGCGTCAAGGCGGGTTAGCGGTGGATTGAACAATAGTCTCATAGACAAAGTTGCAAAGTACGAGCCTATGGCAAATGGGCAGAGGCCAGCAACACCTCCTACGCATAATGCGGCCAGTAAGCATGCAAGATCTGACTTGTTGGGCGGGAATACTGAAAAGGAGGCAGGATTCTATCCCCCAACGCCAATGGAAACACCACACGATCGCTTCATGAAGCAACAAGCAACACATCAGCAACAGCAACAGCAACAAACACTAAGGCCCAGCAGGTTTGCAGAAGATTACGACGAGTCGATGGAGGAGACACTTAAACCCATACGAGGACACCGGAGCAATCGCAATTCGGGTATTTTCCAGGAACTGCGTCAGCAGGCAGAAGCTATGGCTGCTGCTGCTGCTGCTGCACCTGCAACATCCCAAGCCGACAGCATGCCCTCGACATTCCAAACGCACGCGCTTCCTGCAACCCAAGACCAAGAATTGTCGAGGATCCACGCTGATTTCATCAAGTTGGAGCACGGGTTCACTTTCCCTGACATGGGGTCGCAGATGGGATCACAGATGGGATCGCACATGTCAGGACTTGGCGGGATGAGCCCTTTTGACAACAAGCCGGACCTCGGTTCCCCTTCAGAATACGATGATGCCGATCCACAGTCCTCCAGTCGCCAGAGTTCAGTTTCTCCCTCACGCCGGGGCTCTCCGCACCGACGAACCGACTCGATTGCCTCCATCGCCAGTGCTGCCAGCATTGCTAGCATCAACATCGAAGAGACCAAGACCGAAACCGGCGTGACTCTTGACGATATTACCCAGTACATCGAAGGTCCCGACCCCGCAGACGGCAAATGGGTTTGCACATACGAAGACTGTCGAAAACGATTTGGCCGCAAAGAAAACATCAAGAGCCACGTACAAACGCACCTCAACGACAGGCAATACCAATGTCCAACCTGCAAAAAGTGCTTCGTGCGCCAACACGACCTCAAACGCCACGCCAAGATCCACACGGGCATCAAGCCATACCCATGCGAATGCGGCAACAGCTTCGCGCGGCATGATGCGCTCACACGACACCGGCAGCGTGGCATGTGCGTCGGTGCTTTCGATGGCATCGTACGCAAGGTGGTCAAGCGTGGCCGACCTCGGAAGAACAGGCCGGATATGGAGGAGAGAAAAGACAAGAGCGATCGCACCAGAGATCGGTCCAGGAGCCATCATTCCACCAGTAGCTCCGTCAGCAGCTTTTCTGGCTATTCGGATAGTTCGGTGCCCAACTCTCCCGGGAATGACTACGATCATATAATCGACGATGAACAATTCCCTGGCTTGTTGGACATGCCGATGGGCAACGTACCAAATTTGCAGCCGAGCATTGTATCGGGCCATGCGGGTCATGGGCATGGTGCGATGTCCAGTTCATCAACAATGAACCAGGCTGCAGCCGCTATGTCGGTATCGTCGGTGTCTTCAGCGCCAATGCCGAGCTTCGACCCGAGAGTTAACGAAGTCATGAATGTGGACTCGCCAGTATCGAGGAACTACGCTAATTCCCCGTCGGCTGTGAGTAACTATAGCCATGCTAGCCATCCGTCGATATCAATTACCGAACATCGCGGACCTGGACCGGATTTTGGGCTTCCAGGATCGCAGAATGCTGCATCGCCGGCCAAGAGCGCTGTGAGCCACTATACACCGCCGGAGTTGTCGACTAGCTCGTCACCACCTACGCATACGCAGCAGCAACAAGGCAGTCAGGGACCGACGTACTACGATATGGATCATAGCCAGGGTGGCATGTCGAACATTCCGGGTCCCACCACAAGCTTGGGGATGGGCTCGGGGGTCAGTCCCACGGACGTCGATCCAACGAACATGCTTCTGCATGGGTATGAGCATCAAATGGATCAAAACTTGATGCTCGGAAACTTGGATGGAATGGCCAAATTCGAGGTTATGGAGGGGTACGATCCAGCGGCGGAAGTGAATATGTTTGGCGATGCCCATGAGGGCGTAGGGAGTGGTCACACTGAGGGTAATATGTACTTTGGGTCGTGAGATGAGTGAGCAAGAAGTGTTGGCGGCTTTGGATTGGTCATATTTTTGCATTTTTTGTTATGGTTTGGGTTTTGGTTTGCGCTTTTTGTTCTCTTTTTGGGTTCACTTCGTTTGGAAGTTAAGACTGGACATCTACCTACCCTCTTCTGATCGGTAGAAGAGACCTAATGCACACGGCAGGTTGTTAATTGGATAGCGGCAGTATGCGCTTAGACCGGCGACGGTCCAATGCGCTTTGGGGAGGAAGAAAGGATTACGGAATAATCAAACAGGAGGGGGAAATTGTATGAATACGGACTGGTTTGGGGTTGTTTAATTTGTTGGTTCCTCTGCTGTTGGTGTCTGGAAAATAACAAAGGCGGAAAAGGGGAAGGGGAACTTAATGGGAGGGCGGTTTAGGAGATAGAGACTGATGGAAACGCGACCGTGTCGGCGTCATTTGTTCTATTTAATCCTGTTGGAGATGATGGAGTTAGGAACGGGCCGCGATTAACACCTACCTACATACTTTTGGTTTTTGTTTTGACATCGCCCCTGGTCGTCACTGTGACGTTCGGCCCATCGAGGTCCCATCGTGGGTCGCGATGGCCTCACGTTGCAGCCAAGACACATGTCTGCACGTGCCACTTGCCTCGCTTTGACGTCCACAGTGTAGTTACTGTGACAGCACACAACTTGAACTTGAATGGAAGGCCCCACCATCTAGTCGCCGACCTCACTGCGCTGTAGTGTAGTGTAGTGTCCATCAGGCACTGTCGGATTCCATTGCAGTGGGCTCAGCATTCACCTTCTCAAAGTCTCAACAACTCGGGTATCTCTCCGACAAGCTCAATATCAGCATCAAGATAACCAACGTTGTCAACTCAACTCGCGTTCAATAAGGTACCCGACTTACGGAAGTTTACCCACCACCGCCTAATCTCGAATCGAGCACCCAAACCCGTGTGGAAGACGTCACCTCCTTCTACACCAAACACACCAACAACACCAACTCAGAGACTAATCACTCTTCAAATGACAACGCGCACCAAGACCAAAAGACAAAATGAACCCCACGGCTCCTCGGTCTTCGACCCACTATCCACCACCCCAGCAACGAACCTCGCCTCCCCGCTCCCACCCGATCTAGACGCCGACATCCTCTTCATCGGGGGAAAAGATGTCCGGCATATTTTATATACTGCTTATGCCGAGGTAGGAGCTGGTCCTTACCGCGATTCTGAAGAGCGTACAAGGGATGGTAGAAATGCTGGTCATGAGCAAAGGAGCTTGAAGCAGAGAAAGATCGATATCACGGTTAGTAACCACGACAAATACGTGGTGGCGAGGAATGTTTTGGTTTTGAGTCTTATTTTGGACCTGGAGGGGCCAGAGGAGGAGACGGAGGAGGATGGGGATATTACAAAGGAAAGACTCGCCAGGATATTCGACATCTACCACACCCGCTTTCTCCCCGACCCCGATACCAGGGCATTACTCGCCCTCCACGCCTCACTTCTATGCCAAGTATCCAAAACGCTCGACGACTGGGCGCAAGGCCCATACGGCAAAACGATACACTTCTTCAACCAAAAAAGCTTGGACGCGGTGAGGCATGTCTGGGAACAATACGCCTCCGCAGCAGCAGCTTCACCCGAGTCCGAGACATCGGAGAAAGTGGCAGAGCTTCAGGCGGCTGTCGCGGAGGGTATGAAGCTATCGCCTGATGAGTACCAGTCCTGGACGTTAGGCTCGTCGGCCGCACCATTGACTACATTATTAAAGGATAGCATCCGGAATTATGTGCAATGGGCGTGGAAACTTGATCAGAAAGCCGGTGAACTGAAAAAAATGGTTGCTAATCCTACGTTTGCTGCTGGCTTGTTATCTGGTTCTGATTCCGAGACCGGATCCGCACCAAACCCACAATCCCCGAGCCAGGGCCGCCATTGTCGACGTCTAGCCTACCCCTCTAACGGAGTGTTAGGGTACCATCTCGCGCTGGCCAAGGCACCACTTACTGAGCTCTCCCCGCTGCGTCCTTCCAAGGAGGAGGATGACGACGATAACGATGACGACCAAGGAATCCCGCCAATCCATCATGTGACAAGGCACCAGTTTACTCAGTGGTCTATGGCCTTCAGGGAGCTGGCAATGGCGTCAACACTTGCGGGGGGGAAGCAAAACGAAACGAGACTTACGATCCGGTTCGCGGTGGATGGATGGTTTACGCTTTGTCAATCCCTCCTTCACCCACCAGCTTCAGCGCCGGAAAAGGCAGAAACGCGAAAGAAACAATTCGACATAATCGATACCACCGACCTCTCCCTCAGCATGGTCTGGTGCCCCTCCTCCGCCGACGTCCCCGACCCACCCGGTCTTTTAGGCCTGATGATTGCCGCGAAGCCATTACTTAGAGACCGCGCCTCTTCGACGCTGGTTATGGATGATGGAGAGGGGATTTCGCTTGTTACCTCTGGAGATGATGTCGATAGTGATGATGATGTCGAGAACAATGACTCCTTGACCAACTCGACGACCGCATCGTTCATCCTGGGCCTAACGCCGGTCGAATATTGGAGTAATGCTAGTGTGAGGGCGACGGTGGATGACTGTCTAGGGGCTGCTGCAGAGTTTTATGATGAGGATGTTGTTGATGCTGGTCGGGGTTCAAAGGACAAGGAAGCTGCGGCTGCTAGGGTGAAGAAGCTGGAAGAGATGGGAGGGTTGCAGATAAGTAACCGGGTGCTTAGGAAACACTCGAGATGGCTCTCCCCTGACCAGAAACATGGGGCCGTGAATAAGCCGGTAGTTGTTGATGCAAAGGAGCTGGCGGAGGCCGCGTGGAGGCTTTATCAGGATTTGGTCATGTCCAAGGTCGAAGGTCAGCGGGTGGTGCAACAGGGGCAAGAGCTGGTCAAAGTGTCCTGGGGACAAGGGCTGTGGCAGACCCTTTTGGGCTTTTTGGGCGTGGTGTGTGGGCAATTCGAGACGAATAGGGAGGAGTTCCGGCGGGTTATTCTTGAAAAGATCGGGGGTCATGCCACGCAGGATGCTCTGTTGAGAACGGCGTTGGAGGGGGTGTCTGCAACCGAGGAGGCGGAGGCGGATGGTTGCCCGGTGTTTACTGCCAGCTTTGATGTCACTTCGGGTACACTAAAGACTATCACCGGCCATCTGGATTTTGTCACGGAAGAGGATAAGCGGTTATTGGCGGATAGGATCGTCCCCATCAGTCTTCGACAGTCTTCTCCGTGGACTATCGACATTGTCTTGGGCTCAGGCGGCGGGACACTTGTCAAGCCACTCGTCTTCCCAACTCCCGTCCTTAAAGAAGGTAGCAAGACGCGCATCGCTCGCACGTCAGGGTACATCGAAGTGATGGCGCCGGCGATCCTCAACCCTCGATCTGCGATACCTTCCAGTGTGCTAGACGGATACATTTTCCCTACCGTCCTTCAACCCACATCCTCCGCCGACTCATCATCATCAGAGCCAACCCAACTTATGCTGCCCGTCTCGCTCAACTGCCCCACGGTCAACCTCGACTCCCTCCCTATTCTCTCGCTCTCCGACACCTCCCGCCTCACATTTCTCAGCACCTTAGCTGCCTCCATCTACTCGCCCCGCGAACTCCGTGTGCGTAACGCCGCTATGGAACAAGGCCTCCCTGAATCCAGCTGGGGCTCAGCAAGACTTACCCTAAAGGAGTCCTTCCACACCATGATCATCATCGCCGCTGGTCTGCAAGTGGGACAAACCGGTCTTTTCGCCCTGTCCGGGTCCGGCTCATCGTCATCTGATGGCAGACACATCCTCATCCTCATCTCGGCCATCCGACTCGATTGCAGCGCCCAGTCTGGTGGAGGACTAGTCATCGACGCTGCTGTGTTGCCGGTTACCCGCGATCTGCTTGCCAAGAACAACAAGTCCGAAACCGATGGGCACAAAGGAGAACGCACAGAAGAAGAAGAAGAAGAAGAAGAAGACCTCCAATCATTCCTCGTCCTCCTCCGCACTCTCGAATGCGTCGACCTCACCATCACCGACGCCGAACTCCTCCTCTGGAAATCCCTCCTCCCTGCCTTCGCCGAGCGCTGCCGCACTTATTCCCACTCCCCTTCCTCCTGCGAATACAACTACTCCCAAAACCGCAGCATCCCTCTCAGCTTGCAAAAAGGCGAACCAGTGCTCTGCACCTGCGGCACTGGCCATTTCCCCCCTTCCTACCTCTCCCTCCCGCTCTGGGACTCGGTCGCCTCGCGGCACGCCACGCGCGTGGCCATTTCCATCCCTTACTGCTCGCCAGCAGCAGAGAAAGTGGTGTTTGATCCAGTGCTCGCTAAGAAGATTGCGGAGCGGGGACTGGAGGATGCAGTACTCAAGAAGAAGAAGGAGGAGAGGTGCAGGTTTTGTGGAAAGGGGGAGGAGGAGTTGGTTGGTGAATTAAGGGCGAAGGGGGGGGAGACGGCTGGGACGGCTGGGATTGGGGAGGAAAAGAAGAAGACAGAGGTGCTCAGGAAGTGTGCGAGGTGTTTGAAGGTTAGGTATTGTTGTCTGGAGTGTCAGAGGAGGGATTGGAAGACGCATAAGACGGAGTGTGTGGAGAGTGAGAGGCATCATGATCGGTAGTTTAACTTTGTTCAGGTTTTGGAACGTTATACGTTGGGTGTAGAGAGGAACCACAGGCTGAGTTTGGCGATCCTTGATGTAGTAGCGGAGTATGAATTGATGTTGATGGCTCATCGTTCATCGTATGGGGAGTTGTTGATAAGGTCCATACTTTTTTATCATTGTTTTTTGATGGTTCAAGTGCTTTTTTATTACCCGACTCCCCTTGCTGAATCTTGGGTCTACGAACCTAAATGTAAGAGTGAAACTGATCAGTCAAGCCTATTCTTCCGTCCACCACTTCTTTTCTCAGAGCTTCCTGGTTCAACAGCTATCAAGCTTGTGTCACCCATGTGCTTATTCTTACTCCTCTTGATCTTCCGACTGGAAAGTTTCTTGATGCTAGGTAGTGTACAATACTGTACGGGGAACTTTGGACTCCACCGACCGACCGACCGCATTGAGCGCATCAATCCACGCACAGGCAATCAAACTGAAAGCAGCGCAGCCAGCCTCCGCCAGCCTTCCGCCAGCCGTCAGAAACCTGCCAGGAACCTGCCAGGAACCTGCCAGGAACCGTGTTCGTTCGTGGCCCGTGCATCCGACACTTCAAGTTCTTGGGCTTTCCGCCAATCGTGATTGGGCAGCAAGATGAAGTGGCTGTACAGAAAAAGGGCCTTTTTTCATGCATAATTCAGGGGAATTTGTCCGGTCTCCGGGGTACCGTAGTGTACATACGCACGCAGGTACGCAGGCATACGCAGGTTCGGGCAGCGGCGGGAAGTGCAAATGAAGATGCGCCCGACTCTTTTGAACAAACTGAACGATAAGAACGTTGCGAAGGAGACGAGAAGCAGCGATAAAACACACCACCAAATAGTACAGTGATCCTGCTCCGCGACCCCATCTCCAGAGCTCCGTCACCAACACCTCCGCCCGAGTTTTTCCGTTGAGAAAGGGAATCAGGACTGCATGGGCGTTGATGAGTGCAGCGATGAGTGATCGCATCGCAAATCGCGGAACCTTCCGCAGCTGACTATGCTGACATACACGTGTACAGCGCTGAAAGAAAACTGTCGGAACAATCGGGTCGGCAGTTATCGACGCGGTTTTGGTGGAGGTGCTGTGTTGTAAATCAACAAGACAACCTCACGAGCCATCATGTTTTGGGAGCCAAACTCTGGCTAGAGGTGCTTCGGTGCTCAGAGTTTTGTTTCTGGCGATGCATATTTACAGTACAGATGGTGTAGCAGTTTTGTTTGAGGGTGGTAGTGCAATGGTGTGTAGCGCAGCGGTAGGTGAGGTGTCGTGATTTCGTGGTACGACCATTTCTGCGGTCAGGCAGCACCTAATCCCCTTTTCCACTCACACTCTACGCTTCGTATCTGTGAAGCCATTGCCAGTTTCCAAGAGTTTTTTAGGCTGATTAGCTGACACTTTGAAGCTGATGCCCCCGTTGCTTGTTGGTTGATGACTTCCAAGGATGGTTGGTGGTGGTCGTCGTGGTGGCTGTTGGTTGTTTTGGTTGGTTCGGTGGTCAGAGAAAGTGTTACCTCTAGGATTGAGAAGCTGCAGTTACCCTCCGTCGTCTATGCTTCTTCGTGTTGCATTTGGCCGCTTCACCTGCTCCTGCTGAGGTGCTCTGCTCTTGCTCTCAACAGATCATGATCAATCATGGTGACTGGTGACATGTGTGTTCGGCTGAACTGCTGGAAATGCTGCGGCCTGCGGGCAGTGAAGCCTGGCTGGACCGGTCCATGTGTCATTAGGGTGGGGACTCCTCGTATCCGAACGCCAAGAGAGCTGGAGAAAGCGAACGTGGAAGGAAGCTCTCGAAGCTCGACCTTTCACCATCATTGCTATCGTTTTGCCGCCCCCGCGTCCTGGTTCGTCTCCTTGGATAACGACCCCCAAACGAGAGGCCTCTTTTCTCTCGGTCACGGACTCACGGTGCCCTAGGGCGAGAATGACGGGCACCGACCGTTTGAAAAAGGATGGTGCCCGTCAAGGTGGAATCTTTGTCTGCCAAACCCCCCGTGTTTGTTGTTTCATGTTGCCATCCCCTGTCTCTTGGTTATTAGGAGGTTATCGTCGTTGAGATGGTTCCCAATGGCGACGGATGCGTGGTTGGACCGTTGCGAGTGGTCAACAAACCCTCGACAACTGTGATGTGTGCAGTGTGCGCATGTGCTTGGCTTGGCTGCTGCCCGCGTGGCTCAAGCTGGCGGTGATCCCGTTTCATCGATGCTGTGCATATATATATATGTAAGCAAGCTCTGGCAAGTCATCATCTTTCCTTCATTCATTCCCCAGGCACAGGAAAAAGGGGCAGAACCCCGGTGGGTGAAATGATTGCACAGAAAAGGCTTTGCATCTCCCTGAGTGGTACAGAAAGAAGACATATTTGTTTTTTGTCATTCATCCCCAAGTGAAAGGGCAAGATTGCTCTCTCTGGGCAGATCTCATCTCTCATCTCCTGTTTTCCCTAGTGTAGGTTGCTTTGGTGAGGTGTTGGTGCAAACACTTTTGAGTATTATAACTCCATGCGGGCGCCCGTATGTGCAGAGGAGCGCTTGTAACCTGCGGTAGAAGTGATTCTTCAAAAGATACTATTACTGTGGCAAAACCACGAGCACACTAACAGCGAATGACACCTTGGCTAACCCTAGTACTCTAGCAAGACCTTGTATGAAGTGATGGGCCCTTCCTCGCTCTTTTTCGCACCTTCTGGCCTCTCTCCATGCGATCGACAGAATGACGGGTACCCCTGAAATGTGCCTGCTCCAGTATTACTCCACCAGACGGGCGTGATGAACCAGCGAATGGCAGGTCGGACGGGCACATATTTTTGGCAGAGGACTGTCCTCATTGGTCAGACGACCCACCCAGCCTCCCTTTTTGTGGGTCGCAATTCAGGTGAGAGGTGAGAGATGACCGGGATGCATGTGCTTCTCGTTTCGATTTTTGAATGATGCATCCCGAGGCCCCAGGCGTCAGGGGATTGGGCTCCATCGCGCAATTTCCAGCGGCCCCGTCGTCCTCCCCCCAAGTGGAACTTGCGCCGTGGTGTCCGGGTCTCGACGGTCCTCAGCTCCTGACATTCCGCCCTGTGGTGTTTTGGCCTTTTGTCCCCTCATCCAAACTCTTTGCTCTCGTCTTTTTGGGGGATGCGGTTGGCTTTTGAACCAAACAACCGTCGGGCCACTCCTTAAAAAATCAATTGAACTTGCGACTTCCGTCTGCCAGGTTCGGCGAAAGAACCCCTTCGTGCGTATCAATACGGTACCTGCAGTTTGCACCTGCCGCGCCGTCCAGGACCCCTGCAAATCCTCTTCAGTGGTCTCCGTCTCTTTCACAGGTCCGTTCTTGTTGCCTTCCGTCCTTTTGCTCCCAGCCAGTCTGCCACTCAGTTTTGCCGCTCTTCCATTTTGTGTTCCCGCTCTCTGTCTCTCACACATCCACCCAGTCCCCATTCCCACTCCCACTCACACTGCGCCTTTTCGGCCGGCCGCTCCCTCTCAAACAAAACCACTTCCGCTCCCTCCTCCACACCCACACTGTCGCTCTTTCAATTCCGCTCCCTATTCTCTGTGTGTGCGTGTCCGACATTTCCATCATTCGACCAACACAATCATTCATCCACGACGACGATAACGACACCATCACGCTCACTTGCCCGGTCGCATCCCGACCCCCGACTTCTGTTCTTGACCATCGTCCAAAAGTCATACTAACCATATCGGCCCGCTCCAGCACCGTCGTCGCGCCATAGTCTTCCGTCGACCGACACCGATTGGAACAAAGGCAATGTCCAACCCCTCGTGACCTCGTCAACCATCAACAAGGAATACCAAGGGATCCGCAAACAAAGAGCACAACAGGAGACAAGAAGAAGGGGCAGCACCACTCGTTATCATCAGCCCCTCGACATCCGTTTCATTCACCACTCGCCATTCAACTCTATACGCAGGAGGCTAAATCTCTCCCTGTCCTATCAACCCAAACCGCAAGGGCTCTCCAAGGGACAAGGGTCCTGCGTTAATTGTGTTTGGCCCAACCTCAAGCACCAGTCAACACTCGACTGAGACACCCCACACGACAACGACAACAATACCGGACGAAAGCGACGACGACCTCATCGTTCGACCGTTGCCGTTACCCACGACTCGTTATTGTCACATAAAGACATGGAAACCCGTCCTCAATTCACCATGAAGTCGATATCGGTACTGCTGACGGCCTTTGCCGCCAACTGCGCAGTTGCGACAGCGCACCATCCTTTGGGGTCATTACACGCCAGAGACGGAGCAATGCAAATCCCGACAATTTCAAAGCCCATATTCAATCAACCCACCTACCAGGGTTGCTTCTCTGATTCGGGCGACCTGAAGCTGAACACCACACGCAAGAACACCAACACTATGATGGACTTCGGCCATGGCCCAGAACTGGATAGCGGCGTAACAAGCGGACTTTGTTATAAATGGTGTGCGAAGGACCTCGAGAAGAATGTTTTTGCGTTGAGTGCAGGATCTCAGTGTTGGTGTGGTGATGATTATCCGGTGAATTCGTCCATGGTCAGCATCAAAAACTGCAATATCCCATGTTCGGGTTATGGATTGGAGTATTGTAAGTTACAGAGGCTGCCCGAATCATATACTATCAGTCGCTAACCATTCAACAGGTGGTGGCAGCAAGGCATGGATGGTTTACAACACTGGCAATGATTTAACGGTTACGAACTTGCCCGAGGTCTCTAGCACCACAGCGGCACCGAGCTCAACTGCTCCGCCCAAGACGTCGAGCACTTCAAGCACCGTATCCGAGCCGACTCCCGAGATTACTGAATCAACATTGCCCGAAGAGCCCGAAAAGAAGGGCAAAAGTAACACGGCCGGAATCGTGGCAGGCACGGTGGTGTCAGTCGTCGTTGTTTTGTCTGCGGTTGGAGGTGTTTTCCTCTACATGCGTCGCAAGCGAAACAAGGAGATCGAGGATGAACATCGCCGCAACGCTGCCGTCAATGCTTTCATTGGCAAGCCACCCAGCACCAGCGATGGAATGTCCATGGCGGATGCCCGACTCGATCCTGTCCTCGTGCAGAGGAGATTGAGCGATGGGAGCATCGCCGACAACCAAGATTACTCCAGGAGGATCCTTCGCGTACGTTATTCTGCATTCCAGCCACGTGATCTAACGAACCAATCTCACTGACGATTTTATTAGGTTACAAATGCATGATCAAGTCATCGATCGACAAAAAAAATAACAAAGACTTGCCTGTATTATACTCTTTCATCTCATCCGCATACTCGGCGTTAGGGAAACATTTCGGCCTGTCACTGGTAGATCGATCGCACGAACGAACGAACAGCTCCTGGGCAGGCAATTCTTGGTGCGAGAAAGGCGGATTTTTCGGGCACAAAGTGGGTGTGACCCTTGAGAATCTGCCAACCTCAGCGCTGTTGTCTCCTTTACTCCCTTTCACATATTACCCAGCTTCGGTCGCCCATCAATGAACGGCTTTCCTTTCCGATGCTTGAGAATTTGCCTGCCTGAGCGGGTAACGGCTTCGGTTTACCAGCACAAGACAGGAATGGTTTCCCACCCAGTGGTCTCTACTGAGATGCTAAGCCGAGGTGTGTTGCGGATGTAGTTTCGTCCTTGGTTTGGGCATCGCTATCACTCGCTGGTATGCGTGTTATTATCAGGCTTTGGGCTTGACGGGGGTCTTGAAGTTCCTTCCACGAGGAAAGGTCTTTCTGGTAATGCATCTCCATGCGTCCAGGCACGCAGGACCTATCCGTCTTGGAGAGAAAGCTGGCTTTAGACACGGATAATGGTACCTCGATTTAAAGAGTACATGGCGTTGTAGTTTCATACCATCTAACTGCTTTTCTTGCCTAATTTCCTGCTCTTATCTTGAGAAGGACACGACGACGAACCGAACGGGTCAGGGCGTATTGCTGTTGGGTAACAAAGTATATCATATCATGCTTGCTATACTTCAGAGCTGGGTGTGGGTCAGAGGGAAAGAGACGACATGTCCTTGCACATATCCTTCTTTGGGCGAAGAAAAAATGAAAGTGGTTTTCAGCTTTTGCTGTTATGGCACCGTTGTTGCATGGGGCGTGTCGGGTGTGCTTTTTTTTTTTTTTTTGGTTTGCTTGGTTGTTGTTTCTAGTTGCTTTAGACAGTAGTTGTTTTATTTTGAGATATCCCCCCATGGAATTCGCGTGGTTGACTTGGTTGTTGTTCTCTTCATTTCCCTTTGTCGTCCTCCATGCGCAAGAAGGTTCATAGTCATGAAAAGGATTTCTAGTAACTGCTTTCACCTATCATCTCACGCTCTTCAGGTGCCCCCTGACATGGAAACCAAAAACGTGTCGTCACATCTTCGGACAGCTCGCAGATAGATCCGATCTATTTCTTTCTCGGCCTCGATGGTGCTCGCTTGAAAACTCGATGCAGGAACTGGAGACGGAGACGCCGTTCATCCATCAGCGCGCCACGCGGAAATCGGCACAACCCAAGTCCAAGCGGAGCGGTCCAAGAAAGAACCAAGAAACCCCTAAATGCTTGCCCCTAGGGTGATCGACAATGCCCAGAATCCGGACCACGGAACGTCCAGGTCGGAAACGACGGCGTAGCCGCGTAGGCGGGAAATAACAAGACGATGCACACGGTAAAATATTCAACATAGAAAACAAAGGGAAGGAACAGTTGCAGTGGACTTTATTTAGTGTGAAGAAATAATCAAAACGGTCACGGGACACCATCGAAATTTCGAATAAGCAGACCATCAGGATCGACAGTTTAGCAGATTACATTCTACTTTGCAATGGCCTGACGGCCCTTGTATCACAACATAGCGAAACATTCCGAGTCTCTCACGCTCCAAATATGCATCAGTGCAATGTGAAACCAGATAGGTACCTAGGTGACGGGGTGGTTTGATTTCGATCGCGTGTGTATGAATTCAATCGTACATGACCCATTGCGATTCGGATGACGTGCGTTTCCACCGTCATCAATGAGTGAGTGAGTGAGTGAGTGAGCTTCCTCTTGAACCCAATTTTTTGGAGTTTTCAACTTGTCGTTCACGGTGTGGAAACTTTGCCTAATGCACCTGCTTTAATCATGCATGGCAGGTGTACCTGACATCTATCATGTGCGTGTCTTCCTTTACAGGTTCCTGAACTGAGGAAGGATGAATACTGGATGCCGGCGTGAGATCCCTGGTAGACTCTTCTCTCTCAAGCCGCCAATCAAGCATCTTCCCAAGCAGGCATTGCTCACCCTCGCCTCCACAGTCTATAAAAGGCCTATCGTTACCAGCTCTGTTGACCCGGGCCAACCTCTTCTTTTTCTCTTTTTGCCTCGCGTCTCGTGATTATTGCAGCGTTTCCGTTCATCAGTGAAGACTGAGAGTGAACTTTCTTAAGACGACAGAAAGACGCTGTGTTCATTGCTGCAGCCTGATTTCGAACTTCTCGCTTCGCTCATCACTCGATCAATCCGGACCCGGATCACCCCATCTTTCGTCTCCAATCTTTGATGCTCCAATCAAATATATCAAAACATTCATGTCGCGTACCGTCGCTCACGCCCCACCGCCTGCTTCATGGTTATTATCATATTCTCCTCGCTATCACTGTTGCCAGGCACAGCTGAATCTAGTACCACTCCTCAGCCGATTCGGCTACACCCATCTCCGATGAGCCCAATCCCACTAAGATATAGTGCTGCTGATCAACGGACGGCATACACAACCTATACGTTCTTAAAGTACTATGATACTCTTTGACTCTTCATCGCATCACTGGGTTCCGCTTCGATAGGGTGAACTATCCGCCTACATTATCATTGCGCATAGCTCCCAGTCCCAGCTGGTGTCGTCCCAGCAGCTTCTTCATCCTGGGTGGTGCTCTGCATTGACGCCAGTGGCACCGTTTCCCCCAGCGTGCTTCCATGCTGCTGTTTTTGATGGTGTCTTTTCTTAAGAGCGTGGGCCAGAACTCGTGCTGTTCCTCTCTGATCTTTGGGCACGGGCTTGAACAGCTCTTTCGCCCCATCGACAAGGAAAAGTTTGGCGAGCCCGCCTGCAGAGCACAGAGGAGGTACATGGTTAGCAAATCCACCAACGGCTCAGCGGATGGAGAGGAAAATAGCCTGGATGGAGAGCACTCACAGATGACTATAGCAGAAAATTGACCCAAAAGGGGCACCCACGCGACGACAGCCACGACCTGACCGAAGCCCCATTCATTCTCCTTGTAAGAAGTTCCCGCCAGTTCCGCTACTTTCTGGCGGAGGTACATGAAGAACCCCAGAGAAAGCCAGACAAGAACCAGGCTGGTGAGGACCAAAAACCCGCCCAAGATCCCGGTCAGGACCAAATACAGCGTCAAATCCGTGTGCTTAAGGTTCTGCTGATACGCCATCTTGGGCGTTCGAATCCTTATAATCAACAACGAACCGCCCCATGACAAGATCAACGCAAACACCGCGTAAGGCGTGTACTTGACCAGATGCTGGACGTAGTGCGTCGACTGCCCCGCTTCCAGGCACCTGGCTTCAAACGTGGTCTTGTTCGCTGTCAGCTTGGCCTCGTTGAAGAAGGTGATGCTGACGGCGGCCATCATGCAGAGGAGCACGAGCAGGCCGGAGAAAGTGAGAGCTGGGTACTTGTGCCGGCCGGCCGGGGAACCACGGCCAGAGACAGATCAACACAGCGATGGAGTGAAGGGCGCCCAGGTAGCCGAAGTAGCCGGAATAAATTCGGCCGGCCGAGTGGTTCGTGTCGTCGACGTTCAAAATCAAAGCGGAAATGACGAAGGTGAAGGCGAAGACGTAGCAGGTGGACCAGAAGACTTCGAGGCAGTCGTCGGCGGTTTCGCGGAGGGTGGCAGGGTCCAGTAGCTTGGTTGGCTTCTGAGCGTCGGTTTGTTCAGGCTGCTGTCCCTGGATATCAGGCTGATGGTCTGCGAGGTTGCGGTTGCCTTGAAGATGGAATTGTTCCTGAGCCTCTTGGTGCCTATTGACATCCACCACATCTGAGATGTAGAAGCCAATGTAGAAGAGCAGGAACAGACTGGCAAGGACGGCTTGAACCACAAACGCAACGTTTATCTGCAGTGTTCTCTATGTAAGAGGCTTGCAATCTTGGCAGAAAGGGAAGAGATTTGGAACACTTACTCCGATGCCAGAAACGTCGGGATTTCCCTCCCATATCAGCGATTTGCAGAACTGAGTGGGACACACATTGAGGGTACGATTGACAAGATGATCCAGACGGGATCGTTTATTAGCCTTGTTGGTGAACCAGTCGGCGGCCTGGCCCAGTGTGTAGTTGGTGAAGTTGTCATCGGTGCAAAAGTAAATGAAGTCGTTCAGCTGGTAGACGGGTATGTCCCAATCCGCTATCCACTTCTCACCGTGTGTCTGATTTAGAATGTCTTGGGTGCCCCGGAGATAGCCCAGAAACTTGGTAGCTGCTACGGAGCAGTCGCTGGTACAATCCGGTCGTCCAATATGGTATTCAAGTCCCTTGAGAGAGATGTTGTGGGTAACGAGAGGATTGGGGCCAGGTTTTTTCCAGTCAACATCTTCCATGGTTATTCCTCGGAAATAACCGGTTTGGGTACTGATCTCGTTAGGGTGTGGTACGTTGAAGGTACTATGGTGCGAAGGGAATATAAGAGAGCCGATGGAGGCGGAACTATTGCTTTCGCGAGAGTCAGACTTGGCGTCCCAGTGGCTATTTAAGGACGGGACGGCTAGACATCGATAGCGAAGGCGAACGCCTTGGGTTGTTGTCTGCCTCTAGGTAACGGAATTGTGGGAGACATGAAGGTTCAGGTTACACTACCTGGGCATTTCACCAAGGCTCTGGTCTGTGCTAGCCCGCACGATAGCTTTACACAATACTCGGTCCCGGCCGAAATCAAGATTGCTTGTGTCCCAATGCTAGATAAGAATCGCCCAAAAAGCCCCGGTTCTTGCTGCTGACCGAGGCCATCTACAGTCTTGGACAGGCGAAGATAAATACGGAGGGACGGATCCTTCGGTTCAGACATAGACAACAATTGAGTGTGCCAGCGCCAACTATTCATACACGATGGTCTCTTTTTTTATATACCTTTGAGACACTCTTTAAGTTGTATCATAGCGAGCCTCATTTGTAAATAAGTTATCGCAGTACCCCGCGCGGCTCTGGTAGGACAATGTCTGAGGCTTTGCACGAGGCTTGCGGATGACAAGGGCGAATCTTGGACAGACGCAATGCACGCAGAGATTATCTAGACAACTGTTGACTCCTACAATGAATTTGTATTGGACTCGATGCGAGCAGAGAGTAGTGTATCCAGCTGCGCCACTGCGCCGTGGACATCTCGATTTTCAACCAGGGAAGGAAAAACCCTCCGGGGACACTCTGCGGTAATGACCGCAACAGAAGTCCAAAATGGGATGTTAGAGTTCAGTCTTTGTGACCAATAGCAATGCCATCAGATACTGACCGTAACTCTTGCATTTGAGCAAACTGTAACCGAATGCTGGCGTTTTGCGCGACACGAGCTGGTATGGAAACAGAACAATGGAATAGTCCAGATTGCTGGCGTGCTGCTACAGTGACATAGGATGATGCATTGGCACGATTAATAATTAACACTAAAACGCGCCAGTGGTTTAGTGGTAAAATCCATCGTTGCCATCGATGGGCCCCGCGTTCGATTCGCGGCTGGCGCATTTCTTTTGCAAATTTTTTTTCTTTTTATTTTTGCTCCATCTCGTGCAGGTTGTGGCTTGTTTACTTTTAAAAGGGGGCTTTTTTCTTGGCATAAAAGGTTCGGCTTGTTTTTTTTTTCTTTGTTTTTTTGTTTTTTTTAACAAACTCGCGTCTGCTTGTCTTCTGTTCTTGTTTCGTACCAGCAGCTGCTTTTTGCCCGTTATTGAGCTGCATGGGAATTGTTACTCCGTGAAAAGCTTTCAATTGCTTCGGCGTTTCATTTGATCCGTGACTGGTACATCATCTTCTCACCCTCTTCAATCCCCAGTTCTCCGAACCCCCGGATCACAATTCTCACCACCCCACGACCGGTTAACCGGCCAGTGTTAGTCGATGCTAACAACACCAAGCCGGAGCCTTGCATCCTTTCGCCTCGGTTTGGTTCCTGACCATTAAGATTTCTGTAAAGCTCAGACAATATCCATCAGCTATTTTCATCAACCACTCGGAGGTTTCGGGTGCCCCGCCAGTGTCCGTCAATAGCGCACGGCCGCACGCACCAGAGGTTCGCTACATGGCCAAGTTAACGCAGGGACACCTTTTGGCGGGAACGGCCCGCGCCGATCCGGATGGAAATCATCAACGATTGATTTCAGCTTCCAGTCCGCAATTCTTGAATTCAACGTCAATAGGTAACCTGAAAAGCGGAGTGTCCTCGGACTTAGATGGCATACATTCCCATGCTGGAGTTCTTTTTGTCTTTTTGTTTCCTTTTACCCCCAGTGCAAACCGCCGCGGCGGCTGCTCGGGCTTGTCGCTTCTGCAAGTACACTACTGTAGCACTCTGACCACTGCGCCTCCGGCTATTTGAACAATACCACCACACTCCACTAAACCAACCCAAACACAAGCCAGCAAACAACAACTTACATGAGGCTCCTCTGACCTATAACAAGTATCTGGGAACATAACGGAGAACGTCCCCAGCAAATTGTCGATATATCTCCCAGGTACCTAGGTAGTGGTATGTAGGTAGGTTCTCACTTCTCTTCGACCAATTGGGACGGCGTCATGGTCATAGGTGAGGTAAGAGAAGGTTGAGTTGAGCTTAGGTGCAAGGGAAAAAAAAGTCCCGAAGCAAATAAAGTAACCGTGTAATTCGCTAAAGTAACGGTGTTCCACTAACCTTCGAATCGCGGGGACATGTACGTGAACCATTAGCATCAAGGCTCACTATTAAATGTGCCATAGCCGGCGGTCAAGAAGGCTTTGAGCGAGGGCGATTTTTACCTTAGTTTTTGATTTCAAAGTTTAGCTTTGCCGCCCGTTTGGCGAAGCTTTTGGGCTTTTGACAAGGAAGCGAAACAGCCGATATGGGGCTGCATGCTCATTTTCAATGTCTAGTTTCTAAGCAGCGATATTGATATCTAAAGTAGACAACCTCTATACTTTTTGTGGCCAAATGTGACTTTCATGATGGTTACACATGGTATGCAGCTCCTTTTACACAGCTTCTTTATCCGTTCAGCCGGAAAAGTCGGTCACCTTTATAGCCGTGCAATTTATGCATGTGATTTTGGCTCTAATTCCTAGGCGCTTGCTTGGAAGTTAGGTACCTTGGCTAAAAAGGAACACCGCCATGCATAGTATACTAGTAGATATTATGTACCAGGGCTGGGGCCTTCAAGGTAACTTCGCGTAAATCCGACAATCCTATTGGTTTAATCCTGCTCGATGGTAAAAAAAAAACCAAAAAAAACAAAAAAAAAAAAAAAACCACCGATAAACGTGCACGGCTACGGAGTAAAAACTTGGGACAGTTGAGGTCTGCTGGATTACCTAGAGCTGTCTACGATGCATCTTGGGCAGTTTACGTGGGAACTTGTCGGGACACAAGCCCTGGGGGAGAATCTTGGTGAGAAGCGGCAATATTTCAAAAGAAGACAACGCGATTCCAGGAGAGAAAGGCGGGGAACCTGGGGGCTACGTTGATGTGGTATTATGTAGGCAGCGATAGCTGTAGCCGTGGATATCTCTAGGTACCTAGCAATGGGAATTTGCTGGGATTTGAGAAGGGTAACCGAGTAAAACATAAAGAACTTGCAGTGGTGGTCACAGGTAGCGGCCGACATGTACACGTAACCGAAAAAAATAAAAAATGCAAAGAACTTGCAGTAGTGCTTACAGGTAGCGGCCGACAGGTACACCAGTTCAACTTCTCGGCTCTTGGAAGAACGTAGCTCTTTGAAGCCAACTCGGGAAGGGGGTAGCGGCACTAGTAACAGAGTAGAAGGCTCTCTGAGTGCCATGTCGTGTAGACGGTGTAGGTGACCTCTGAAGATAGGAAAGATCAGGGTATAAGAAGGACGACGGGCGGCCATTAAACCACACTAAACAATTGCCTCCCCATCAACATCCATCACCTTCTCTTTCCCAAGCATCATTCCCCTCACCGAGCCCAGCATCCCTATACAGCCACAATGGTCGCCATGAAGCTTGCCACCATCGCTGTCCTCGCGACTGTCGCCGTCGCCGCCCCATCCACTGCCGCTCCCACCACGACGGAGGCCAAGCCTTTCAGTTTTTCCCAGTGGGTGGACGACATCATCAACCCCGGCGTAGTCGCCCTCACCCCCGAGCAGGCCGTGGAGGCCAACTACCAGAGCATCAACGCTACCACGTCTACTCAAGACGACGCCGTTGCCAAGAAGGTTAAGCGGGCCTCGACGCAGTGCTACACCAGCGATAACCTCCGCGCGGACGTCAACCGCGCTGTCAGTTGCGTGAGCAGCCTGGCGGCACTGGGGAGCAGTGTGAGCTACACCTTCGGCGGGTTCGGTGGCTCAAAGACTTTGTGCAATGATATCCCTGGGGTGGAGCTGGTTGCCGTGTCTGCGTCCGATGGAAATAAGGTTGCTACAGCGTAAGATGATTCCCCGCCCTGCTCCTAGCATTTTCGACGCGATTGAGTCGACGTCGTCTGCTCATGATATGAGGTACCTACCTCTACTTCCAAGAAGATTTTGATTTGCTAACGGTCTGGTTCCTGGGGATATTCAGTCAGCAACTTGCCATTGGTGGTGGACACATCATGGGTAAGTGGCCCTTCCTATCCATTCCTACCTCTATTGAAAGCAAGGTAACCGGGCACGTTTCTAACGATTCTGGACCTCTCGACAGACGCTTGTACCTGGGGTGGCAGAACTGGTGGACTTGCTTATGAGGATTTCAACCCATCCATCGAAATCTATTTGAGACGCAAGAACTGAGAAGTGGGCAATGTGTTAACAAACGGGCCGGGGTACGGGGATATGCGGTTGACTCTTATCGCCAAGGGCGCAAGGGGCACGGGACATGGTCACATGGATCATGAGGAATGGACACCTTGAAGGACAGGGAAAACGATTAGGAATACATACGACTACATACCTGTGTCGGACATTTTTGCGCAGGTTCTGACAGAATCTATGTGGACGCCCCATCGATAACTACTGGTTTGATGTCTATTCTAGTACGTTGTTGTCCGGGCGGCGGCGGTAGTGGCCTCACTGGGCAAAACAGAGTGCACCCCATTCAGGCCGGACCGCTGGCCCCATGCTTAATCGGTACACTGTGTAGCTTGGCTCTGGCGATCGGTGCAGGAAGACAGAACAGTAAGTTTACATGAGCGCCGGGCAGGGTTATGTACGTGCCGTATACTCCAAGAAACCATGACCTGGTGCCCTACCCGTCCAGCGAAAAGATGGAACTTTCCCGAACCAAAAAAGAAAGCACAGCTCCATGGCATCATCACAAACACCCAAAAAGAGAAGATCACGAGCTTCATCAGACGCTTCTATGCCCACAGCCAGAATCGAACTGACGACCTCATCATTACTAGTGATGCGCTCTACCACTGAGCCATGCGGGCTTTGATGGTTATCCTGGCTTGGAGTATGGACTTTTATCACGCATTCTCCACCGGGGTTCGGAGCCACCACTACGCCGACAGGGGGGCTGGCTCAGCTGGGCGACGACGACTAACCGTGTCTAACAGTTCCTGCGGATACGTCCCAGACCGAATATGATATCGATATGAAAGAAGATGTCCATGTCGAAAACCCGGGAACTTGTTCAATCGCTGGGTGACCGACACCAGGCCATCAGGCCTTGCACATCGCCTGTCATCAAGCGCCTCTTCAACTCCAATTCCCAAATCTCAGTGTGCCAGTCTACCGCTGCCAGGCGTCCATGATATTTTGCTGAGCCACAGTTGTGACAGGTTCCTTCTCCAAGTCTGTTCCAAGACGCTGAGGCTGCTCGAAGGTCGGAGATTGAGTCAATAGGTGATGCGAATACCTCTCGCTCTCCGGGGCAGGGTTGAACCACTTCTGGTATATGGTGTCTTTCAGTGTTGTCCCTAAATAACGGTTAGCAAAAGTTTGGTACGGTCAACTGGTTTATGAAACTCACGAAAGACAACCATGCCGATCTGGCCAAACAGTGGAAGCCATGCGGCGATAGCGACGATTTGGCCAAAACCCCATTCGTTCTCGGCGTATGACGGGCCCGCGAGGCTCTCGACCCTGATTCGAAGGTAAAAGAAAAAGCTGAAAGCGATCCAAACTAAGGCAAACGAGCCGAGGACGAGAAGGCCGCCTAGGATGCCAGTGATCATCTTGTACAAATTCCAATTCGTGATCTTGTTTCTCCGTCTCCATACAAGTGTGAAGAAGAACGCGCCGCCCCAGACAACAAGGAGTGCTAGGGTGGCGTAAGGGGTATACCTGACGAAGTTTTGTACGTAGGTTGTTGATTGCGTGGGCTCAAAGAACGGGTTATCGTCGCTCAAGTCTCCCCAATTCAAATCTTGTCTGCTTTCTAGGCAGGCTCTTTCGAAAACCGTTTTGTCGTCAGAACTCACCTCTTTAAGAAAGGTCATACTAACCCCAATCACGAGGCCCAACAGCACAGATACGCCCGAAAAGGTGAGGACCGGGTATTGGTATCGTCCAGGAAACCAGGGCCACAGACATACAAGGGCCGCTACGGAGAGAACGGTACCGAGGTATCCGAAGTAGCCCGAGTAGACGTGGCCGGGCGAATGGTAGATAACGTTGAAGCAAAGGGTGCCGGCAGCTAGGGTCAAGGCAAAGACGAAACATGTCGACCAGAAGACGGAGAGGCAATCATCGGCTGCTTTGCGCCACAATGAAGTTATCTTCTGGTTGGCTTGTCCAGGATTCTTTCGAATGCGATGTGCCTCGGCTATGTAAAAGCCGACATAGATGAATAAGAAGATGGAGGTAAGGATTGCCTGAATGAAAAAGGCAATGTTTACCTGATGTTCACGTGTTAGAAAACATATCAGGAGGTCAAGTGAATGATTGGATGTTTAGAGCATACCCCAATGCCGGATATATCAGGATTGCCTTCCCACGTCAGGGCGTTGCAATACTCGTGGAAGCAGGGACCAGCGACCTCGAGATACAGCCAGCCAAAGTCGCTGTCATCGTTCAGGGAGCGGTTGAAGTACCAGTCAATGATCTGGCCGCTGGAAACGTCGTCTAGAAGCCCAGGCGTGGTACAATTTCTCACGAGGGTACTGAATTTTGAAACGGGCATATCGCCTTCATCCTTCAATGTCTTGGAAGCGAAGCTACCTTCGAGATAGCCAAGGAAGTCGGCAACCGGAGCGCAGGTACAGTTGTCCGGGATATTGGCGGTAATATCCAGAAAGGTCAAGTTGGCAAGGACATCCGGCAAGGGGACGAGAGAATTGAAGTTTGGATTCGTATAGATATCCATGGTCGATTCGGGTTTCCACTGGATTACTGAAAAGGGGACTTTTGAGCTGCGGGGGAAGCTAGGCCTTGGACATGATCTTATAGACCATCGTGGCAACCCTGCAGCAGCATTTCCGAACTCATCCTCCTCTTGCTGAAGAACGATAGTTATGGTGGCGCCATGTTACACGCAGGTCCATCCTAGCCCCCAAGAGAACTCTGGCCGCATTCAGCACCGTATAGAGTTGCAACTTGAGTATGTGCTATTGGAGCGTGCAGGAGTGCGGGAGGTGATCAGGGATACAGCAATGTATCCAGCCCAGCGTTCGCCATAAAACAGTACCCTATCAAACAGATCAAATCGTCGTCTGGCTAACCAATTCAAATCGGGCACCAGAGAACCAAATCTAAATCAATCGTTACGCCGTCTTGTTTTAACTGTTTTGTTACGTTAAGTAGGTAGGTTATTGCTCATTAACATACAGATAGCCTGTTTTTAGTATAGAAATCGGGCATTTAAATACAGAGGACCACATAATACTTACTTATAAAAATGTACGTTCAAGCTTCAGATCGCGGTAAAATGACGACTTTTGAATATTGGGTATAGATTTAGTATAATATTACGCCGGCGACGGTCTAGGAAAATATTTGTCCGGTTTTAATCAATTCGTCAAACCAAATCAATTTAGAATGTAAACAAACCAATCCGACGATATTTCAGGTAAAACAAACCAGTTTAGACCTCGGTTTGAATTGAATTGTTTTGTGGCGAACGCTGATCCAGCCGGCGTAGGTAACATATCAGGCGAGTTTCAGCGGTACCTAGCCATACATGCCATGCCGTCGATTGTGATGAGGAGCGTTTGCCAAACACACAAATATCGACCCGGTTGCTTGATGATGGAACTGGATGCCTGACACAGAGAAGGAATGGATGCGGAATTGCGCAGGTCCGACATGTCGTTCTTGTCTGAGGCTGGAACCATGGTGGCAGACGTTGAAGCTGAAGGATCGCGGACCAACAAAAGTCACATCAAAAATAGCCTACCGGCTGCTGTGAGTGGGGCATGGGTGGTGTTTGTAAAAAGGCTGTGCACGAGCGGTACCCAGCTGAAGCGACCCCCCCGTAGGGCTGCGCTTATAGTTGTATATATTACAAGTATATTTAATATAATATTATAAACGGTTAAACGTATATAAAGCAACTATATGCAAATATCTTCGTAAGGTATAAATTATATATAAATTAAATATTTTCAAACTTTTGAAATGGTATTTTGCTAGAGTTTAAATATAAGATAAAAGGTAGTAGCAATATTAACCGACCTTTAAAATAAAATATTAAATTAAAGATATAAAGTAAATAAATAATTTCCTTTACGAAATAAGGGTATTTAACCCGCTAGCGACTAATAAGATTTCAATTGTTCTCTTCTTTTAATAATAATATTAATTATACTAATTGTTAATATAACGAATTAATTGGGAGTAAATATCGTAAAGTTTGCGCGAAGTTTCCTATTATTTATTTATTACGCGATCTTCCCGCGAAGTTTTAAATATTTTATTCTTTTCGCGCGAAGTTTGCGCGAAGTTTCTTCTTTTGCGCGAAGTTTGCGCAAGGTTTTTTTTATTTTATTTTAAGCTTAAGTTAATATCTTTTTTATAAAACTTTTATAAAAAGTATACAATATTCGAAATGCGTTTTAATAGCCTACCGCTTATTATTATTTATATATAACGTTTTTTTATAGGTATAAATTCGCTTTTAAGTAGATTATTCGAAAGTATTTAATAATTATTAATTTTAGTCTTATTTAGGGTAAAGAGGTAGAATTTACGGAAATTTTCCTTAGCGAACGCTTTTACCGTTTTTAAGAAGCGCCGAACGAATTTTACTTTTACGTAGGCGTTTTTAAAGATAAAAATATATTATAGCGCTACTATACGACCTATTATAATATTACGTTAAGTATTATAAAAGGCGAGAAAATAAAGGAATATACTAGTAGACGCTTTAATATATAGAAGACTAAAGTTATTATTAATAAATTTAAAGCTTTATTTACCCTTTTACAATAAGTTATTAAAGGGTTGCCTAATAATTATTAAAGGGTTTCTTAATAATTGTTAAAGGGTTTTCGAAAGGTTATTAAATAGTTTCTAAAGGGTTGAAAAAATTTTTAAAACTATTTAGTAAGGGGTTAATAACCGTTAATAAAATCTATATCATCGTAGGTTAGTACTATAATTTTAAACCGTTTTTTAATACGATAGTTAATACCTTTAGCGGGTTCTGTAATTAATTTAAGTAAATTAATAAGGAAATTGCTTTATTAATTAAAAAGAAGGTAATTAAAAAGGCGGAGCGCGCGGCTATTTAATAAGCCGCCGCTACAAAGAATAAATTTAAATTAATTTTACTTTAAAGGGTTATAAACTTCGAAGAAATAAATTTTTAATATTATATTAATAGCGAAATAGAAATTTAATAAGAGGCTAAAAAAGCTTATTATAGAATAGCGTTAAATAATATTTAAATAGACGAAAATAATACTATTATTAATATTATAAAATATATAGAGCGTAATATTATAATAAAATAGCCCCTATACTAAAATATAAAAGATTATTTAGTAGTAGTAATTAAAAAATAATATAAAGCATTAAGAACCGACGAAGTATTTCGGAATAATAATTTATAACTTTTATTTAAAGATAGTAAATTCTATTATAATTATAAGGGTACTAATTATAAATTCCTAACCCTTTATTAACTAGTAAATAACTACGAATTAACCCCTAATCTTTACGTTTTTTAAGCGATATTTATAATTATAACGACGTTAAATATTATTAAATTATAATTATATTTAACTTTATTAAGGTCGTTATTCTAACTACTAATTTCGTTGGTCGGGAATTATATTAAACTAACGATTAAAATATAATTACTATATACCTTAGGGCTATATTATTTAAAAGTAATTTAAAAATATAAGTTAATTCATATTGTGTTATGCATTTTATAGAATTCCGATACCCGGATAAATTTTCGGCCTTTATTATTAAAAAAGCCGATAAAGGAAAGGGTATTAATAGGTTTAGAAAGAAGTTTAGCGATAAGCCCGGCGAAAAGTCTACCCCGAAATTTATTTAAAAGCTTATTTAAAAACCTATTGAGAAGCCTACTAAAGAGACGTTTTAAGGTACTAGTACTTCCCCTAAATAATTTTTTATATAGGTTGCTATATTATTAATATTAGGTTTTTTTTTTAATTAGCGATAAGTTTTTAAGGGTTTAATAGGTTATTTTTAAAAGGTTTCCGAAGGGTTTCCGAAGGGTTTCCGAAGGGTTTTTAAAGGGTTGATAGGTAATTAATAAGTAGTTAATAAATAGTTACTAAGAAATTTATAATATACTATAAAGAAGTTATTGAATAATTTTATAAAGGTTGGGTTTATTTTTATAGAAGGGTATATTAGTATATTAATAATATCCTTATATAAATTAAATATTTCCCCTCTTTACTTTTATAATTTCTTATAGTATTTTTATTTTTTTAAATTAATTAAAATATAATTTTTTTTTGTTTTTCCTTTATATTAAACTAAATTAAAAATAAATTTTTTTCGAAAATAAAATATATAATTCAATAGTATTTTAAATTAACGTTAATTATATATTTATTTATATATATTTCGATTATAAATTAGTATTTTAAATAGTTTTAACCTAATTTAAATATTGTATATATATAGGTTTAATTTACTTTTAATAAGACCCTATTAACTACTTAATAACTGCTTATCCCCTTCTAAAATATTATACGTATTTTTTAAACTAATTTAATTAATTTTTTTTTTTTTTTTTTATTAAGTTAAAATTATATATTTTTTTGAAAATTAAATATATATTGCAATAAGATTTTAAATTAACGTTAATTGCGTATTTATTTTTATGTATTTTGGTTCTGGGTTAGTATTTTAAATACTTTTAATATTATTTAAATATTATATATATATAAGTTTAATTTACCCTTAATAATATTTTATTAACTATTTAATAACCCTTTATCCAATTCTAAAAATATTATACGTATATCTTCAATTTGAGATTACTAAAATATGAGTTATATTCGTTTATAATTATATAAATAATATTATTTAAAAAAATAATATTTTTTAGATTTGAAAACGTATATTTCTTTTAATTTGTTTTATTAATATTTTAATAATTATATTATTTAATAAGAAATAACA